>JADNRY010000178.1:0-134349 GCA_015501585.1 Rhodocollybia butyracea | reverse complement strand
ATCCCTGTGTCAGTTATAAAGATTTGCGGACGAATTTTGTACTTTAGTAGTGATATTATTGGATGTGCTTGGAGTTTGACACAGTTCTTGTTTTAGCGATCTGACTTATGAATGAAACAAACAAATGCAAGTTGCGTCCTGTAGTTGCTTGTAAGAAAGTTTTCGCTGCTAACCCTGTACTACGATCGAAGTAATATTAAGTTATCGTTAACGCTGCGCGATGAAATTTTGTGGTCCCGTACGTAGATGCTTGTTAAGTTATTTAATTCCTGTGCTGTTGGCCTCTCTTTTAGCTTGTAATGAAAAGCTACGTTAAATACGAGTAAAACATGTAAGAACTCAAGTGAGACTTGTAAGAAGAATAACAAATACATGATACGTGTGAGAGGATGCTGTGCTTATACCTACGAGGGTGTATCGTGACATACAAGTGGTAAAGCAGGTCAAGTGGGGCTTTGACTGATCTGATGGATGCTGTCGCTGTAGCATTTCACATGTCCGCAGCACTATATCTCTGACACGCCAAGCAGTATGGGTAAAATGTAGACCACACAGTCTTTCCTCATACACTCACGCTTCACTTCTGGGCCAAGGGTTTGTCCGGCTTAAGGGATCGAACTCTTGGAGATTGCGTTGAATAATAACACTATGCCACTGTGCCATACAGACCATCATCAAGTTCCGAATATGTGGCGTCTTGTGGGTAGAGAGCCGTCTGGAAAATATGCCAGCCGGCAGATCGAAGTGCAACGGGAGATGCTCTACCATTTTAGTCGCATATGCTCTGTTGTTCCAGCGTACGGAGGTCTAGTGTAAGAATAATGTGTTGTCTGATTCTACATATGAGGGGAACTCACGCAACATACAGAGCAATCAGATCGTCTTACGCGATTGGGTGTAACTGAACACAACCCCGTTATCATTGTCTTATTTGGCCTTTCTGTCAGGCCCTGATATAGCTGAACGGTTTAGGTTGTGGCCCACCCTTTGACTAATACGTATGCAGGTTCGAACCTCTCTGGGTAATTCAAATGGCTTCTCTTTTTTTTTTGGATTGCTTATCCAAGTACTTTGTGCGCAACTGTCTCTCTCCATTGCGAGAAGAATAACTCCCTGTAGTTTATCCTGCTTTTCGTGGATACTCAAAGGAGAAATCGAGCCTCAACTTGAGTGTGTATGCTGCCGTGAGATAGAAACAGGCATCGCTCGAGCTAAGCGAAAACTAAAAGGCAAGCACACACTATACTCGGCCCAGACATTAGAACAAGCGGATGTACTTGCTTCTGCCAACCAGGTGGCTCCCGCGTTCTTTGGAAAGTGGCAAAAAAAAATGATCCATTCTTCAATGCTCACAGGAAGAATTGGCAAGTAAGGCCTGGTGTGTTATCACAATAGCTGTAGCCCTGGCTCGCCGTAGCACTCTTTAAGTTTCCAGCTGGCAGATCCCCGCCGGACCAGGGAAAAAAAATCACTATACATGCGGATAAGAGTGGCAAAAAACTTATGATCCCTCAACAAACCCCCGCATCCTTGATTTTCTCATCTATAATTTCAAGGCGTCTTGACCACTTGACTATTCCAGTGTACACTAAAAGTAGTTTACCAGGTTAAACAGTGTTTCTAACACTTTAAATGCTGGCCTGAGTTGACAAGGAGCAGCGCTCATGCCCAATACTGTAGGCCTATCCCACGGGCTACTTAGTCCAGACGTTAAAACAAATGGATATATATGACATAAAATTTCTGATTGCTTTGATCTCTTATCCCACGTCCCTCTTGGAAAGTGGACAAATCGAATCCCCGCCTCCTTGCCATGTAACTTTGTGCTTCAAGACTATGCAAGCGCATACCAGGAGTGGGAAACAATGTCATGTAAGAATCCTTTTATTGTCACTCCTGATTGTTGAGGCTTGGTAAGGAATCAAACTTGAAATATAGGTCATGTCTTGGGCAGTTTACTATTTGAGTGTGTACTAAAAGTGGTGAAGTAGGTCAAGTGCAGTTTGATGACTCACTAACTTGCCAATCATGTCTGCAGCACTATCGAGCAGAACAGGAAAAAAAATGTCAATCATTTCCCATCAAACTCAAAGGAGGAATCGAACCTCCGCCTCCTTGGAATACTTATATAGTTTTGGGATGAATGATCCATGATCTCAAGGCGTCTTAGCCACTCGACTATTTGGGTGTGTATTAGAGGTCGTTGAATTGGGAAAGTGTGATCAGACTTTTCTTGTTCCTCCTCATATGTCTGAATATGTTATGGTAAAGGTATATACTGAACTCCCGTAAACAACCGCCGCGGTTAGGGTAGGAAACTGGCCAAAAAAAATTATATGGGCGGGTACCCATACTCCTTAGGTACAAGCGGAATTCCCTAATCGGGCCGGATCGGCCCGTCCTTCCGCCGCGGCCGGCATTTTGCTCGGCACCTATTTTTTAATGACCTTGCATATGTATCGGTCTATACCACGTTCCACAATATCAATGACGACTTATTCTGGCAGTAAACAATGTTGCCCCGACCTGTACGACTCTAACGGTAGTATATACTTATGCCCCGGATGTAATACCTGGCTCAATATTCATGAAATTGTACTCAGCCTCGTAAAAAATTTTAACACTGTACATGCTAGACGGCATCGGGTCCTAAAGGGTCACAAAGGTGAAAATGCTTTTTACAGTCGCTTTTTGGGTTCCAAATAAAGGTATTTGCCTCCAAGAACCGACGGCGGAGGTCCCCATTCCGTCTATGCGGATACTATAGTTCCGCTGCACTACAAAATCCCACAAATATCCCGTATAGCTCACGCTGGACCACAAGAAACCATTGAGGCTTAGGTCAAAGTGGCCAAAATGGCCCTGTGTAGCATCTAAACACTTTCCCCAGTTTACTTATGCCCCGGTTTTTCTTGATATCCTGTTATCTATTGTGATCTCCCCAAAGTGTAGAATTTTTGCTACATTATACCCCAGTTCCTGAGTGCTGTACCAACTGATGGGGAACTGTTATGCCTTAGGTTTTACTTGAAAGAATGTGCACTAGGGTCATTAAAACAGACTCCGTTAGTTGAATTTGCCCCGGACTGTAAGGGGACGCCAATAATTAACGGTACACCCAAGGGGCTTGAAATCACACTCAACGCCTATACGGTTTAACCGTAGAGCCTTTTCGAGTGTGTTCTGGCGACCGACATTGCCAGGAAGCAATGTCAGGTCTTCCCGGCAATGTCGGGTAGCTCAAGGACTCCAACACTCCTGGAATTAAGAGAATCACCGTGCGGGCCACAGAGGACTAGAAGACGCTCCAGTAAAAAGGGCGTAAACCAAGTATGTTCCATAACCTGACACGAAACCATTGTTACTGCACTGGCATTTGATTGGCAAGGCGGATGCTTGAGTGGTGCTGGTAGGAGGACAACTGCCAGGCCTCAAAAATGTTACAATTTGGGAACGTTTGGGGTTAACAACAACCAGTGTCACTCAATATCAGTGCGCGGCCGTTTTAGTGGATACCCTGTGTGACTTTGAAAGTAAACGTACATCGAAGTTGGAGACACATTGGGAGTCACACTGACACAAAGGATAGTTCGTCCTCGGCATCGATACTTTTATTCAGGCTGCGAGGTATTGAACGCTCAAAAATTAAATTTACCTGGACTCATAGCGGGACTACCAGGGCCACTTCACAGATCTGCAGTACTGTTAAAACTAAGTCTATTAAACAAAAATTCGATTCTACTTAGTTCATCCAATATTGAAGTCGATCTCCAGAAACGAGTGCACTGCCAGCATTTTGTAAAGCACCCGGGAGATCCCACCCCCCTCTACCACCCGAAAAGGAAGAACAGAATTTGACACAGCTATGCCCATGGGGGTTGAGCGTAGCCGCATCCTACCATGAACTCGGTTTCAGTTTGAACTTAAGACTGTGTTGTCCCTAAAGTGAGGCAAAAAGACAATAAAACGTAGGTACAGATAAAGCTGGCGGGAGATAGTCGGTTTGATGCACAGAGGTCTCACGCAGGGGGACAATGTTGAGTGTTGGATGCACGGACATCCTACAGCCAAGACCAATCTTTATGTTACCCTAAGCCTGTTTATAGATTTTTCCTGAACAATAAAATAGTGGAACGTTAATCTGCATGTGTTTGAACAAAAAAAACAACCGTGGTCCCACGTCTTTGTTACAATCCCCGGGATTAGAACGATAAGGCAAACACAATGAGTATGTACCACTATACCATCAGGCTGTAATTAGTAGATCAATGGGGTTCTATAGTACATGTAACAGCACGTAGATTATTCGCATCCATACGCTTACGCCGTCTCCCACATACGAGAGAACTTAGTTAAGAAATACATAGCCGTCGGAAATCCCATCTCCACAGCAAGAGGCAAGCTACTTCGGGTTTAATTCCCAATACTGTATCAATTAAACTTCTAAAAAAGCGCATACAAAGGAAGTACAACATCATTCTTCCTCCTCCCATCCCAGTCCCAGTACAGATTCTCGTTAAGAAAATCGCTCACGTACTCTGCAACTCTGGTACCACCCATCACCTCCAGTGCTTTCAATACAAATTCCCTACCTTCCTTGTATCGTTCCTGCCCACGATCTGAACTGCCTACCCGCCTGATGACCGCCTTGAAAGTTTGAAGGAACCTTTTTGACATGCGTGGAGAACCGTTCTTGCCTCCCGTCTTCATGAATGTAGGGTCCATAGGACGACGGGCCAAACTATGGATGGGGAATATAAAATACAACCAGTATTCAAAGTTGCGGAACGCTTACCTGAATGTACAAAGTGAGGAAACGTTGTCTTTGTTCCATAAACTTACTGAGTTTGGTACGGACAGGTTTAGCAAGCTTGTTGTAGCGCCGGGTCTTTTCCTTCCGAGGGACAGCGAGGTTATCGATTAACGAGAACTGCCGGGGATATAGACTGCGAGCGAAGGAAAGTCGAAATTCTTTTTGAAATGCGTAGGACTGAGCGTTCCAATCTTCCAAGGCTTTTATTCCTTCAATGTTGCGGATAACGCCCAAAAGATACAGCGTAAGAGAGTCTTCGGATGAAGCTATTAAAGAGCAAGACCTCGCGTTGTCTAAGACGATCCGTAGGATTTTGTACCTCCGAGATCCTTAGAAAAGTCCTGGCGGTATGAGAGACAGAGGTAGGCCTGAGATTGTATCGCTCGAACCCGGTTTCCTAGTGAGCAAAGTGAAAAAGGCAAAAGAAAGTCATTAAGGCGGCGTACTATTTCAAGAGCAGAGTAGCTTCCATAGCCAATTAAAGCTCGACGATACGCCTCTCTTTCCTGCTCGTCTACCTTTCCCGCATGTCCTCCTTCAAAACCATCGCGATGAATTGATCCAAGGTATAGTGAAAGAAGTCTCCGCCGTCGTCTTCTGTGCCGTTGAAGATTTCCCCAAGTTCGTCTTCGATAAGATGCCGTGGTTGTTCTTCCGGGTCTGTATCTTCCTCGCTCGATTCAGGTTCCGATCCCAGGTTATCTGAGAACAAATGTCCAACGCAAACAGCATAAGATAAGAAAGAACGTACGCCATTCTTGGGCCGTTAACCCCAGATTAGGCGGATCTCCGTCGTCTTCAGTAATAGATTGACTAAGGCCAACAGCGGCGGCCAATGTTTGCCCGGCGGCTTGTGCGACAGTCTTGAGCATTTCCTTGTACGAGCTCTTCGTGCCAGGAGAAGTTTCGGGGTCGAGAGGATCTATCCGTCCAACTTGCCAGAAGATTTGTTTTGCCTTGTTGGATATATCGGCCATTTCATCTCGAGAAAGCATGGTGATGGTGGTTTGAGAGTAAGCAATAAAAGGTTACTGAACGGGAACCTTTTTTGTTGGGGCAAAGCAAAAATACTCGATGGGGTAATGAGGTCATCGATTTTTAACTGCAAGATTACATTACGCCTTGTGCGTGTACATTATTCTATAGATATACAGGTATCAAAGAACGCATTAACAAAGGCGTATGGTGGCTGCAGCTCGGTGGCCCCAACCGGAGACGTCAGCCATTTCCACAGGGTTTCCGAGTTGTAATAACCGTTGCGATCCTTCCAGCTCAACCCCAGCTTGATTTCCACTTTTTCTATCATCTCTGCTTTGCTCCAAATATATGCTATAAGACTCGGAATGATGGTGTCTTGGATCTGATTATAAGGACAGCGCTCGGTGTCCCAAGGCTCGCCTGGTTCAGGATTCGGATGATTACTGCCGACTTGATGAAACGGGATCCAACAATGGAAGCAAAATGGAACGTGTATATTCGCCTTCATGTTAAAGGTAGGAGATTGGTCTGAGTTTGAGAACTTGTTACGTATGAGCTCAAACCTGTTGTAAGGCTGGTGAACTGTGTCGGGTTGGTGAGTAGTTCCGTCAACAAAGCAAAAAATACAACCCCGGCCTGAGATCTGGTCCAGTATCCGCTCAAATTTCTCGATTGCCTTATCCCGGGCTGCAAACTTTTTACGCAGAGGAATTACGCCGCTGGCGATACTTGAAACGGGGATGGTAGGGTCAACGGCTGGCTTGGAGTCTGGCCATTTTAGTAGACGGTTCTGGAGATTGATAGTGGGCACGCCAGATAGATTGTCCATCGGAGCCTAGTAATAAATTAGAGTATGAATAGTCTGGATATGATTAAAGATATACCTCATTGCAGTTTTGGCACAACTGTGCACTTCTTAGAGCTGAGCAAGAATGCGACTCACGGTCCAGAGAGGCCTGTGACAATCGAACACACTCCCCGCCTGTAAGTCTCCTGACGAGTGCAACAGCTCCTTTAGAGTCCACATCGTTAACACTGACCCTTGGGAGGCGCGTGAAAATCGTGTGACATTCAGCTGGTTGCCCATTCCGACCTGCCCGCCCCTCCCACTGCACAAGAGAGATAATGCCAAAAGGATTTATAGATAACACCCAAACTACCTCCGGCCAGTCAATCCCTTCACCGTACGCAGAAGTACACACAAGTATCCGGTGATTGTACTCGGAACCATCGCGCCATTGAAGAGCTAGAGAACGTTTGCGATCTGGATCGAGCTGGGAATGGAAAAATTCAACGCCTAGGAGCTTGGCAATTCCCTCGCACTCTTTTCGACTCGAGACATATACCAGCCCTCGACGTTTCCCTTCCAGTGTTGCCCGGGGACGGACCCAGTCTACAATTGCTGCTTCCAGTTCTTTCACAGCAACTCTCTGATGGGTATAGATGTGGTTGAGACGGCCGGTATAGGACCGGATTTCACGAATAACAGCATCTCCCGGGATCTGAAGAGCTTCGACAATAATGGGCATGTCAGAGGGACGGAGAGTGGCAGATAGCCAGGTGTACAGTATCCCAAGCTCAGTGAGAAAGACAAGAATATCGTAGCAAAGACGGAAGTCTCTGTCAGTGATGATGTGGTGGCATTCGTCAATGAAGATTCGGCGGATATGTTTGTACACCTCCTCAAGCTTTATCCAAGCTCGAAACTTTTCGGTTGCTGCCATGTGAACTGCTACAAAAATAAGACCTGGTCGTGAAAAGTCAAAATCATCCTCTCCCCATATGACGGCTTGGATTGGAAGCTTGTCGGCTCGGAGTTTCATCTCGTTTACTATGGAGATAAGAGGGAAGATGACAATATAAACACCTGGCTGAACAAGAGGTGCAGCAAGAAAAGCATGGCTTTTTCCGCCGCCGGTTGGAAGTACAATGAATATGTGGTCCTTGGTCTGGACACTCGCGATTGCCTCGGCTTGTTGAGGTGAATGGAAGGAAAATGTTTCAAGGTGAGGGAAACATTGTTGGTGAATAAACTCCTTGAGTCCTCGGGATATGGGTACAGGAGGAGCGTCGTAGAATGGTGCAGGACCACTGCCAGTGACGATTTCAAGAAATTGGTGAATCCCGGAGGTATATGTTCCCGTGATAAAGGACTTGAGTTCTCGGATTTCGCTGTGTAGCCCACGCAAAATGGTCCGAGTTGATTCATCAACGGCAGACTTGACAATCGGAGCAACAACTTGCTCCATTATCTCTGGTGAGAATGTATAACCTGAACTGTTTGGCTAGTGGAAAATCAATTGAGTATTAAATGAATAAAAAAAAAACATACAGAGATGCTCGCCGCCTTGATGCGAAGTCGAGGATGGAGCATTCCGATGACTCCCTGCCATACACGAGCTTTACGTTGCTGAGACGCAACGAGATCCTGAGGGATAGAGGGGGTGGCAGAAGAGTGACTAACTCCATAAGTGTTACGCGCCGTTTGAGCGGAATGACCTGACATGAGGTGCATATCCTCTACTTCAGCATCTTCGAGATCTGCTTTTTCGAGGGAGAGGTGTGCGATCTGGTTTAGTATGGCAGTGTCAAGTTGTCGATAGTCAAGGAGCCCGAGGGGAACGCCGATTGTCTTTTGAGTAATATGTTGGAGAAATTTGGAGAAATCTGCGGATACCATGGGCCGTCCATATCTCACAAAGGAACGGTAGAGATAATTGTCGCAGAACTCTTTCTTCATCCCAATGAGGTTACCCAAATGAGAGGCCGCAACATAGGCACAGTCGAGGATAAGAACATCATATCGCATCACCTGCCAAGCTGGTGTTCGGAGTATACAGTCGGTGTAACCCTTCACTGCCTGCGTTTTTCCATAAGACGGTTCGTAGCATGGCGTTCCATTAAGACAATGAAGGTTTTTAGAATGGGAAGGGTGGTTGGCGTAGTAAATGTTCTCCCATTCTCTACCTCGTCCAGTCCCAGGACTAGACACATGGGTTAGGTACCACTTGAGATTGACGGAATCCTGCAAGTCGGCAAACCACTGCCAAATCGCATTCTCGTTTGGAATGAGCTCGCCATTCACTACAGTAATCAGGGATGCATCCTTAAGTAGATGCTGAAGAAGGACCTCTCGATACGGCTTCAGCTGATTACGGTCTTCCTCTAAGAATGAGTAGAGGTAGTCCAGCTGAGACCGGGAGTCAACAAACCAATTCGACGACTCTTCTGGGATAGGGATTGTTTTGGAATCTATGAGCTCAAGGATCGGGGTATAGTCATAGCCTCGAAAAACTTTACGTGTGGCGGTTTCAAGATCTGCAAGACACGTTTGCCACGAGTCAAATAGCTTCTGAACAGATATAGGAGTCCCGTCCATGCTAACGACCTTGGAATCCACGTCCCAGGTAAATCGCGAGATTGTTGGCTGGCTAGCAATGACCCGGGAAAACCGGTTTTTGGTTTCTCTCATGGTAGTGAACGGGGTACTGGGGCCATCCATAAGGTATTTTTGGACGAGCGTTTCGTATGTTCTAAAGATTTAGTTAGTACAGTTGAGCAAAAGTAATAAACCACCTACTTGAACTCTTCATTATCGAATTCCTCCCGCCGGAGTATGATAACATTGCAACCAGTGGCTCGGAAACACCACTGAATTTTCGAGATTCTGGGTGTGACTTGAGCTATCATTCCAAGAGTACCAATCGCGTCACGAATGTGGGAGGCCACAAAGAAGCGTAAAAGGGGACAGAGCTGACGATCAACTAGGAATTCGGCGGCAGGGTTCGATAGGAATGTCCATACAGCGTCGTGGATGGCTATACTGATATTCGAATTATACAGCTTCTGGTCGTCTGCTCCAGATCCCGGGATTTCCTTTGCCTGGTCTCCCAGCACTATAAGAGCAGCTTTTGCGCTTGGGTGGAGGGCGATTCTAAAGTTGGGAATCGGTTTCCGAGTATTTCGTAGCAGGAAAACTAAGAAGGTAGCCAAGACGTTGGCATTCTGGTCCATACTGCTTTTTTCTTGTAATCTACGAAAGGGCATAGTGCGAATTTCACTGGACAAATCTGAATATTTAAATACTTGAAAACAATAAGAGCTTACCTTGGGCGTAGAGAGCGGATCCAACGTCGAACAGTAGTGCCCAAGCTCTCGAGTTTGGGAATAATGTACCAGTAGTAGAAATGAGCGCCTTGGACAATACGATAATAGTCGGGCTCGTCGGAAGGAAGAGGAATGAGAGCAGATACTCGAACATCTTCAAAAACAGCGCCTTCAATGATTTCGTTCCAACGAAATTCATTGTAGACCTGGTTCATTGCGGATGCGGTACCGGGAGGACCTGCGATAGTCGGAGAATCACCAATCCCGCGTTCCTTTGCCAGAGCCAAGACTTTCTGGAGGACTTTGTCAGAGTCTAGACTGTGAGGAGAGCCGGTGACTTCGATGAATTGCTGCGAGAACATCATGCCACCAAGCGGGTGGACTTTAACTTTAGCACTGCAACGTTTACCTATATGGCTCTGGGATATGGTCCAGTGCTTGTCGAATGAGGGTTTCGAGCCGTAGATTTTTCCGCAGCCAGGAAACAAGCATTTGACACAAGTCTTCACGTCAAGACCCTCTACACGAGTAATGGTCCGTAAACTGTATTCTGTAGGTTTTTCTGCTTGAAGAATAAGCAGGTTTCGCGTGATCTCCTCTTCCGACGGAAAATCTACAAAAGCTCCTGCGGTACGGGAAAGTCGGGAGAAACGAGAATGGTGCTCGCCTCGTCGGTGCTTGTATATCATGGTCCACTGGATGGGAAGACGGCACTGCAGACAGATCGTCCAGTGCTGGATTGGATCAACAACAATCCGATGATCTTGGAGAAACTTGCGAGCGGCGTTCTCATTAATATCATCGGGATCTGGAGCGTACTGGGATATTAGATCCTGCACAAGCTCATTGGAAGGGGGAGGTGGTGGGGAGGCAGGATGCTCATCAACCGTCAGCTCCGTGTCCAAGTCCGAGTCATCATCTGAGCTTTCTACTGGAGGCAAATTACCTTCCATTGGCGCATCGAGTTCCATCTCTCCTCCGTGAATCGTAGTACCTTCCACCGCCAAAATCTCCGTATCTGAATCCATTCCTACCGCTGGTTCATCCTCCCATTGCTGTTCCTCTCCTTCATCTATGTTATCACCAAAGTTCACAACGGAGACGCTGGTTCCATCCATTTCAATGTCCTCGCCTTCTGTATGGGACTGAGCGGAATTCTCGTTGAGAAGTTCTGCCACAGAGGAAGGCCCACCGATCGAATCCACTTGGAGGGACGAAAACTGGGAAATCATCTCATCTGAGGTGGGGGGAGAGGCCGAGGCACCACTGCGGGGGTTGACATAGAGATGAGGGTAAGGATCTGCATAACTTTCACCTAGTTCATTGCTTGTAGGATGCACAGAAAAATCGCTGAAGATTTTTTTGAATCGATCTACGTTATATCTGCCGTGTGCTGTGTTTCCGCAGGGACAAGGTAGAATGCCTGCTATGCGCTCAATTTTAACTGATTTTTCTACCAATTTTCCTAAATATGTGCTCTCTTGATTGACGGAAAATGACCTGCCTTGAAATTTTACCATCGTGTCAAAGTGGTAGGTTTTTGCATGAGTTTTTGCAGTCGATGCTTTTGGATAAGCACATTCTGCTCTATTACACTTGAATCTTCAAATTCAATAGATCAGTATGATCTAGATCTCGGATTTAGGAAAAACTTACAATGGCATCAGACAAGCGCCAACTGGCCTGCCCTAAACACGGTGTGAAAACAGATGTCTTTGCGCGCTTATCCACTTCATCTCTCTCTTTTATACCTCCTCCTTTATTACGCCTATAATACGGTATTTATTCTTAAGATTATGGCCGATGATCAAGACATTGTAAAGTAAGTCCTCCTTCTCTCTCTCTTTCTTTTTTTTCAACTCGTGCTTTAGGTGTCCCTTTTGCCGCGATCTGCTCGACAAGAAGCAGCTGTCCACGCATATCCGCCAAGCCCACAAGGACGCGGTATCTTTGAATTTTTATGTGGATACAGCTGGTACGTGTTCTTCTAGTCTTTTCTAATTTTTTTAAACCGCGTTTTAGCTCAAACACTCCCGTGTCCGACTTTGAACAATCAAAAGGCTTTTGGTTGTCCGTTTGGACGGATCTCGTCCTGCAAATTCTCTGCTGGACCCTTGAAGCTTTTTATACATATCCAGGATGATCACAAGGTCATACCGTTGGTATGTCATCTTGCAAATTGTTTTTTTATTACGATTAAACCTTTTGATAGTACTATCGAGAGGTCGCCGGATGTCCTCTTTATCCCCTCGACTTTTTGGACCGGGAACCGAGGGAAAAGTCTGAAGAACCGGTAAGCCTTTCGTTTCCTCACCGTTTACATCGCTAATACATCCTAATGTAGCTTCGACTTCCACCTCCTCCTCCATCTCTCGTGAGCCATTTCCTTTGCTTGTGGTTTTCTGACTGACTTGTAGCGTTTTTGCAGGACCCTGTTCAACCTGGAACTGTGGTAAGTACCTATTCCTCCGATCGTAGTGTTTTTTTTTACTGACGAACCTCCTTAGGCCCATCTCAAGCCATCTAGCCTTGTTGTGGTTGATCTCGCTACCCTCCCGATGGCTTTCAACACCTATGTCCGGAGCCGACAACCTGGCAAGGGGGTCACGTCCTCGGAAATCTTGGATTTCTTCAAGATGGTACCAGATCTAGTTCGGGGCTTGGGTTCTTCTCCTCCGTCCATAGGTCGTGATGGGCTTCCCTCTCCTCCACAATCTTCACCGAAACACTCTCGTACCCATCGTGTAGACGCTCCGCCTTCACCAAACTCTCCTCTTCGCCGGATTGCGGTTCCTCGGGACCGTGCTACCTTTTCGGAATCCCCCCGACTGTCTTTGCGCCGGACAAAGTCGTCGAGCCAGCAGCCTTCTCCCCAAGTCGCTCCTTCCGCTCACCAAGCCGCTTCATCCCTCCCCAACCCGCCTCATCCCCTCCCGAAGTCGCCCCTTCCCCTCCCGCGCCAATTCCACTCGAGATCTACGATCCTACCCGCACCAACGACCAGGGCAAATCGTACTTGCTCCCCAATGGCACGACGGTCGAATATCGAAAGCTCCAGGCAGCTGGGTGGATAAGATTTGCGAATATCCCCCTTGATTCGATTAAGAAGTACAGCTTCAATGGAGAGAAGGGTCCTCGGGCGGTGCTCAAGCGCGTCGCTCTCCTTCAAACGACTTTGTGGGAGTTTGCATTTACCATACGGTGATGAATCAGGGTCGTTGTGGTCGAGATGCTTACCACTGCTCTGGGCCCATGTCCGGCGAGTACAGCAACTACTATGTACATTTCCGGCAAGTTATGAAGACGCCCCCCAACACGTGCGTTTTCTGCTACTGCCCTTTTTCCAAGGAATGGGGACCAACGTTCAATCATCCCGTCGCGAAGATCATGAAGGGCTATCGCTGTGACGGTCGAGAGAAGTATCAGGACCTTTATCGAGGTCTTGTTTACATTATCTTCCGGTGCTCTCCTCTCCGTAGAGCCATTTTCAAGTGGCTTGGAGACGCCACAATTGCAGATAAATTTGTGTCCACAACGGACTGGGCACGCTGGTTGGCAACGCCTTCATCGAAGGGCTTTACGCCCCTTGTCAATTACTTCGTCATCGTGTGGGCCTTCCTGGAGATGCATGAAGCCAAGTTGCTTCCTCAAGGCCCGATGGAATTTGACGGTGAGTAGTTCAATTCTCATTCTTTTTGCTTTGCTTACTCTCCTGTGTAGACATCGAGAACGACCCTCCCCTCTTTAGCGTTGCTCAGCACGCCTAGTCTTTGCTTACATTCGACCCATACTTTGCACTTTCTCTGCTCGCTTATACGTATAATCACGCTCCCTTGCTCATGCTTTGAAGTTCTGTATCGCTTTCTGTACGAGTTCTGTTCGCTCAAATGCCTTGCTCTGATGACTTTTAATGTTCCTTATCGCTTTCCTGTAAGCCAACTTTCCATTAGCAGATGTCCGTAATGTGTAAATCATAGATACGAAACGAAACGCGTTGTACTCGCTATTAAATGAATGTATAATTTGCTATTACTTGCTTGTGAGGCTCCGAAATCGAAACATTTTCTATTGGCTTTGTTTACGTGCTGTATACATGAAAATGTTCCAAAACTGTAATGTTTTAACTTGTTCATCGTTTTCAGAAGTTGGTAACAATTTCCTTTTATATCAAATCAATATACCTACTACGACAGTTTTTTCATGGCTCTACACGGCCATGGGACTCAAAGTTAGTAGAGGGTAGATACTATTAGCCTCTATATTCTATGCTCATCGAAAAATAATGCCACTTTGAGGCCCGCAGGTAGGTATTGGGTAGTAGGTACTCGTAGAGTATCCGTTCTACTTCGAAACACGACGGTGTGGGGCGATTGCTTGCGAAGAGAAAACTTAGGATTAGGGTGAGTTGAGGCCTCGTCCGTGAGCACAGTGAGTTTGGAAAACCAACACCCGGCATTGGACGATCGCATTAACGGACGAGGCTATTAAGCGCCTATCACATGATGAACGCGTGCGCTGTTCGTTGATTCCATAACCTGCTCTTTTACCACCACGAGCACTTTCCTTAACGTCTTACTTTTCATTGGTAAGTCTTTCTTTTTTGTATCGGCGGCTCTTTCAGAATCTTACACCATCTCTCTTGCAGTCTATAATTGCAAATTGCAGAGAGTCCGGCTGGCTCCACGGCCGCCTTTATCTAAGGACGCTGTAGCTGTTCAGGGACACGCCATTCCTCTATCTTGTTAGTTGTTAGGGTTAGGGCTTTCGCTACAGGTGAGTTTTATTCTTTCGTCTTAATGAATGGCTCGCTTACCTTCAGTTTTAGCTCAGCCAGTTCACCTCCTCTGCCGCCAACGATCGACTCCCTCGGAAAGGCCTTGCTCACGAACGCGGCGTTATTTTGGCTGAACGTCGCGCTACCTCAGCCGACGGTGCTCTTCACTACAACCAGTAAGTCGCCTATCTGCTCTACTCTACCTGTACTAATCCTCGACCTTGTCTACAGCTACCTTACAGCGGTCTTACCCAGCCGGCTTCGCGGGTTTCGTTCCTCTCAAGACGGGCTTTTCTTTTGAAGATCTGTACACGGACCCGATTACAGCCCGTAAGTCCTGTCCCCCTTTTCCCCTTCAGCTCGGAAAAGTGCTTTTTTGTACGCTTCGTTACGCTCTACCCCAAGGGTGTCATCTGGGCCGACATCGAGGCGTTTTTTTCGAGTTTTAGGGGAGATCCCTTTTTGTTTTTCACCTGCTGACCCTCTTCTCTTAATCAGGTATCACACCTCGTCCCTTCAGATATTCGATTTTGTATTCGATTTGGTAAGTCTATTTTGCTGTATTTTCTGCCTACGGCGAAGAACAGAATCTATACGCTACTGGGGCCACGTTCTACCCCAAGGGTGTGGTCTTGGCTGCTCTCGGTTTCTGTCTCGGGTCTGTGGGCAAAGAATCACAATTATGTTATATTATTTTTACTGATTGTCCTCTACAGGTGTTCGCCACCCCGGTAACATGCCCTATTTTTTGCGAACTGTACGTTTATCCCTACATTCTGGTTCGTGCTTTTGCTGAACTATTTTTTCACAGCACGTCGGCAAGACTCCGATTACACACCGAATCGTTGAGCCAAAATTCATGAACCCGGCTTTTCACTTTCAGAACGCGGTAGAACAAGCACTGGAGGACCATCAGAACGCGGCACTGGAGGAGGACGACCTAGGAGCGGACTTTATCGAGTATGCTCCTTTGGAATCGCCGTGCCCTGTGGATGCGGTCTTCTCATCTTCCGCAACCAAGCGCAAACGCTGCACAGTCTCGGTGGAGGATGCTCCTGACACCGATGCACCACGTATTCCTCTCCCGCCCTCTGGTTCATTGGACACGGCATCGAATCCAGCGCAGTCGCACAAGCACCAAATCCGCGCCGCCAAACGTCGACTCGCAAAGGCCTCGGATCGTACAAGTAGCCACCAGAATGCCTTGCGCCAAGTCCTCTCCCATGGCACTGCTGTTGAGACAGACCGGAGTGCCGAGACGTTTGACGCCAGTCGGGGAGCTCACACTGGGAAGCCAGGCACGAAGAAGCAGCTTGGGACAGTTGAAGAACGACGGGACTTCTATCAACTCGCAGATCTTCTTGCTCAAGGCTTTGAGCATGTCAAATGGGATGGAAGGTCCGTATTTATTGTTTTTCTTATCGCTCTATTGTTAACATTTTGTTCTAGGACGCCTACGCCTGTTATTGATCGCCTAGGCCGTATCGTGGCAGTTCTCGCCGGTCAACCAGAAGACCCAACATACTCCAACGAACTCATGCAAGCCTACGACTTGATGGAGACCCGAGGCCACGCCTACGGTATTGGATCGTCCGCCTCTCAACCTCAGAAACGTGGCCACTTTTCAGCTTATAACTGCGGTACGACGATGGGGATGGGTAACCGCTTTCCGGTGTTCATGAATCCCAAGGCCAAGAGACCGCTTATCCAGGAACTACTCGACGACAAACCATTCCAACGAATGGCTTCTTACCAAAGTCGTACGTTTATTCTAGTCTTACTGTATTTATTCTTTACTAAGTCTCTTACAGGTGCATTCCAGCTATGGGCTCCTCGCGTGTACGCAGAATACGAACATGTCAACGGCGTGCTCCGCCAGAAGATGCGAATCTGCCCCAACTTTGCGGGGAGCATATTTCTTGGCGCAGCGTTCAATTTTGGCTCTAACGTCTGGACATACAAGCACCGAGACCAGCTCAACTGGGCTTTTGGATGGTGCGCCATCACTGCCCTTGGGCGATTCGATGCGAGGCGTAGTGCTCAGCTCATTCTATGGGAGCTAAGGTTGGTGATTGATTTTCCTCATGCGGCTACGATTCTCCTTCCTTCCGCTGTTATCACCCATTCGAACACCGTTGTTCACCCGGATGATCATCGAAATTCTTTCACTCAATTCTCAGCTGGCGCAATTTTCCGCTGGGTGGAGAACGGTTGTCGCACGGAGGCCAAATTCGCAGAAGAAGATCCTGAAGGATATGAAGCCATGATGGCTGGGAAATCTACGGCCGTCGAACGTCGAATGTCACTGTTTTCTACGGTAGATGAGCTGTGTTCATTTGTTAAATAACTGTAGCCACGTCGTGTATAATTGATCTTTGCTGTAAACTCTGTCGCTCTTGGTAACTAATGAGTTGCATAATTCGAGATACGAAATATAGTATTTAGAAACGAAGGGATGCCGACTCAACGAGGTAGTTATGCAATGCAATGGCACCTGCTTTGGTGCCTAAGATGTATATTGCCCCCTCGATTCCTCTGCTTCCAGTGGTTTTCTTCAACTCGGCCAGGTATTCAGAAATACTGGCCTCTCCGCTCTCGTTCGGCCTATGTGCGCGCGCACTCAATTCCTTTTCATTGTATGGCCCGAAACTGGGGATGAGGAAATATGGGCCCACCATAACGATCCATTTTATGGCTTTATGGTTGGGCAGCAAACCCGATTTGATACCGGCCTTGACTTGGTCCGAGGCTTGTAAAGCCGTATCATTAACCTTTACCACAAAATCCGGCTCTTCGCGTATTTCCTCGGTGTCTGGAAGTGTGCGCATGAATTCAAGGGCAGCTTTCAGTTCAGCACCACCTCGAAGCTTCATCCCACCAGCTCGAGGAAGCTCTCCAAACCCAAAGTCGGGGACATTTGATCTTCGCTCTTTCGTATCTTTCTGTGCTCTCGACTGAGATTTCCACGGGATTCGAAGCTGAGGAAAGACTACGAGGTCGGCTTCGATGTAACATTTATGGAAAAACAAGGTCTCGTTTAGAAGACCGTACAATCTGGTTTCTTCCAGAGTGCCCCGCTGGAGGCAGTTTTGGACCATGCTTTGTACTTTTAGCAACTGATTATCAGTCTAACATAACGATTAACATATTTAGGACTACGAGTGTATTACATTGAATATGCATACTTACCAAGGGACATTCAGCCATGATCGATGGATGAAAGCTGTTTACAAATCAATTTGGCGCCACATTTTCTTTGCTCTTTACTACGATGGTCTGTTGTCTTTGATTGAGCACTGCTAAGAATTTTGGCTGACACGTTTCACAGGGCGCACGCTATGTTAAAGGATATGCTTTGGATCGCACGAAGGTTGCAAACCATCTCGATATTACCTATTGCAGCGAGAACATGTCGAAAATCCTTGACGTTGACCTGAGCATTATGGAGTTCCTCCGTGAAACAAACCCACATCACTGGAAATACCCATACATTTGCACTCGCTTATCCTCTTGGCTCCAAGCGGTCTGATAAGTTACCGTTGGTCAGGGTGCTGTCGGTTGGATTAGAGGCGCTGAGCGTGGATCTGAATGAGTTGAAGATGAAGACAATCGAGTATCCGATATACATGGAGGAGCTTGCAGAGGTGCTGTTTACTGGTCCGGATGTTTTCGAAATCGGTCCTGGGGAGGACCCTCGTGCGTGACTTTTCTTTCAACACGGTAAACCAGGCTAATGTTCTTCTCTAGTCATTAGCGCTCCGGGAGTACATATAACTACTGCCTCATATGCAGGTTTCCCCTCTTAGCGTGTATTATTACAGTCAACAGAGATTATTAGATTTGTTATTATTTGACGATGGAGCACCAGACCATGGAAGCCTCGAAACTTATCTTTTTCTTGATCTCCTTGAGCTCATTTGGTTACTCGAGAAGTCCTAACCTAATCCACAGAAGCTTTCATTCCAGAAATACTCGATAAAAAAGTCGTTTCGTGCTAGTAATGGGTACGTTCGTCAATTATTATTCTCGTGCGTTTGCCTACTTGGTTGCAGATGTAATACAGATTCCAGGACAACGTTCTACACCAGGACCGCCGCCCCGAGGGACACCAAATTAGCATAGGTGATATTACGAAAGACTACGGGCATTTGAAGCAGTTCGACGAAGTGCTCTGCAACAGTGTACGTCCTTACTGCAGTTTTATTGACTTATTAATTGTTACTGCTTATTACATCCCCTTAGATTTAACTAACGCCGCTGCTTACCCCACTTCCACCCCTTCCGAATATGTCGCATGCAAGATTCGACGCCACCCTCGATCTTCGACTTCCCTTCAACTGCCCCAAACCCTAGTGCAAACAACTGGACGCCACCGCCGCACAGCCGTAGTCGCATGGCCTGACCCTATGTTCAAGTCTGAACGAAGGAATACGAGGTCGGGGTTGGGCGATGACATAGCTGGAGATCGCAAGCGTAGATGCGAGGTGGGGATCACGATAATCTCTACCCCGTGTCCCCGCCCCCTTTCCCATTCTAGGACGCCTCTATAACCCCAAACTCCTACGGGCCCTACACCCCGCCGAACGACTTTACCACTCCAAACCCATTTCTCCACTCAGCTCACCCTTCTTCAACTCCGCCCCCGATATATTTGGTTCCATATCGATCGCTGTGCGACTCCATCCTTGGCGCCATATACTCGTTATACTCCTTACAATCCATCGTATATTTCTTCGTACAGCCCTCGGTATGCTCCTTACACTCCTCTCTGCGCGTACAACGTGTACAGCAGCACATAGTTTACTGCATGGACATACGGACCCTCCCAGCCTCCTGCGCATTTCTCTCTCCCCTAGTGCTGACTATCCATATGTATCTTGCGCATACAAGTCCGTGCCATGATACCCTTACCAGACTCTGGTATCACTCGCGGAGACCCTTACTCCACCTACCCTACCTGGTTTAAATGTCATCGCGGATAAAGAAGTAGAAGTATGCGCGGCGGCGGAGACGCCAACACTTACGCTTGGAAATCCCTTTCCCAGTTCCTATCCATCTTCATCTCAATGGTTGAAAAGTCGTCGCGTGCACACAAGCCGGCTGCAGGGGTTGCGGAGTGGGATGCAAATTTAGATCTGAGCAACTTAGGATGTGCTGTTGAAAGTGACTTGCCGGACAAGGATCGAGTATCTTTTGAGGGCTGTTTTCGTGGTAAGTGTCGATATCCTCTCCTATCATCCATACTAACCACGATTCGTTTTACACAGTACGCCTTATTCTCTTTGGGAACTCATCTTTGGGGTGTTACCCCTCTACGACGCGGATTTGCAGTATGCACGGTATAAGAAGATGGAAGATAGTATCGCTAAATAGGGATCTGGTACCGATCCTGCTGATATAGGGTGAGTTCTCAAACCATGTTTCAAGCCCTAACTCTCATATCTTTACCTAGTTGTTCCGCGCTGGCCAATGTTTCTCCAAAGCCCTTGGTGTAGCTACTCACCCTGGTTCCCCAATACACTTGTACATATACTCGCGCGCGCTCCGTCCCTACATCCAGCTCGTCCTCATCCTGGCCTGTTACACGCTCTCCATCCTCGCTATCGGCGCTTGGCGCACGCCGTGAATGATCCTTCACTGTGTTAAGGAGGTAATGCATTCGTAGAAGCGTTTTTGGATTATAAGGACTTTACCCGGTACACGGAAAAAAGGATCCAAAAAGCTGAAGCGTATGACGCGGAGCGGAACGCTCTGAACTGTACATGCTACCCTTCCAGTCCTGCATCGATTCCACCCTCCCGCTGCACCAGACCCTCAAACCCACCCATCTCACTGACTGGCTCGCAAACATGAACTGTATGGTTTTCGGTCTGCATATTCCCCTCGTCGTGCTCCTAACCATAATGTTAGGCTCCCTCTCTATTCTCGCGCACGGCCCAGATCCTGGGGCTTACCTCGACTACGCTTCAGGGTGTGTGATGTATACGCTCGTGACCTCTGCGTGTGTGTACTCTGTGATGAGGGTTACGCGGCAGATCGTTGGGTTGCGCCAGATCACTAGTAGTGGGTTGGTAAAATTGAAGGCGTCCCTAGAAGGGACGGGGCATATATCCGGAGAGGCGAGCGACGAGGTCCCGTGGGTTTGTACGAGGATGTGGAAGGAGGGGGGGTTATTAGAGGCATGTAGGATCCATGTAGGGTTTTCTCAACCCTAGGGGAGGGCCTAGGGGTGGCTTAGGAGTGGCCTAGGGTCTGCACGGCCCCTGGACATTCTGGCTTTGGAGGAGCATAGGGTTTGGACTTGGTGCGCTAGGGGAGGGACTGTAGTGTGGGCAGGGTGCTGATATTAGAGGTTTATGGGGCTTGGGCTGTATGCTGTATAACATAGAGTATATACTTTCACACATCCACCCACCTCCAGGAGGTGTGCGGTGTACTCTGTGGACTCTATGACTTGCCCACATCAGGAGACGTCTACGACGTGCGCTGTGTACTTGCACAAATTCAGTAAGTCATAGAGTACACAGTGTATATACCTCCAGGCACGTCCACGATGTGTACGGTGTGCCACCTTACCATGATGTGCACTCTGTACTTGATCAATTTTGTGTACTCTATGACTCCCACACATCCAGGCACGTCCACGACGTGCATGGTGTACACTAGGACCCCTGATACATCCACATCCATGAATTTGTCCAAGTGGTAAAGTACACAGTGCACGTCATAGACGTGCTTGGATGTGTGGAAGTCATAGAGTACACAAAAGTTATCAAGTATACAGTGCACATCAAGGTAAGGCGGTACACTGGCATTGATACGGTACACCGTGCACGTCGTGGACGTGCCTGGAGGTGTGTGCACTGTGTACTCTATGACTTGCACAATTTAACGTGGGATGTAGTCATGGCCAGATAGTCTAGTGGTAAATGACGACTTGGTAGAATAACCTGTGAGCTCCAGTACACTTCTATCAAGTAGGCGGGGGTTCAATTCCCTCTCTGGCCAATGATTTTTTTTGGTTCTTCATTGTGTTTTACACGTTTGTGCACATCCACGACGTGTGCGGTGTACCCTATCAATGCCAGTGTACAAACTTACCTTGATGTGCACTGTGTACTTTATCGCTTTTGTGTACTGTATGACTTGCACTTAGGGTTAGGGCCTGGTTCGTTAGTTTGTTGGTTAAGAGCGAAAACAGCCAACAGGGTGTAAGATACTTTCTTACACCAGATCCTGTTTCGCTTTTATAGCTCATCAGGGCTGTTTCACATCGTCACAGACTTACACTGCTCGTCGATAGTACTTCTGGTACTTGACGAGGGTTAGGGTTAGGGGTTAGGGGGTTATATAGGATGTATTTTTACGGCGTTAGGGATTGGTAGGGGTTGACCCCTCCAGCCAAAAAGAGCCAGGGCTCTCCCCTGCACCAAGATACAAACACACATTCTCCGTCCTGTGTAGGCCAGGAAGCAGGCCAGGTTGTGTGGTACACGGGTAGATACAGCTTACTACGACAAGGAATTGTCTCTGTGATGTGCGGGCCATGCACTGTCACACAGAAGCTCACTGTTACTGTACCTGTCCCTCGTATACACTACACTTGGCAGGTACGCGGCACAGTGGGCAGCTCAGTACAACCACAATTCATGGTCGCATTTGAACACCTAAGTGACAAACGGTGTATTAATTTCTGTAGTATTGAGGGATATTGCACTATACAAAATTGATAGTGAGGTATACAGTATGGGGAAGATTTGAGGTTGTTGTATTGACGCGTGTTATGTAGTATGCAAGAATTAAAACAAAAACTTGTACGGTATTGCAAAAATGAATGGGCTGTCGAATTCAGAAGCGAAGAAGAAGAATACCAAGGCATGCAGGACGGGGAACATTTGGCGCCGTATTCACGTATGGGTTGAGCGACGACAAATCCAAATTTCACGATAACCCATAAGGGGATAGATAATCTTATCTTATCGGATAAAGCCCTCGCCACAAATACTGGGAGTAATTGACGAGTCACTGGCAATTTCAGAACAATATAAGCAAATATTGAACATTCGTGGCAACTGACGAGTCCAAGATACAACAAAGTAAGCCAAGATACAACGATTTATGAATACAACAACATTAACGCAACGAATGATACAACAATGTCCAAGATATAACAATACAAGTCTAGAAAGTCCAAAAGTATCCGCGTACATTAAAAGACCATTCGTTTTAATCGCCGTCGCAAGCGCGGAATCTCCGATGAGTAAAAAGTAAAGAGTTTGATGTGACGCGTCCCACCTATGAATCAATTAAAAAACGGGATAGATATGCGCACGGAAAGACGCACAGGTAGCACAAATATCGTGAGGCCGGTCAATGCATAAGATCTCGAGATGTAAATGAAGCAGCGCTTCTAAAAGAACGTCGGAAGTCGATTTACAAGCTGATCTGAAATACATACCCGTTCGACGTCTAAAAGCCACGTTTCTATGCCAGAGGACTTAGGGTTAGGGTTAGGGGTTAGGGCCTGGTTCGTTAGTTTGTTGGTAAGAGCGAAAACAGCCAACAGGGTGTAAGATACTTTCTTACACCAGATCCTGTTTTCGCTTTTATAGCTCATCAGGGCTGTTTCACATCGTCACAGACTTACACTGCTCGTCGATAGTACTTCTGGTACTTGACGAACTTTGCCTGTATCTTGGAACACATGTTAGAGCGTTGTTAGTGCTATTGGACAGTTCCATGCTGCCAAAATCTAAAAATACTTCTTGTACATTAAACGCTTAGTGAGCGTCGTCTGATGTACGGTCGCATCGGCTAACTACTAAAACCTTATTAATAAGTCCGAAGCCCGAGAAGACGGATTTAGCATCAAAGCCACTTGACATTCCGCGGGGTTAGCACAGAACGCCGAGATCTGCCGAGGACAGCTGTCGATCGGAATCTTACGTCACCTTAAGCGCGCTACCTGTTTAGCGCCCCAGGCGTCTACGGGTCACTAGCCGACAGGCCGAGAGAAGAGACGCCCAAACTACGGGCCTAACTTACCGGTTAGGGTTCGGCGTGTAGTGCCGGTTAGGGTTAGGGTTGGGATACCGGGCCGTAAGGCCCAGTTAGGGTTAGGGTTTAGGGGTTAGGCTATATGAATTGACATATTAGCATGTGTCCGTCATTTTCTAGATGACAGTACGTACGGTTAGGGTTTAAGGGTTAGAGTTAGGGTTCAACTTCCCTGAATGGCCTCGGTTAATACCGTCTGCGGGAATTGCAGTTATCGTAGTACTTACAAGATAGTGTGTTCAAAAGAACTTTCAATAAGTAATTAATTTAAGATCCGGCGTACACGTCGCTGGTTTTGGTTACAAGCTACTTCCTACAAGGACAGGGAGGGTTTTTAATCCTCGCGCGATGCACACCCCCCTGTCACAATATTGAACCGTTCGTCAGGTTTTACGCTGGTTTACTAAGTCCGCCATTGGTACGACCGTCCGGCGAAACGCCTACTAGGAAGAGGGGGGCATACACCGTGATCAAATAAATGAACACGTCCGTAGGGTGCGGTCTTTCGGCGGCGTTTCACGTTCACCTCCGTACGATCGCAGTCAGATCTAATTTAAATCACACAGTGTGATATACGAAGTCAAGGTCTCCAGGTACGGCACCACCAACATTGCGGGAAGGACCAGCATCTTGGTCCGACATATCCGCATCCATGTCAATAGATGGTGCCTGGGAGATTTCTTTTACAGCATCTAGTCATACGCGGAGTTGGCGGGCATGCATTCGCCACCTCTGCATTTTACTAGGGACCGGGAGTTCAGTTGACTGGATTTGTAGAAGACTTGAGAGCGGTAAAACATCGTTGATACACTGAGAGCGGTCTCCAAAAAAGATATAACCGAATCTACAGAAGGAAAACGAGACATTCAAAAACGGAAAGCCAAAGAAAGAAGAGAGAAACTCACGCAGCGAAAGCAGGCCAAGTTTGATTAACGGTGGTAGGTCATGGCCGAAGAGTCTCGTCCTCGTTGGCAGCAAGGCTTGAAGCTTGAAGGCAGATAAACCGTACGATAAGCACTGATATATATATGTATGAGCGTCTATCAATTATAACAATTCTATAGCTCGTACCTTTGAGGATTTTAGACCAAAACTTTTTGTCTGAGTCTCTGCTTATTTACCAGTCGACGTTGTTACAGTACCAGCGCTGCTTGTGTTGTTGTAAAGGGGGAAAACTCAAATACAAGCTACGCTCATCCTCCAAATGTGGGGACAAAAGCACACCAGAGGGTAGAGATGGGTAAAGCCCTGGGTCAACAACCCGATGGGGTCTCATTCCATAAAACTAGGTACTTATATACCATACAATTGTATACTACACTACATAAGGGAATTGACTTGCTTTAAGTCCAGGCAAGTCATTATGAGTCATTTAGAATCATTGTACAGTCATGCACAGTCAATGACTCAATGCACAGTAACTATGTACTACAAATGAGTCAATGCAATATTGACACATTATGACTCCAGTCCATATGAGTCAGTTCAGGTTTGTACATGGAGGCACTTGCAAATATTCCAGTCCAAATTCCTACACACCCCCTCAAGTGTCAAAGTGTACAACAATAAAAATTAATAGACACACAAAAGAATATCAGGTATGTTTTAACACCCCCTGATTCATAAGTTGGTAAGAATAAAAATTCTACCATGCAAGTTCAATATCATCAGCATAGTGAGCCTTGCTTTCCTTCTCGAGGTCGGGATATTCAGATTTGTAATGGCCCTTCTTCTGACAATTAAAACAAGTAACCTGAGATTTGGGACGTTTCCTGCTAGTAAATGCAGCAGATGCGCCCTCCAATACAGGGTTTCCGACATCAGATTGTGGGAGAGAATCCTGTCTAGTCTCCTCATTCAACAATCTAGTAATAACATGCTCATACGTGAGCATTCCGGGTGAGGTCAAATCAAAGTTGATAATGACAGCACTATATTCTGGGGGTAATCCCATTGTCAGTGCCAAAATCCTATCCTGGTCATTCACAGGTATTCCAGATTCCTCCATAATAAATGCCAAAGTCTGGATATGACCAATCCAACTTTGCATACTTCTTGTTCCTTTCTTCTCTGTAAGGAATTTACAGCGCAATGCCAAACTTGTTGCAAATCCACGGGCACAGTGGACATTCCTGAGATTATTCCAGATCTCCATGGGGTCACGGTCTCGCATATGTGACAATTGGCTGGGATCAACACGCATAATCATCATTGCTCTAGCTTCGGCCATTGCTGCAGAATCTCTAGCTCTCTTTGTAGATCCATATTCTGCCATGATTTCGGTTTCCGTCTTATCAGACCCATCTGATTTCTTTGGGTTAATGGTAATGCTAACTGCATTCCAAAGTTTCCTTTCAATAAGAGCAGCTTCCATCTGAATCTGCCATGTTTCGTAGTTGGTGTCGTTCAATAGTGTAAAACGTAGCGGTGTAGTAGAAGCCATGATTACAATTCAATATGGGTTCCAAATTTCGGGGTTCAGCTGGGGTGCAGAACACAACAAGTGCTACTTATACTTGCGGGTTTGCGGTCACAAGATCAAATTTCGGTTCCGGGAATTCCAATTTCCCACGGCAATAGTCAATGTGAGTCACAATTTCGGTACAGTGCACTACCTGTGCAGTTGCGGGTTACGGTTACGGTCCAGCTACTATTGCACTACCTGTGCAATCTGGATGGGTTTCGAGTTACGTCTGTTGCACTACCTGTGCAATCCGGGGGTTTCGGTTTCGGTTACCTCTGTTGCACTACCTGTGCAATCCTTACGGTAATATGGTTACGTGTGTTGCACACTCTCTGTGCAATCCGGGTTACGGTTACGCTGTTGCACACTTTCTGTGCAATCCGGGGTTACGGTGTGGTTGTACTACCTGTACAATCTCCACTTCAGTTACGGGTGCAGTGGTTGTACTACCTGTACAATATCCACTTCAGTTACGGCTTTAATTGTGCTACCTGCACAGTCAAAGGTTCCAGGTCCAGTCAATGTACACACTGTACAAAGGCTGCAAGTTACAAGGGTGGTATCGGGTTGTGTTGTTGTAAAGGGGGAAAATTCAGATACAAGCTACGCTCATCCTCCAAATGTGGGGACAAAAGCACACCAGAGGGTAGGGATGGGTAAAGCCCTGGGTCAACAACCCGATGGGGTCTCATTCCATAAAACTAGGTACTTATATACCATACAATTGTATACTACACTACATAAGGGAATTGACTTGCTTTAAGTCCAGGCAAGTCATTATGAGTCATTTAGAATCATTGTACAGTCATGCACAGTCAATGACTCAATGCACAGTAGCTATGTACTACAAATGAGTCAATGCAATATTGACACATTATGACTCCAGTCCATATGAGTCAGTTCAGGTTTGTACATGGAGGCACTTGCAAATATTCCAGTCCAAATTCCTACAGCTTGTATGTGGTCCTTTTGTACAACACTGAATGCCCTCGGACCTTCTTCTCCAGCCCAGTTGGAATCTATAAAATGAATACGCTCGTTCACCGGTTGCGTTCCATTTGCCAGCATCACGTTTGGCCTGGGCAAGTCTCCAAAGACAAAGTTCCCCATTTGCAAAATTTCGAGAGCCATTGGGACAGCCTGTTGGACATCAGGCGACAATGGCGCTATGCCATAGAGGTCTTCCAAAGATTGACCCTCGACATACTCCATTGCCGCAAGACTCAGATTGTCAAATTGCTCCAGGAACAACACCACGGGAGTGAGGGAGTGAAGTTACGGAGACTAGCTGTAGTTGCTGAATTACAGAAAGAGTAGCGTAGTGTGAGGAAAGGGTGTAGACTGAGATGTTCTGGAGTTATATACTCGGACTGGGAAAGTTCATTGGCGCCCGTCGGTGATTGTCGGTGATTCAGCCTCAATCAGTGCAGCCCGACGGTTCAAACTTCATCATCGTTCAGCCATTGCACCTCGCTGATTTTCAATGATTTTTCATTCTGTAATTTTGTACTTGAGTCACAAATTTCTTAAATTTGATAATCGTGAGACCAGTGTATTTTCTCAACGACTTTCAACAACTTTTCCATTCCATGGCTAGCAATCCTCAGCTTCTGCCTTTGCTTGATCCTCCGCCGCTTTCAGGAGATGCTCCTGTCTCTTATACCCCATTGAAAGGCCCTGTCAACATGGCTCAAAAAAAACCTGAGCTTGTTGAGATTGCCCAGGCGTTTGGCTGGAACGGAAACGTTACATCCACAACAAAAAAGGAGCTACTTGCTATAATTATGGCAAATCTCAACAACGTTGAAAACTCCGACATGCTTCAAGGCAACCCAGGTTCCAAGGTCTAATTTCCTATCGAACTACTGCAGGGCCAGCGAGAATTTCCAAAGCTTCTGGAAAAAACAGTAGTGATAAGGTTATGGAAGATCGAGAAGCAGCCGAAGCTGTATTGGACAAACCTCCTACTGGGTATGGAAGTTCTTCTTTTCGTTCAGTTTTTTATACTTGTTTCAGAGCACATCGGAAATTGCAAGACCTCAACATTGCAGCGCATCCACCTGCACAGTTCAAGCCCCTGAACACTCCCAAGAAGATCAATACTAATCTTCAATTCAATGAATGTACTCTTAATTTCCATTCGCAGATGCTTCCGATGCAAAATCTGTTGCAAGCAGTGACTTAACTAGTCCCGAAAGCTTCCAAGATCGACAGGGTACTCAGAGCCCAAGCAAGGTCATTCCTGAGGAGACACTGGGGGCATTGACCGTGGCATCTGAAAGTTGGATGCTTTAATATCATCTCAATAGGCACCTTGAATGGCATCTGAGGATCGTGCATTGGCCTTGTCACGCTTTTCTTTAGAGGTCTGAATCAATGGCCATTTATTTCTTTGGCATGTCTCAAAGGTCTTTGAGGTAGAAATAAAATTCAGTGTTTGAGCCCTTTGTCTCTACTTCAAAGACCTTTGAGGCTTGTTAAAGGGATGATTAGCCGTTGTTTTGAGTTCTCTATATAAAAGTGTGACAAGGCCAAAGGAGGGCCAGTGCGTGATTTTCAGATGCTGCTCAAGGTGCGTATTGGGATGATATTAAAGCATCTGATTTTCAGATGCCATGGTCAATGCCCCCAGTGAGATCCAGATGGGTTTTTCCCCTCATACACCAAAGAAGACGTCAGGAGGGTTTGAGAAAGTCTTGTCAAATGAAACATGTACGCTCCTTATGTGAAAGTTGCTCCTACATTTATACTGAGCTATGAGCTACTGTCCAGTTTGTGTGCAGGTTAACGGTGATATCAACCGAGAATTCTACCTCTCGAGTATCTCCATGTACTGCAAAAGTAGCGATCCAAAGAAAACACCGCATGTCAAAGTAACAGATGTGATATCATATATCATGAATCAGGATTCGCCAATGAAAGGTTCGTTTATTTGTTCGTTTGTAGATCCGATATTGATACCTAAACAGGCGGACGCATCTCACGACCTGGAATGACCAGCGGTTCACTTATCCCCCTTGGACGTGTGGACAAAATCGCTGAATCCTCCATGGTCAAAGTCGATCAGGTCAACTTCATTCCACTAAAGAGGGTCGATGCCGATTCTTTGCTCACTTGTTCTCTTCACTGGGAAGGTTTGATTGTGAGTCACTTTTTATGATCATAGCAGCAATTATACTAATCATCGATTGTCCACAGGCTAGTACACCCAGTGAACCAATGGGTCCAGAGCCTATTACTGTTCCTGTCACATTCAAGCAAGTAATGAGCAGTTCTGATGATTGGAAGGTCGATCCTGCACTCCTATCTCAGGATCAGGCTCTCGCTACCAAACCAGACCCAGCCACAAACTGTACAGGCACCAGAGCCATTCCCGTCCCATCCACCAGCACTGCTGCTATTCCTTTTCCATCCACCGACTCTACAGCTACTACCGCTGTTAAATTGACTGACAATTTCATCCCGGTATTGAGGACAGCAATTTTCAAGCTTGTTGGAGGTCCGCGCGAGAGTATTGGCTGGACCGCGGCAAAAACTGCGAGTGACAGTCTAGAGAGCTTTTTGGAGCTGGGCGAACTCTTCTTCAAGTTGAGTGAATGGAAAGTCTCGAACGGTGGTGGATATGTTGTCCCGGAAGGCAAGTATCTTATCATTTGATTATCATGTAGAGCTCACTAGTGATTTAGATGCCAACTGCATTATTGGCGGATGGAAGTTTACAAAAGACCAAGCTATCAAAGCATTTGGTCTTAAGCCTACAACAGTCAATGAAGAGACTAAACTCTGGTCGAAAACAGTTTCTCACATTGCAGCAATCCGAAACTGGATGAGTGATCCCAGTGGAACCGATGGTGATCCATTCCGTAACTTGACTATAGCCTCATTCAAGAAACAGATCGAGGTTCTTCTCAAGAAGCAGAGGAGTGATGCAAGAAAGGAAGAGAAGCGTAAGGAGGAGAAGAGGCTCAAGAGGAGATTAGCACGTCATAAACGGAACGGGAGTCGTCTAGTTCATCATCCTCATCCTCGTCTTCCGATGGCCGAGTTGACAGTCCCTCACCCTCTCGCAAAAGATCGAAACATGGTAAGCCAAGTGCTGCCAGCTCTGATGATGATACCAAGAACAAGGCGAGTAAAAAGAATAGAGACAAGGGTAAATCCAAGGCGGAAAAACATAGCGATATTGATTCTGATACTCTCGACCACTGATTTTTGGCTTTTGCCTACAACAAAGTAGTTATTGGTCAATGCAAAATATATTATTTATTTATTTACTTGACCTGTACAATTACAGAGATTATTCAGGATGTGGGCATTGCAGTATTGGACTCTTTGTAAGACACGGGAACCGCTACACCTATTTACCCCTTTAATTGCAATTTCTTTGAGTGTGCACTATCATGGCTAATGGTCCACTGTTGGAGAGATTGCCATGTTCCTTGAGATGTATTTTCCCAGTACAGTGTCATTCCAAACGGCTCTAGCTGCCCTCTGTACACTTCTCAGCATATATCCATTGCTTGCCCTTCATCGGAATCAGCTTCGAGAACCACGTCAACCTCAGCACACTGCTTGGAAGCGGGGCATAGCCCAAGTCATCACAGACTCCTTTGGCATGGTCTCTAATTTTGCAGAGGACGGATGGATGAGCCAGGAAGAGGTTCAAGATTGCGCAGACAGTCTTGCGCGCAATGTGAAATCTCTTTTCAATTTGCTCAATTTGGGCACGGATCCAGATTTTATTCATCGCACAAATTCACGGCCAATCATCTGTACCACTTTCCAGGATTGTATTCTCTGTCCAGTCACCATTGGCCATCCAAAATCCCTGCGGCGGCGCGAGAAATTTCTTGAAGTTTCCTTACTCAATCAATCCCTTAAATGGGTTACTGCTACTCTCGCAGTTGCCCACTGTAAATCATGCGGAGCTGATTACTATCCAGACCGGATTGTGTTTTCTCACCTCGAGCGAAATGGTACCCGCCAGCAAAGACTGGTGTACGATGCTCAATATCTCCGCATATCCAAGCACGGGATTTGGGTTCATCGCCATATTGCTATTTTGCAGGAACGTGCCATTATACGATTTCACTCAGGATGGTCCAGCTTCGCAGAGTGGCTGTCAGATAGTATCAAAGGTGGTAGAAAGGCAATAACGTACCGACAATCAAAACGACTTTATATTGAGCATTTCTCCCGACGCCTCCTAATTTTCCATGAGAAATTACCAGAAATAGCACTTGTACCATCTAATACCAGCTCCGACACCAAGGGGTGGCCGGGCCGTGAACCCGTGATATCGGGTTGGTCGTCGGTGTCCTGGTCGGGGTCTTAAAAAAAATTTGGATCATCTATTTTCATTAGACTTGTTGGTTTCATTTGGCTTGAAAACAGTACTTACACACTGACAGGCACTTCAAAGTTGCTTGAAAGAGCCTTGCCACTACTTGGGGCCTCCAGAGTGGAATTACTTACAGTAGCCCATAGGATTTTAGCCCTTGAGATTTTTATATATACTTATGGGTACAGTGCTAGCCTAAGCAACTGCAATTTCATGGCATTATTGAACCATATATTGTTACAGTCAAGGTTACAGTGCAGGTCTCTGAGTCTACTGCCTGTCCCATGGCCTGTGGGGTACAGGCACCAGCCATTTCCTTTACGGGACCGCAAGTGATTGTGTTCTATCTTATCTATGAGCTAACGATGGGCTGCACAACTGGCAATTTACTTAACTTCGAGATAGCATTAAAATTAATTGAATGAGTCACGTATCACCTGACAAGCGAGGAATAACATACCTAATATAGTAATTTACATAAGCATTCGGTCGGTCGGTGTCCCCTTGGGTGGGCTTAAAAAAATTTTTGACCCGATGTAATGGGTTCACCACCCGCCACCCTTGTCCAACACACTCGCAACTCATATTCGCAACCTGATTGGTAAAGATGGGGAAGTATCCCAAGCTCTATGCATCATGGTTGCACAGATTGTACCCACCTGAAGAGATTTCCTGCTGATCTTGTCGAAGAAGGATTTGACACTGTTAGGGAATCTGATTCAGTTGTAAGTTTGGGAGATACCAATGAAGTTGTAGCTGACTCTACTCTAAATGTAAGTACTGTCACTGCACGCCATACTATAGCCAAAACAATTCTTACAAATTACCTAGACTCCCAACCCTACCTTGAACAATGCTGTTCCATCCTCCTTCCTCAATGGCCTCCACCAAATGTGGACGTGTTAGAACCAGGAGGTCCAAGAGGATATGTACGACTTGCTGTTATGGATGGGAAATCGATTGGCCACCGTGTAAGCAGTTTTTATCATGACTTTCTGTAATTTAATATGGCGATAGATCTGTGCTATTGATGAATGCACTGCACCGCTGGTGAACTTCAAAAATGGTCGATTTTGCAAAGATCATATTGTCCACTACTCGAGCATTTGTGGTATCATTCCATGTGGACAACCAGTCCACACTCCTGGTGCACTAACTTGCGACAATCCTAGTCACAAGTCCTGGTACCAAGCATATTCACAACGTTTCAAACGCCTCACCTTTCCGGGGGTACAAAGAGTTATGCGGAAACAGAAAGACACAAATGGGAATAGCAGTATTGGCCAACGTTCGCATACCTTTCAGGTTGATCTTCCTCCTCTTGAGGGCAATGGGCCTGATGAACGTGTTGTTCATACCTTCCGTGCGCAAACGGTATACTGCATCCAAACAGTCCAGTGGTCATGTGGCATACCTATTGGTTGGGGGAAGTGCTACAGGAGCGAAAGCCTACCCCAGGTTCTTTCAATCATTGATCATATCTGGGAACAATATCCTTCGTTTCGGCCGGGTTTTCTAGCGTATGATGATGCCTGTGATCTTCTCCGCCACATCGTCACACAAGATTCTCAAAGCCCTTGGTTGACAAGTACAAAATTTATTGTCGATACATGGCATTATATAGGTCATCGCGCCACCGATGTCCTTTGTCGTTTATGGTGTAACCCAGCTCCGACTGACGGATCCCAGCCCGATCTTGTCCGCATCCTTGAAGATGGCAATGGAGTCAAGCATACAACTCGAGCATTCAACTTGGAGACAGCAGAGCAGCTCAATGCATGGCTCAATGGTTATGAAGCACAGCTTAGACAGATGACAGATGTTATGTTCGATTTTCACTGTCATGTCTTAATGATGTTGTACACTGAAATCACGACAAAGCGGATTGAAAAGAAGGGAAAGGAGCTGGATGACGACTTCTGGGAAGAAGCCATTGGATCCTAGTCTTACTATCAATAAATACCGCTTATTTCAGTAATTATACCGATTTGTGCGACGCAGAACACGTTCATGGCAAGGCATGTGTAAGAGTCTACTACAGAGCCTATGTACCTGTTCAAATGTAATCCTTTTAGCTTAATGGTTTGTGTGGCACTGCTGCCTGACCATACCGTAAGTTATTAGTTCGAACCTGTCTCGTTGTAAGTAGTGGTTTTTGTAGCGGTTAAATTTTATTTTGGCTCGGTCGCGTGCTATAGGCGTGACTACCCAATCGCGTGACCTATATTATGTTGTCCTCAACCAACAAACTTCTTCGTCTACCCATGTTTTACAGGCTTAATGTAACCTCGCTCCATCTATTTCATCATCCCTGTAATGACATAATCGGTGCCATCCGAGACCCAGTTTACGCTCAACCCCATGGGTGTATTTTGGGTCAAGTTTGGCGTTGGATTCTGCAGTTTGGGGTTGGAAATTTGCTCTTGAATGACTCGGATGGATGAGCAAGGCAGGAGAGAAAACCGGTTCAAAGGAAGCAAGAGCCAAGCCATGACACTGGACTGGAAGAGGATAGTAGGAATGCAAGGGTTTGCTGAGTATTGGTTTTCATTATGCTTCACAATGCTGACCTTCGTTGATTCTCGCGGTGACTTCATTGATAATGCTCGATAATCCTGACTTTTGCTGGTGTTTACCGGTAAGCACAGCGACCTTCAGTGATTTTTCACATCCCATATTACTGGCTTTCACTGATTTTTGTTAGCTTTATGCACTCACCTCACTGACCTCCCTGATTTTTGGGGTTAACTTCGGTGACTCTTGGTGAGCTTTCCTATCTTATATCGCTGAGTTTCACTGATGGTTTCTGGTCTTTGTGCTCCATTTCATTGACTTCCACTGATTTTTGCGGTAAAATACCAGTGACCTTCGGTGATTCTCCCTGCTTCATAACATTGACTTTCGTTAACTTTTGGTGACTTTTTGTATCTTATATTGCTGACTTTCACTGATGTTCCCTGGCTTTCCAGGCTTCATTTCACTGGCTTCCACGATTTCTGTGGGTAATACTGGCGACCTTCGGCGATTTTCCACACCTCATAGCGTTGACTTTCGGTGAGTTTTTGCATCTAATATCACCGTTTTCCACCGATTTCTGTGGATGATACTGGCGACCTTCGGCGATTTTCGGCGATTTTACACACCTCATAACGTTGACTTTCAGTGAGTTTTTGCATCTAATATCACCGTTTTCCACCGATTTCTGTGGATGATACTGGCGATTTTCGGCGATTTTACACACCTCATAACGTTGACTTTCAGTGAGTTTTTGTATCTAAATATCGCTGTTTTCCACCGATTTCTGTGGGTAATACTGGCGACCTTCGGCGATTTTCCACACCTCATAACGTTGACTTTCAGTGAGTTTTTGCGTCTAATATCACTGTTCTTCACTGATGTCCACTGATTGCTCATGCTTCACCTCACTGACCTCCCTTGATTTTTATAGACAATGACTTTGACTTCCAATGATTTCCTTGCTAAAAATCAGTGACTTTCAGTGGTACATAGAGTATATATTTGATATAGGATAAATTGTACAAAAGCCCATTGTACAAAAGCCGCTGGCTTTCATTGAGGTCCATTCCCATAAAATATTAATGTATAAGTTCACTGACAGTCAGTGAGGCTTGTGCTGTGCACGCTGATGTTTGGTGGCCATCAACGAAGCTTCACACTCCGCGCTTAATACTGGACCGTTCATCGTTTCTCATTTCAAGTTTCAACTACCACCACTTCTACTACCATTCTATCTATATTATTATTACACCCCATAGAGAAAATGCCCAGTCCGCGATTTGCAATGGCGAGAAAGAGGCGCTCGTAATTTTGAGCGCCTATCATAAAGTTCTCTCTCTCTCGATTGCTCTGCCTGCACTGAAACGATGATCAGTATACACCATCATCGTCTCTTACTGCCAGCTCTACTTCGACATATCTCTTTGGATTTCCGTTTTTCTCTTAGCTTTCGGTGATATCTTTTCCAGCAGCGACTCGGGATATCAATGGTGTCAAGTCTCGCTTCAAAAGTCTTCTGCCAATCCGTGGAAGGACCTTGCGGCCTTAACTCTCTTCCATTAAAATCAAACATACAGGATACTGCATAAAATTGAAATCTAAATATTCACTGTGAGCAGCTGAACTTGAGTTTCGGTACATAACGTTTATGTTGTGTTTGCAGACATCTGTTCAAGCTCAAGCGCTCAACCTCAACGTTCCAACTACATGGCAACGCTAAGGCAAGCTGCAGGCAAAGTCTCGATCTGACAGCCAGTCGGATGCACGCACATGTACCGCCAAAAGCCGTAGGGACGCAAGCGGGTCCACGCGAGTGAGTTGTAGCTTTATTGTCACACTTTTTTTTGTTTTGATCATATAAGGCGGCCTTCCACTGTCCTACTATTAGTACTAACAGCCTCTACCACAACCGCTGGATTAGTGTATTGCTTCGGAACTCCAGTACGGCAGGAAACCTAGGAGCGGGATGGAATATCGAGGACAGGCTGTTCGTAAGTTTATTTTTCGACTACTTCGTTCCTTTTTTATAGTGACGTTGTTAACTAGAACTCGGGCTAAAGCATCGCAGATGGTGTGGTATGAGAACACCCTCCTCTGGCCGAACACAAGAGCATAATGTCCTTGCATCATCATTCTATGAATGAACTTCACGGTAACAGTCGGGTAGCGAGTGCCACAGTGTCCTCGCCACGAATACCGCTTAGCGATCGATACCCTCTCGACACTGTCCTCAGTCAGCTTCAAGGGCTTCGCACTCTTTCGCCTCTCTTTCCTCTTTCAGACTGTGACATCATCATGTCACCTCCTCGTCACTTTCTCTATGAATTTCCACCTCCTCGAATTCGAAGTCGTTCTCCAGATACCACGCGTTCAACTTGGAAGTTCCGAGTGTAACTGGGTGACCGGATGAAATCGCAAATGCTGGCTTTGCTTCCGTCCTTCTACAGGAAGGATTACAGCGTCGAATCAGCCTATGGCATCCGCGCAGGGACAACAGCCCCGACCTCGCCCTGGAATCCAATATCCACACACTCCAACATGTACATCCAACTTATTATCGCCCCCGTGTATCCCTTTGACTCCATGTAGTGATAGACCCACGGCCTGATTCACTTTTACGCCAAGTTTCCGCTGATCAGCGGTGTCAAATACAACGGCTTCGGGAAAATGATATCCGCTGCTTTCTCGTCGAACCACCAGCTCTATGGAATCCATATCTCCGAGTATCTTCGTATCGTCTTCACCGCTAAAGGCTCCTCACCCAAAAACCTCTTGTTTTCGCCGCGGGTATCTTTGGAGCCAAAGCAATGTTGAATGTTCAAGATACGTCGGAGATGTTGAGAAGGCAATGGGCGGTATTGTCTGTTGATCCAGCGGCTCTACAAAGAACGTGCGTGTTTACTTCGCGGTGACGGTGCGAGATACTAACCGATCTGGATAGAGTACCTTCGAGACCAGCAACGACGCGCTCTCTCAGAGCCACCTTCCGAACTTTCCCAACGGACACATTCCGACTCGATGATTATCCATCATCGAAATTCCACTTCTTTCCCCTCCATTCCGTCGACTAATTCACCTTGTCCTAGTCATCCATGGGCCTAGGTGCGCCAGTGCTCTCTTCACCGAGCTTCATGGCTTCAATGAAGATGATTGGATGAAATGGACTACGCCGTTTCTTCAGCCACTTCTCTACGGTACCGTCTCCCTAGGGACTGCTTTAGTGGTCCAGACGCGATTCGATCCCTTCTAGTTTTTGTGTAGATTGGCGGACACCGGAACAACTTTCGAAAATTCTTGCTTCCACGATCGCCTTGTTGGCGACTTATCCGTCAGGCGAAAGTCTCGTTTTCCCCAATGCTTCCAAGAGACAACGAGGGGTTATATGGATTCAGGAGGCCGCCCGTGGAATACCGATTGCAGTTGTCCTGTCTCTGCAGGTGAATGTGGTGGCTGAAGATAGCATGAAGCATTCCATACAAGGTCTTCTTGTTTGACCTCGAGTACATGTGCAAATACTTGAGGATTCTCAGTGAGGCCAACGACTTATCCTCCCCGAGTTCTATTGGTTCAGCATCGACCGGTTTCCCGCCAACTCAGAATCCAAGAGGGTGTATGAGTGTACTGAGATTACTAGACTGTAATAGGATGCTATTTATACTATGAATACTTTTTCGATTACGGTCTGTATGAAGTTCTTATGCTTCTTAGCGTACCAGCTTAAGATGTGCTACTTTCTGTGTTTAGAACCCGTAGCTCTCGAAATCCATCATGTCCATCTACGATATTGCGCTTCTCGAGAGCTCCAGGAGGGATATAATCCGAACTTATTGGAAACGGGGAAGAAGCAAATGGATGCGGATTCGGAGAGTTCGAACGGGAAGAAGGATATCCTGCAAACGGCGACTTTGGCCAGCTTTCGTCTTTGCGTCGCAGTTCCCTGCTTCCGCACTACCCGAGGCATAAGACTCACATACCATTACTAGTAATTTAACGAGTTCATCCAAGTTACCAACCTGCAGAATGTGCAGGGTGCCACCTCAACTAATACATCATCTTCGGCGACGTCCACTGCACCGGAGCAATCTGTTCACCAGTGCCACAGCCACAGCCAAGGAGGAGGGAACGTCTTGAAGAGAGACTAAAATGGAGCCACAAATATTAGGACGTCAGGTTTTGTACATCGAGCTCTAGACCTGGAGGATCCAGATTAATTGACAATGATGATATTCCACTCCTTATCTTGTTATACAGTATTCCGATTTACTTTTGGTACATCCTCCGTAGAAAAAAATCATAGCCAACAGTTCATCGACATCACGAAGCTTGCATGAATTTTCTCAACACGGCTCCAAATACCCCGATTGCCTTCTTCATGCCTTCCGGCTGTAACAAATAATCAACTAGGTGCATCTAAAGAAATAAGGCATACATACTGTCGAGTCGCTGAACTAATATGGAAATGTCCGGCTCCAGGAGTATCGTCTTCAACCTCAACGGGAGAGAACATTGCACCTAAACAAGGTACTTAGCTTTCTAACACGGTTCGTATAAACACTCCAAATATACTCGGCGCAAAGAGAACACCAGCCTCTGCAATTTCAGTCCACAATTTCATCTCCAGTGCTTTGTATCCTAGTCATACGTGGAGTCGGCAGGCTTGCATTCGCCACGTAACTCTGGTCATACTCACTACGCTAGGCACAGCTAAGACAGTTAGCGGTACTAAGTGTAGTGGCTAACTACGATGTGTACCTGTGCGCTGCTAAGCAAGTTAGCAGCTAAATGTGTGGCTACCTACTATCGCTTACCTGGAGAGTAATATAGATAGGCTCTTTCAAAACCGATAGTTTCGATAACTCATCTCAGGCGTTGAAGGAACTTATGCGTCCAGAAGTTGAACGGTGATGACCTGCGGAACAAATTGATTAAATTTGAAGACACACAAGATGAGGTTTATCACTCACATTTATATATGTACATGAATACGAGCTCATTCGCGATACTAGGAAGGACAATCGTCGGGCGCGAAAGATAGCGTAGCCGGGTTATGACATCCATAGGCAGCTTACTCTACGGTCGTTCGCTGTGTCGCTTGAAAGTAGTAGACGGTGTATACCACTTGTGCACTCCTGTATGACCCGGTTTCCAAGGTGCGTTCAAAATCCATGTTTGCATTTCAGCCAGTCGAAGAACGTTCCAGAACAAAGAAACAGGTATAGATGGAACAAGGTGTGTACAAAGTTCATTAACGGCGAGAAGCCAGAACGTTCATTGCTAGTGTGATCTAAGAAAAAAAATAAGTGGAAGTAGTCGAACATGTGAACTTCGATATGACTTACACACAAGCAGACCCATTACCAGGGCAGCGCTGAAGATCGACGGAAGTTCATTCGGTGACTTGGACCTGTCTAACAAACCTAATTCAATCTTGCAATAGTGCGACACCAATTGCGAAAATGTTACATCGATTTCAGAGCTCTATGATAGTGGTCATCTGCTACCTTAATTCGTCTCACAGGCTCGACACATCTTCAATATGGAACCTCCCCAGTTCTTGTGACTTGCTCTTCCATAACGAGGAGAGCTTATAGTGAGGGAAAAGGGATGTGCTTCTCTCGGATGATTCACTGAACGTATCCACTCGTGCCATCACCCCCTTCTCTTCCTCGGCCATTGTTCTCTCCTTCCCTATCATATCCATTACGGCGGAGCGCTTCGGGCGACTAGCGGAAGCAGTGATCCCAGAAGCTCGAGAGGCTGATGTTGACAGAGATCTCTTCATCGAACTGGAAACTGTATATGCAGTGACATTCTTTGTAGTGGGATCAGGTTGATTCGGGTATACGGGCAGCTCTGAGGTCCGATCTGAGTAGCAGGAGGCTCGGAGAACCTCAACTGAGATATGTGTGAAGTTGAACTAGCTCCATCACTGGGTATGGCGGAATGACAGGAAGCGAGCGACCTATTGGCAGTTGGTCGGATTGAGATACCGAGGTAATGCCATTAGCAACTCTCTCTCGACGGCTGTTAGACACTCAAAAAGCGAGCGCGATTTCTTGCCAAAACATTTCCGAGAACATCCCGTCATGACAGAGAACTTCATCTTCTTTAAAGCGTCATGCCTACGACTATAAGGAAGATTGAGACCTAACCAATTCTGACACTAGCGCTATGACTTGAATGGCCTGGTGTAAGCGAAAACGGATCTAAGAGTCGAAATATCGTTGAATTTTCAAAGGCAAACGAGCTTGACAAGTCAGGAAGGACAGAGGAGTGGATGTGTATGGAAGACGCCAGTCGACTCAGGGATCCAGTGTCAAGCTTGGGCGGAGGCAGAAACGCTGTCGGTGATGAAGAAGCCGGCGTTACTTCAGACAACAAAGGCTATGTCCGAATACCCGCGCCTGGGTTGTACCCGCAAGGAATAGAGAAAATGCCCATAACGCATCCTGATAATGAGCCACTTTCACTGTAGGACATCAACATCGATGGCAGCTCAGTTGCAATCTCGGCTTTGGCAGGCTTTAAACAAGCAAAATCAGCTGCTCTAAACACAACGGGAAAATTTGGCGTACTTTCATTGCGCAACGAAACTTCTTCGTTTTCGCTGCCCACGCCACCATCCCTTCGACCACGAAGATCTGGCTAGTTCCCTGAGCACATCTCCAAGCTTTTAGGCCTGAGGAAGAGAGGGCGGCATTGCCACCCATAAAATCGAGTATTCTGTCCTTGATAGGAATCACGTTTATTCTGAAACGAGCTTTGAGCTTCGGGCTACTCCCTCAAGCAAAGTCGCTGAATGTATTGAGTATTTGAGTATGCCAGAGAGTCGCTGGATGTGGAATCTAGAAGATTAAATTAGAAAAAGAAATGTAAATGTTACGCAACAGGTTGAACGTACGGGTTACCCAGCTTCCTCCCGTCCGCTACCTCACGTCAATCGGTCTCTAAACCTTCTCGCAATGCCCTACGCAACAGATTTCTATATTCTTCTCGAATATGTCTCGGTTTCCGCGACTCTGCCTCCCTTGCGGTGCCTCTATCAACTCCATTTTCCGACATCTACCAACGAAAAGCTCGCCCAAGAACTTTGTCTCCGCATATCTAATCGAAGCATTGTTCCGAATGCCCATCGCTCGGGTCGCCGCCAAGTATGTGATATGCTTGCCGGTGCAGTTGAAGCAGAGAAAGTAGACGTTGTCGGCCGTTAGCACAGCAAGAGAAAGGCCGAAGATAGCGACCTCAATAAACGCCGGGCAAGGCTAAGGTGTCTGTAGTAGTAACGATCACCTGGAAGAACAAGTAGAAGCATTAAATCAGAAAAGAAACAATGCGTAATTACTCAAACATACTAGACCAAATGACCGAGCCCAAATGGAGGATTCCCAGCGCTACGCGGAAAGGTCCACAGCTAGAAGACCCAACCCTGGTGCTGTGCCCTGAGATACGCCTGCAGACCAGTTCGTCTGGAAAAAAAAAGTCGTTGGATGGCCTTTTGTACACGGGTCCGCGCCAAACAACGGGTATGTCTTCATCAGTTTCCGGCGACGAGTCTGGTCACCGCCGGAAGGGAAAGGCAAACACCATAGACGTAGGTTGGGATTGCTGTGGTTTTTTGTTATCGGTATCGAACCACGGTCTGTGAGGCATGTGCATGAACCGTTAGAAAAAGAAAAGCAGAGCTGGCAGCGTATACGGACTGTGTATTAGCATAAGCGTTATTGTTGATGCGCTGATGGTCCAGGATTCCGATGCATAAACGATGTGGAAAGTAGGAAAGCGATACCGGCAAAATTACTGAAAGAGATCAGGTTGGAAACCATCTAAAATCTAATCGACTAGGAGGGCATTCAAATATTCACCGGTTGCAACAGTTCTCTTCCCAGCGCCCACTTTAAACAGCTCAAACTAGCAAATAATATCCTTCGCTTCGCGATCCTACGTTTAGCGGTAACCACCGCCAACAGGCCCTTGCATAATTTCTGGGGACATAGAAGCATTTTTATACAAAATCCTAGTTGTCCTATAGTGAGCGACGAGTCAATTCATCTTACTGTACAGAAAATAAATTTCGGAAATGAAGGGTAATGAGAAATTCGCTTACAAGCGGGTTTTCATGTATTCTGGCTAAGAATGGATTAAGAGAAGCCTATCTTTGTGTGAGGTCATGCATTAGAAGCAGATAATAGTTGCACTCCGCAAGGGCCAGTGTTTGTGCGATCAAGTCAGTCAAGCAAGAAAGACAACGGTTGGCTTGGTTTAAGCGCTTGTTATTTAGGGTTATAAACGCCGTGCCTGGATCAAACTCGACCAGTCTGTGCAACTTGTGCGCAACGCTTCGATAAGTGAAAGTATCACTGACGCCTGGAATTCATAGCGGTGGCAGACAGTTTGTATCGGGATCAAAAAAATCAAAGTCGACATGGTCGGATCTCGCTCCTTAGCTGCTACCTCAAGTTTGAATTTGAATCCACGGCAGTCTTAAGCTAGCTTAAGCTGGTTGCCGCTATCAAACCTTCCACCTTACTACGAGGTGAACCATCGACTCGACTCATGGGTCATTAATCATTCGATACAGTGTACAATACTTCGTTTAGCTCAGACTATCTATCAGGAGATATACGCGGGTATGTGGATGCAAGGGTATATGGTTAGGATAGGTGACTTGGGAGAACCGTAGGCAAGCATTAAAAGGCGACAACGAGGTTCTCAATAGAGAAAATGCTGGAGTCAATCTCACAATAAAGACGCACCGACAATTCCAACGGATGCTCCAACAACTGGTGGAGCATTTACAGAAAAAAAAGCCCACTAAGAAAGGTGTTAGTGACTGGGTTATCAATGTCAATTGCCACAGACAATGGGAGAAGGAAGAAAAGGGAAAATTACTAGGCTATCAATCCAAATGAATACCTAGTTATTTTTCAACCTGAAAACCAATTCTGTCCTGCTCAACGCGTCTCAAATACTGATCTGATAAATGCAAAAAGAAGCCCGAATCAATCCTATTGTTGATAGGCTTCATACAGTAACAAGAGAGATTCTACTAACAATTCAGCCTTGTATCCAACGTGGACCTTCGACACCAAGCTCCTTTGCAACGATCAACAACAAGTCTCTACTTGGCGACAGTGCACAGGCTTGACCCATCTTGGACGCATATGCAAAATAGACGATATCCTCTTTGCAAGGAGAAGAGTCTCCCCGCTCAAATGCATAACTTTGCTTAAGCGACTCTCCTAGCCCGACGTGTTTTCGAATAATGCCCAAAAGTCGCCTTTTGTAGGGTTTTATGGTACCAAAATGATTTGATACACCTTCGCGGAGTCTGGCCTCAGGATTTCTTTCCTCCCAGTCTGTAACCACACGGTCAGGCATTTCAAATCCATAGTACCAGCGCTCATCATCATTCTGCAGATTTGGAGGAGGTGGAGGAAGTTCTTTGGCGTAGCTAGAGGTGCATCCTCAATTTCCGCAAATTGCAGTTCGTAAAAGGCTTACTTTAAGGACGCAAAGTCGAGTGGTGTGATCCTTGGGATCGGAATGTTTGGTGCTGGAAGAGCTGCTATGCCTTCTTCGCGCTTTTGTAGACTGTGGAAATAGATATAATCAGTCGCGCATCCTGTGCAAAAGCAGATAACACTACCCAGCCCAAATTTCGCCAAAGATTGTAGACATTGGTTGAGAAGTTAGAACGAACGATTTGTTCACATGACTTATTTACTTACATAAGTTCCGGTCCGGGGAGCAGATTGAGATAAGTGTTATCGATCCTTGAATTGAATCTTGCCAGCTCCCCTGATCATGCCAGTGGACACTCTTGAACCATCGCCGACAGTAGCCATCAACTTGACTCTTAATTTGCCACCCCACTTGTTCTCCCCTGGTGCAGTTAGTTTTTATTCCACTGATTGTCAATTGCAAGTCAATTGTTTTCTCTCTTTCTGACTGCTACTTACTTAGGCTATCAACCTCGATGTTACTCACATTGAAGGGCCATCCGATGTATTATCTAATATGGTAGGAGCTCCATCACTGTTATACCGGTAACTGTACCTCTAAACATATCATTATGTAGGTTTCCACCGCAATTGGTTCTCTTTCAATCAAAACCCAGCACGCAAGTTGCTATGGGAAGCTGTAATACTTAAATACTAATTGCTCATTCATAGATTCCCGATAGCCGTCCAATCAAGTTTCCCTGTCGGGAAGACTGGGAACGCTACCATTGTTCAGTGCTGGATGCTATATCAAGACAGTCCAATCCCCGCAACATTGAAGCATTTCATAAGGCCGCTTATCGAAATGCTTACCTATCTCTTCTACTGTCTGATAGCGCAAATGCGGATGTTCTGGAAGAAATGCCCATAAACAGCAAAGAGTCTGAACAGGCTCTGGAAGCTCTCCATAGGACGGTCTCTGCATCTCGCCGAAACTCAAAAATTTTAACTCCAGATATCATGATTCGGATGTTTGCAGTTGTTGGTCAGGGTATATACCGAGATACTGTTGCTCTTCATGAGCTGAAGAAGGCAGTTTCGCGACGTACAACTGACCTGGTTGGTGTACCACTGACTGATTCCTCTGTCACTGCCATTCTCAAATCTATAGCGAGAGCCACTCTACAGGTTGAGGCACAGGCTCAACTCCTGTTCCTTTCTACCTCCAAGTACCCTTTTCCACAACAGGAGCTGTTGCTGATTGCCTCAGCTGGTCGGTGGTTCACTGTCAAGGTTGTTCATCGTGATGGGATGAGCACTGGTTCTGTACAGAGTGTTGTTGACAAGCTTTGCGCTTTGGAGGCAGAAGAAACCGACGATGAGCTGAAGAGGAAGAATGGGAAGGATACAGTGGAAAACCGATGCAATGAACATAGAGGAAGAGTTCAACCTTTACTTGTGTTCCCTGAATGCAATCCCTACCAACGTGAATGATGGTTCATTCTATTCGGAGCAAGATCTTGCCGATCACAATGGACTCTCAGGCTGGGTGCGTCCTGTGTTAATGGATACAAAGGCTGGCCTGGTACTATTATCTTACATGCGGGACATGCTTAATCACTATAAGTCTCACAGAAAATTTATAAAGTAGGGCAGATTAGTATAGGTTGGACGTTGACTAGAAAATGAGAAATCTAAAGAGATGCTTGGGAGCAGTGCTTTAAGCGTAGAACACCACATCCTTGCCTTCAACCTCACCAGATGTCCCGGTTGCGCTCTATACCTATTTGAGTATGTATTGCGACGTCCCCTGGACTTATAGACTTCTGAGTTTTTGGACAACAAACTAATTAATTAAAGAACTTTGTATGTATAAGTACCCTACCTATTCTTGGAGAATTCCTTTCCCCCTTCTCTCCCCGTCTTCTAGCTGCCTACGGAGGCGGCAAATATATGCCCGCCCACCCTGCATACCTCCTAAGCCTCAGTGTTCAGCTGTTGCTGCGCTAATTCCCTTACTACCGTCTCATCCGCCTCCACCCTCAAGTCAAAGAATTTCTCAATCTATGCGCGGAGTTTGGGACTGAAGAATGCCATGGTGTCAAAGTCAAGCGGTACGTCTTCATCCATCGTGACTCGTGGTTTTTCTGATTCTTCCAGTACTTCAGCTAGGTGTCACAGAAGGTGCCCAAAATAACCGCAAGAGACTCGTCGTCAAATGGACTCCTATCGTCGTTCAAGGACCTCAGATACGACATCTTTCACTGCCACTGCTAACACCTTTTGAAATCTCGTCCCAAGTTCGTGCGATAGCTCACTCTACTACTAATCCCGAACCGCTCTCTCCCAGACTTGCGAGTTACGGTAACAGCCAATGCTCCGACGATGACATATTCGACAATAGGCACAATCGCAACACGGGATACTCTGACGATGAACCCGACGGTGATTACTCTCAGGCCATCTCTTGAACCGTTTCGTTGAAGCATGCGTTGAGGATAGCGATATGGAACACCCGGTACGTCGAAAGCGGCGGTGGCCATGCCCACCATAAGTGACGACAAAGATTCAACAGCCAGTTGTTGACCAGAGACTCGGAGCTCCGCTCATAGACCAGGCATTAATTGGTATGGCTTAGAAACTTTTTTCTGCTCGATATGAACTTGGATAATTCGCTGGGTTGTGATGGACCAGCACTGTGCTGTGTATATTATATTGGCATTTTTGTTTTATGTATGCTTTACTCACATCGTGCTCTGATATTGTACAGAGTTTATCATAATTGCTGCCATACGTGATAATTGCCACCGTACGCGATAATAGCTCTGTGATAACCCCTCGCCATGTGTGATAATCGCCATCAACTGTTATAATCCTCATCATCCATGATAATCACTCTCATGCATGACCATTTCAGGTCTTGATGATCGGCGATGAATGATAGCAGAGGCAGCCAATGATCATCGGGGGAAGCAGTGTTGTAGCCATGTTGTCGTATTCCGTCCAGGGTGGTGGTGGTGTATGCTGGATTATGGGCTTTATAATCGCTATATAATGGTTGGTACATTTTGGTGATGTTTGACAGTGAGTAATTCTGATCTCATTCTTTTTGCTTTGCTTACTCTCGTGTGTAGACATCGAGAACGACCATCCCCTCTTTAGCGTTGCTCAGCACGCTTAGTCTTTGCTTACATTCTACGCCTACTTTACACTTTCTCTGCTCACTTATACGTATATTCACGCTCCCTTGCTCATGCTTTGAAGTTCTGTATCGCTTTCTGTACGAGTTGTGTAACGTGTTCACTTAAATGCCTTGCTCTGATGACTTTTGATGTTCCTTATCGCGCATTCCTGTACGCCGACTTTCCATTAGCGGATGTCCGTAATGTGTAAATCATAGATACGAAACGAAACATGTTGTACCTTGTTGTACCCGCTATTAAATGAATGTATACTTTGCTATTACTTGCTTGTGAGGGAGGGCTATAAAAGGTTCCGAGATTGAAACATCTTCTATTGGCTTTGTTACCGGAATTTTTACTCGCTGTGTACTTGAAAACGTTCCAAAACGGAAACGTTTTAACTCGTTCGTCATTTTCAGAAGTTGGTAACAATTTTCTTTTATATTAAATCAATGTACCTACTTTGACACTTTTTTCACGGCTCTACACGGCCATGGGACTCAAGGTTAGTAGAGGTTAGATACTATTTGCCGTTATACTCTATGCTCGTCAAAAATAACACTACTTTGAGGTCCGCGGGTAAGTAGGTACTTGTAGAGTATCCGTTCGACTTTGAAACACGAAGGTCTGGGGCTTTTGATTGAAGAGAGAACTCTACGGATTAGGGTCACTCGACAGTGAGAAAGGAAACCTAATCTTGTCGAGCACTTGACATCGGATGGTCGCGTTGTCCTACCAGGCTATTAAGCGCCTATCACATGATGAACGCGTGCAGGTGATCGAGGCTGTTCGTTGATTCCGCTGTAACCTGCTCTTCCACCACTAGCCATTTCCTTAAAGTCTTGCTTTTCATCGGTAAGTGTTCCTTTTTGTATCGGCGGCTCTTTCACAATCTTATACTGTCTCTCTTGCAGTCTATAGCTGAAAATTGCAGAGTCCGCCTGGCTCCAGTGCCGCCTTTATCTAAGAATGCTTTAACTCTTCGCGGACACGCCGTACCTCTATCTTGTTAGTCGTTAGGACTTAGGGCTTTGGCTACGGGTGAGTCTCTATTATTTCTTTGTAATGAATGGCTCGCTTACTTCCAGTTTTAGCTCGGCCAGTTCGCCTTCAACGATCGAGTAACTTGGAAAGGCCTTGCTCAAGAACGCGGCGTTGCTTTGACTCAACGTTGCGCTACCTCCGCCGAGCGTGGTCTCCCTACAACCTGTGAGTCGCCTATCTGCTCTAGTTTACCTGTACTAATTCTTGATCTTGTCTTCGTTACAGTATTCTCGCCCGGCCGGCTTAGCACATTTCATTCCTCCCAAGGCAGGCTTTTCCTTTGAAGATCTGCACACGGACCCGATTACAGCCTGTAAGTCCAGTTCCCCTTTCCCCCTTCAGCTCGGAAAAGTCTTTTTTGTATGCTTCGTTACGTTCTACCCCAAGGGTGTCATCTGAGCCGACATCAAGGCATTTTTTCGAGTTTTAGGGCAGATCCCTCTTCGTTTTCACCTGCTGACTCTCTTAATTAGGTACCGCACCTTGTCCCTTCAGATATTCGATTTTGTAAGTCTATTTTGCTGTATTTTTTGCCTACGGCGAAGAACGGAATCCATACGCTACTGGGGCCACGTTCTACCCCAAGGGTGTGGTCTTGGCTGCTCTCGGTTTCTGTTTCTGTTTCGGGTGTGTGGTCAAAGAATAGCGATTATATTATATTATTTTTACTGATTGTTCTTTACAGGTGTTTGCCACCCCGGTCACATGCCCTATTTTTTTGTGGACGGTACGTTTATCCCTAAGCTCTGGTTCGTGCTTTTGCTGAACTATTTTTTCACAGCACGTCGGCAAGACTCCGATTACACACCAAATCGTTAAGCCAAAATTCATGAACCCGGCTTTTCACTTTCAGAAAGCAGTGGGGCAGGCGTTGGAGGACCATTGAAACGCGGCACTGGAGGAGGACGACCTAGGAGCAGACTTTATCGAGTACGCCCCCTTAGAATCACCCTCGCCCTGCCCTGTCGAAGCGACCTTCTCATCTGCCGGAACAAAGTGCAAACGCTGCTCAGTCACTGTGGAGGACGCTCCTGACCCCGATACACCGCGTATTCCTCTCCCGCCCTCCGGTACTTTGGACACAGCATCGAATCCTGCGCAGTCACACAAGCATCAAATGCGCGCAGCTAAACGTCGACTCGCAAAAGCCTCGGATCGTACAAGTAGCCGCCAAAAACGCCTTGCGCCAAGTCCTCTCCCATGGCTCCGCCATTGAAACAGCACGAAGTGCTGAGACATTTGATGCCAGTAGGGGAGCTCACACCGGGAAACCGGGCACGAAGAAGCAGCTTGGGACAGTTGAAGAACGCCGGAGTTTCTATCAACTCGCAGACCTTCTCGCTCAAGGCTTTGAGCATGTCAAATGGGATGGAAGGTGCGTTTTATTATTTTTCCTATCGCTCTATTGTTAACATTTCGTTCTAGGACTCCTACGCCCGTTATAGACTGCCTACGCCGTATCGCGGCAGTTCTCGCTGGCCAACCGGAAGACCCAACATACTCCAACGAACTCATGAAAGCCTACGACTTAATGGAGACCCGAGGCAACGCCTACGGTATTGGATCGTCCGCCTCTCAACCTCAGAAACGCGGCCACTTTTCGGCTTACAACTGCGGAATGACAATGGGGATGGGTAACCGCTTTCCGGTGTTCATGAATCCCAAGGCCAAGAGATCGCTTATTCAGGAACTACTCGACGCCAAACCATTCCAATGAATGGCTTCTTACCAAAGTCGTACGTTTATTCTAGTTTTACTGTATATTATTCCTTACTAAGTCTCTTACAGGTGCATTCCAGCTATGGGCTCCTCGCGTGTACGCAGAATACGAACATGTCAACGGCGTGCTCCGTCAGAAGATGCGAATCCGCCCTAACTTTGCAGGGGGCATCTTTCTTGGTGCGGCGTTCAATTTTGGCTCGAACGTCTGGACGTACAAGCACCGAGACCAGCTCAACTGGGCTTTTGGATGGTGCGCTATCACTGCCCTTGGGCAATTCGATGCAAGGCGTAGTGCTCAGCTCATTCTATGGGAGCTAAAATTGGTGATTGATTTTCCTCACGCGGCGACGATTCTCCTACCATCTGCCGTTATCACTCATTCGAACACCGTTGTTCACCCGGATGATCGTCGAAATTCTTTCACTCAATTCTCAGCCGGCGCAATTTTCCGCTGGGTTGAGAACGGTTGCCGCACGGAGGTCAAATTCGCTGAAGAAGATCCTGAAGGGTATGAAGCCATGGTGGCTGGGAAATCTACCGCCGTTGAACGTCGAATGTCACTGTTTTCTACGGTTGATGAGTTATGTTCACTTGTTCAATTACTGTAGCCACATTGTGTATAATTGATCTGTCGCTCTTGGTAACTAATGAGTTGCATACTTCGAGATACAAAATATACTATTTAGAAGCGAAGAGATACCGACTCAACGAGGTATTTATGCAATGCAACGACACCTGGTTTGGTGCCTAAAATGTATATTGCTCCCTCGATTCCTCTGCTACTCGTGGTTTTCTTCAACTCAGCCAGATATTCAGAAATACTGGCCTCTCCACTCTCGTTCGGCCTATGTGCACGAGCACTCAATTCCCTTTGGTTGTATGGCCCAAAACTGGGGATGAGGAAATATGGGCCCACCATAACAATCCATTTTATGGGTTTATGGTTGGGCAGGAACCCCGATTTGATACCGGCCTTTACCTGGTCTGAGGCCTGTAAAGCAGTTTCGTTAACCTTTACCACGAAATCTGGCTCTTCGCGAATTTCCTCGGAGTCTGGAAGAGTGCGCATGAGTGTAAGGGCGGCTTTCAGCTCAGCACCACCTCGAAGCTTCATCCCACCAGCTCGAGGAAGCTCTCCAAAACCAAAGTCGGGGACATTTGACCTTCGATCTTTTGTATCTTTCTCTGGTCTGGACTGGAATTTCCACAGGATTCGAAGCTGAGGAAAGACTACGAGGTCAGCTTCGATGTAACATTTATGGAAAAACAAGGTCTCGTTTAGAAGACCGTACAATCTGGTTTCTTCCAGAGTGCCTGGCTGGAGGCAGTTTTGGACCATGCTTTGTACTTTTAGCAACTGATTATCAGTCTAACATAACATATTTAGGACTACGAGTGTATTACATTGAATATGCATACCAAGGACATTCAACTGTGATCGATGAAAGCTGCTTACAAATCAATTTGGCGCCACACTTTCTTTGCTCTTTACTACGATGGTCTGTTGTCTTCGATTGAGCACTGCTAAGAATTTTGGCTGACACGTTTCACAGGGCGCACGCTATGTTAAAGGATATGCTTTGGATCGCACAAAGGTTGCAAACCATCTCGATATTACCTATTGCAGCGAGAACATGTCCAAAATCCTTGACGTTGACCTGAGCATTATGGAGTTCCTCCGGGAACAAGCCCACATCACCGGAAATACCCATACATTTGCACTCGCTTATCCTCTTGGCTCCAAGCGGTCTGATAAGTTACCGTTGGTCAGGGTGCTGTCGGTTGGATTAGAGGCGCTGAGCGTGGATCTGAATGAGTTGAAGATGAAGGCAATCGAGTATCCGATATACATGGAGGAGCTTGCAGAGGTGCTGTTTACTGGTTCAGATGTTTTCAAAATCGGTCCTGGGGAGGACCCTCGTGCGTGACTTTTCTTTCAACACTGTCAACCAGGCTAATCTTCTTCTCTAGTTATCAGCGCTCCGGGAGTACATATAACTACTGCTTCATATGCAGGCTTCCCCTCTTAGCGTCTCTATTTTGTATTATTACTGTTAACAGAGATTATTCGATTTGCTATTATATGACGACGGAGCACCAGACCATGGAGGCTTCGAAATTTCTCTTTTCTTGATCGCCATGAGCTCATTTGGCTACTCGAGAAGTCCTAACCTAATCCACAGAGGCTTTCATTCCAGAAAGACTCGATACCAATGTCGTTTGGTGATAGTAATGGGTATGTTCGTCAATTATTATTCTCATGCGTTTGCTTACTTGGTTGCAGATGTAATACAGATTCCAGGACAACGTTCTACACCAGGACCGCCGCTCCGAGGGACAACAAATTAGCATAGGTGATATATTACGAAAGACTATGGGCCTTTGAAGCAGTTTGATGAAGTTCTCAGCAACAGTGTACGTCCATACTGCGCTCTTATTAACTTATTATTTACCGCTTATTACATCCCCTTAGATTTAACTAACGCCGCTGCTTACCCCACTTCCATCCCTTCCGAATATGTCGCATGCAAGATTCGACGCCACCCTCGATCTTCGACTTCCCTTCAACTGCCCCAAACCCTACCTGGTGTACGCGTCATTGAGGATAAAGAAGGATCGGGATGCGCGGCTGCGGGGACGCCAACGCTTACGCTTGGGAATCCCTATCCCATTTCCTTTCCCAATTGCTATCCATCTTCATCGTAATGGTTGAAAAATCGTCGCGTGCACACGAGCCGGCCGCAGGGGTTGCGGAGTGGGATGCAGATTCAGATGTGAGCAAATTCGGATGTGCTGATGAAAGTGACTCGCCGGAGACGGATCGGGTATCTTTTGAGGGCTGTTTTCGGGGTAAGTGTCAATATCCTTCCCTATCATCATACTAACCAGAATTTATTTTACACAGTACGCCTTCTTCTCTCTAGGAACAATCACACTCATCCTTGGGGTGATATACCTATACGACGCGGATTTGCAGTGTACTCGGTATAAGAAGATGGAAGATATTATCACTATGCAGGCGGCCAGTGCCGATCTTACTGATATACGGTACGATGTGACCTCAACGACGTTTCAAGCCCTAACTCTCATGTTTACCTAGTTGCTCCGCCCCTGCCCAATGTTTCTTTGAATCCCTCGGTGCAGCTTATCTCCCTGATCCCCCAGTATACTCATACATTTACCCGCATGCGCCGTTCCTACATCCAACTCATCCTCATCCTGAGATGTTACATGCTTACTATCCTCGCTATCGGCACTTGGAGAACGACGCGAAATACCCTTCGCTGTGTTAAGGGGAATGCGTTTGTGGATGCGTATTTGGAGTAAAAGGATTATATGGGGCACATGGATAAAAGGCTCAAACGAGTCGAAGCGTATCACGCAGAGCAGAACGCTCTCAGCTGTAGATGCTACCCTTTCCAGTCCTGTACCAATCACATTCATCCTCGTAGTGATGTACCTCTACGACACGGATTTGCAGTATGCACAGTATATGAAGATGGAAGGCAGGGGTTATATACCGATCCTGCTGATATGGAGTGAGTAATCATCGATTAACGATGTTTCAAGCGTGGGCCTAAACGCAACAACCTAGGACGTATGCGGGGTGGGCGGGCATATGTTCGCCGCCTCCGTATGTAGCTATACCCGCCAGCTCCAGAAAGATGTGCGACCTTGGCACAGGTGGCATGGAGAGCGAGGAGTGCTGAATCGGGGAGATAAAGTGAGGGATCTGATGTGGTGAAGGTTGTAAAGGGCAAAATATTCCGGAGAATGGGTTCAAAAGGGTTGAGACGTTTTATTTCGTAGCGATGGGGAGTTTGCTGGAGGATCGCTTTTTGTAGCTCAGCGCACAGCAGTAGTATTAAACATTCACTGTAGCCTCAAACCAAAGCTTCATTGGATCAAAGTAGTCATGCACAACGGCTATCAACGTCATAACATTGAATAGCGAGCGGATTTTCGGTCCATCCAGATTGTCCACGTTGTATCCAAAGCGAGCAAGGACGGCGAGAACTGACGCGGTGTAATCGTTCTGTCAAAGGATCAGAGGGAGTATAAACAGCAACAACATTTGTTAACGTACTTTGGTTCATTGGAGAGCTTGAAATATGTGGATGCTGGGATAATATGGGCGCAATTAGTGGCCGTCGCACCAAATTGATGGATGTCCATACTTATAATCCTCAGGTTCTCCATTCACAGCGTAATTCTCTTCAAAGATCTTGGTAGCAACGCATCCATATCCATCTCGATAGAGAGCCTATGTCTGAGATTTAGCAATGCCAGACAGAAACAAAATACAAACTCACCAGGTCCTTAGCCTTCTCATGGTTGTCTGGTGTTTGATCATGGACTTAATCTCTTCCTTCCGAAGGTCAAAGAGGGACGGCTGGGATGACTTTGGACGGTTGTAGTATGCGAACCCTTGTACTTCTTAACTATAGCTATTTAGTTCAGTTGGAATTGAGACGCGATACTGGAAAGCGGGAACTTACACGGGCGAATGAAAAAATCCATATATACTTCTCCGAGATCGTAAAGCGCGGAATAATTACCGCATGAGACAACTGTAGAGACAACTTCGGCTCGGACGGTGTCGTTTAGAGACAGAATGAGGAGAAAACCGAGAACTCTGGCTCGAATGACGGAGGGTCTCTTAGGACCCTTTGGTGAAAGTTGTACACGGAAGTGTATACATTTGAATGACCTGGAGATTGAAACTTGTGTTCTATGACTTTCGGAGGGGGTAGAGGACCTGGGGATAGACCTTCGATAATCATTGGGAACCAAGAATTGCTAATCAATCGGGCCGTTCGAACCGACATGTATCAACGATAAGCGCCGATCTTTTGCTTTCCTTCTGTCATCTAAGTACTTACGAGAATCAGACGAGAATACTCGTACTCTTAGCTCTTGTTTATTTACGCTTACGGGACTCGATACTCACAGAGGACAGATCTCAGGCAAAAACTCTCTTTCACAACTCACAAAACTCCCTCGACATCCATGGAAATTAGTTTGATGAAGAAGATTCTCTGTTGTACGAACGAAGGTGAAAGAAGGTCCGCTGCCAGTGAAGGTAGTGAACGTTTGAAATTTGAACCCTTAAGGCCTTAAGCTCAAAACTTCAAGGACCTAACATTAACACCCATTTCTCCAGACTCACACGCTAAAAATTCTTTCCCAAAACCAAATGCTGGACCAGGCACTTCAATTCATCATCAACGCAATCTTTCTTCTCACTAGAACGTGAACCTGCGCTCCTTGGTAGGATCGAAAGGGAAGCTTGCGGCTGGAAAACCATCTGCCGCTTGAATATCTTCACCGTGGCTTGTGAAGTGAATCTGGGTACGCTCAAGTTGGGCGAGCACGGCATCTCGCCCGCGTCCTGTTCATTACTCCGACTCCGTTCTCGTGGCTAGCTGACGTTGCAGCTTATGTTCCAATCAAATAAGTACGTTGTGTTCCATCTTGTCGGGAATTTCCTCACTAATCTCTTTCCCTTAGTATATCCATCTTAGTGCTCCCAAATGTCCCTTATGCTTTCGCCGTTCTCATCGACTTCCTCTCTCAGCTCAACGTGTTTCCATTGGCAATTCACATCGTTAACTCAGAAAGCTGCCGCCGAAGCTCAAGCTCAAGACTCACTGAAATCTTTTGATGCGGTAGAGTCACTAGGCATTGTTGGAACGAATTTTTTCAAGTACGTGTCACTCAAATGTCAGCAACCAAAGTCGAGTTAATAGTGTCTTCAGTTATACAGTTACGCTTTGAATGCTGTTTCACCTAATGATGAGAATTCCGCTGTACATTATCGCCTAGGAAAAAGCAGAAGTCCACAACTGTTCCGAAAAAGTTATCACCGCAAAAAATCATCCCAGGGCACGCCGTCGACTGACACAAATCACATCGCCATGTCTGTACCATATTTTTTCGTTCGAGTGTGGCTGCTGAGACTTCTCTTTTCCGAATCAACGCTAGTTAACACTTCCACCTTCCTCATCCACCAATACATCTCCATACATTGCTATTCGAGTTGGTACTACGGTACTATACAAACTTTCGTACTATATCTCTATATGAGTAATGACCAACATTCGCTCTTTCCGCGATCCAGGATCTAGAAGGCCACAGTCGTGTCAAGGTTATTCATTTGGTGTGGAGTGTTCAAGATCCATGTACATTTCTACACTCGATGAATCTCTTTTTTTATTACTAACAAGTCCCATTTCATAGCCTCGTTGGTCCATCTCCTTCCTTTATTGACTTCCCTGGCCCAACAAAGCGTCTTCACGCTTAGGTAGATGAGCTGATGGATAACGTGTTGAGAATGGGTATGATGAAGGAGGACGAAACCTAGCTGCACTTAGAGGCGGCGAACATAAGCCCGCCCACTCTGTACATAACTATTCTCAAGAGACACAGCTGGTGACTCGGAACTACCTTAATCGGAGCGCCTAGCTGGAGCTGTTTATCTTTACTTTGGAAGGATCTTGGTATTGATCACCATCTGTCTTGGGTTTAGCCAGCCACAGTTCCGGATAGCGGTCGTGTTTGTTGGGACTCTCTGGTCAGCGTTCAGCTTTAGCGATATGAGGACATGCGGAGGTGTGCCCTTCGGTCAGGCATAATCTCTGCGTATTAGATTCTAATTGTTTTCTTTAGCCATGGTCGGATTATATATGTACGGGTTTTCTGTACTATCGACATTGGAATACACAATATCATTATGGCTTTTACGATCCCTTTCTTCACCTGAACACCTTAAAGTTGTATAATCCTCTTGACCTGCGCTGCCCTCGATCTTTGGACCCGGTCCTGAACTCTGCAGCCACGGAATCTAGGCATCCAGTGATTTTGTAGTTGTGAAATCGGGATACTTGATTGTGAGACTGCCATGCCTAGAAGACATGTAAACGACACACAGACGCATTGGGCGTATTACATTTGAACACTGCGAAGAGAAGAGTAAAAAGTCCTCTCAGAGCCATCGCCAGTTAGCAATTTGTGCTAACCGGAGAGAAGAAGACAGTAACGCCCGAGAGGGTTTCTCACCGAGTAGGCGCTTATGTCACGTGGACTTTGGATCATATATTCTTTCTTGTCTTCTTACGACGACTACCAGGCAATGACAACTCGGTCTGAGGGCCAACCTCTTCCTTCCATCCAAGAAGCTACTCAACGTTTACAACGTTTACAGTCGACACATGCTTACTCCACCTCTGCACTTGCCTCACTTCAAAGCGACGCCGTTAGTGCTTATCACGTCTGTCTTGATACTGAACGACAAGCTACCTACCAACGGGTGAAAATGGATGTCATTCGTGCACGCGTCCTTGGATATCTTACCCTCGAAGCTCCTTCTATTCCTGCCCTTGCTGAAATCGTCAAAGTAATCCACTCCTGTAAAGGCTCACATGATAAATTATCCGAACTGGGGCAATCCTTCATCGATTACTTCATTCGTGCTTGTAAGTCCTTTAATCTCTCTATCTTTTCAATCAAACTAAATGTCCTTTCACTTGCACCTTTAGTCCGCAAGTTCAAAGGTCAAACACCTGGTAGCTCCTCCCACCCTAGCCGCCCTTCCTTTGATGAAGACAAGGAAAAAGTGAAAACCGAGATTGAACGCGCGCGCGCAAGATGGGCCACCGCAAAACAAGCCGTGGGTGTCCTTGCATTTATCTGAATATCTAATAATTACCTTTGTGCCGACCTTAGGCTTTACAACGGGACGACTATCGATGTATGGTGAAAGGTGTCATCGATTCTCATTCGCTTCCACTTTTCGATCCGCAGACCTGGGATGAAGCTGGTTCTAGCGCTACAGAGTGTGCCCATATTGTGCCAGATTCTACGTATTTCAGACTCAGCAATGATGACAAGGTTTGTCGCCGAAATCCACTCCTGTTGCATTCCCGCTTACTTGTACATTTGATGCCTTACAGAAAGACTACTCGGCGTCGGTATTGGCAGTCTTGCAACGATTTGGCTATGATATTAAGAAGATAAACGGGTCGAATGTACACTCGCTCTTTAACATCTTGACGTTAGACCACACGATACATGACTTTTTCGATCGTTTGAAGTGTTGGTTTGAGGCAACAGTGAGTTTTCCAGATATAGGGTTGATATATAACATTCTAACCAAATATTCTAATTGCAGAATGTTGAAAATTGTTATCGGGTGGTATTGGCTCCGCCCTACGACAAAGCTTACAATTCCCTCGGTGTACGGAGACAAGTAACATTCAGGTCCTCCGACCCCGAGAAGCTTCCTCTCCCTTCTCCTGAACTGCTTGCACTCCATGCAGCTTGTGCTAAGGTTGCACATTTGTCAGGTGCGGCTGAACATGTCGACAAACTCAACCGAGAGGCCGAAAGCTCAACTGTGTTGGCGGCTGATGGTGGATCAAGTGAACTTCTCAACTATGCGATAATGCAGGGGATGCGTTCCATTCATATAGGAGCATAATTACATTGGACAGACATGATGGATACGTACGTAGGTAGGATATGTTGAATACATTACGAGTATTTAGGTTTTCAAGTGCACAGCTTCGACATTCAAGAAAACGCTCTACCTAAGCATAGGGCGCAAAAACTAAAGCAACAACCTATGTTAAAAAAGGATGACATTTGTTCCACATCCTCCGCCTTGTTCTCCTCACGCCCTTCGACCATTCCCTCCCTTGGATCAATCTACACAGAGAGATTCCACTTGTGGCCTCTTCGTCTCGGTTTAAAACGTGGAGGTCCCCGGATCGCCTTCAACCTCCGCCTCTGCACCATCTCTAGTGTCCGTGAATGGGTCAGGGTCCGTTTGATAGTTCCCGCCAATCGGTTCCCACCGTGGAAAGTGGGAATCGGATGACGGTCCGCTAGCGGCATGCTGGCGTGCCGATTGTAAATTGCCTTCCCAATCGATTATCTTTGATCTCTATGCCCCCGATTGCACCCCAGGCAGTAGTCGCAGCCGTTAATGAGTGGACACAGGCTGCTATTGAAATCACACGCCTTGTAACCTTCGTAGCAACCCTGTATGCATCTGGACAATATTGGAGACAGGCTTACCATACATCGGGGCTCTCTGGTCGAGACTGGGTCAATGAGCTAAACTATGCCAGATGGGATACAGAGATGGCCGAGATGTTATGGTTGAGGAGCAGCTTGCTATATTTTTATATGCATCAGTAACAGGGCTTAGTATTCGTCACCTGGGGGAGCGGTTTCAAAGGTCTAATGACACAATTGCAAAGTGAGTTTTGGTCTATCTTATTATGGCCTACAACTTAGTTTGAAATGTAGGTACTTCCGTCTCATATGTGATGCTCTCTCATCACCAGCTTTTTATAATGAATATGTTTCCCTTCCAAGCACTGAAGATCCACCTGCACAATATCTGTACAACAATCCAAAACTATGGCCCTACCTCAAGGGCTGTCTTGGTGCTATGGATGGATCACATATTGCCTGTACCCCATCAGCAGAGGATCGTGCCAATGCCCGGAACCGCAAGGGTTTTCTCTCACAGAATGTACTTGCAGTTTGTAGCTTCAGTATGCGATTCCTTTATCTGCTTCCTGGCTGGGAAGGATCAGTGACAGATGCATTCTTGCTTTCTGATGCTCGTTTCACTGATCTCTGCATTCCCAAAGGGTATTTTTACCTTGGCGATGCAGGCTTTCCTCTCTGTGAAGCTGTTCTTGTCCCCTATCGTGGTGTTAGGTATCACTTGAATGAATGGGCCAAAGGAAGTTCCAAGTAAGTAATCTATTACCTCGTATTGCAAAGTTTCTTATTCAATGGAAATAGACCAAGGACCAAAGAGGAATTGTTTAATTTACGCCATGCCCAAGCTCTAAGGTATATGACTGCATCGTATATATCAAGCAGCTAAAGATGCAGAATGAGCAAATAATCAGTCCATACAAGTATAAAATACCCACATCTTTAACCTTATCTTTCACACCTTTCTCTTTCTTTGGACCACCAGCAATGATTCTCGTGTTCAGATAAGCCACGGCCTCTTTGTACACAGCAGATTTGAACTTATGGCCATCTCCAGCGGCACTGAGATGTGGCTTTAGAACAGAAATGAGCGCCAGAACACACTGAAGTGTCCACTTGGCATTTTTGTCTTTGACATCAGCAGCCTCTGAGTTTTTGTACTCGTGCTCAGAGGTGCGGGTAATATGCAGATCATGGGTATACCCAATTCCCTTGTTTTTGGTTCTGCCCATGAGGAGACGATGGGGGAAGAAAAGTAAGTAAAGTACGATTAACTATGATAAAAACGTGTATATCGCGCGCGCGCTAGGCCACCGGACCGTCATCCGATTCCCACTTTCCACGGTGGGAACCGATTGGCGGGAACTATCAAACGGACCCTCAGTGCTGCTATGAACTGCGACGGATGGGGAGGTATTGGCGAATGGATTTGTGAGAGCGAGGTTGGCATTGGCAACTGTTCGGGCAGTAGCACGTAAGGTTGACAACGAGGCTGACAGCGCAGGACGTAGATCTGGATCATAAAGCTTTCTCGTTGTCGGGGACCTCTTGTACAGTAGATTCATCGCCTTTTGCGCCGCTGGGGCCGCCCGCCTCTACTTCGTTTTGGGTTTCGCGGGGCACGGCGGATGTAACGGGAGGAGGGTCTCGGTCTGGAGGAATTATGGACAGCCTTCAGTCCTTTACAAGAAGACGTACCATGTAGCTTATCGGAATTCTGAATTACTAGACGATCGAAAGTAGGGCTGGGTGGTACCGTCACGTTGAGTAGAGTCGTTCTGCACGAAAGTGCTTTATGAGAGGGAAGGATAATGACATCAATTAAATAAAAGAACACGCAAAGACTTACAGGTTTTCAACAAACAGAGGAAGAGTGTGGTGGGAGTTCAAGTCGAAAAAAAGATCAACATTAACAAGCCAGCGGTCATCGATCATTCATGTGATGGGCGCTTAATCGCCCAGTATAATCTCTGAAGATTGGGCAAGAGCGGCTTAATTTGGGAAGCTACGTGTCAATTGTATGCACAGTGGTTGGGCGGCTTATATTCCTCACTTTTAAGCTAGTTCCCCTGGCATGACCCCTAGAGAAAGGGAAGGGGCCAGCTTTTTGAATTCTGGAGAGAGCAGGAAAGAAGTTCGAAGTTGGCTGGCTTGAGAAAGAAATACGGCCTCAAATATACAGAAACCGCAGGATTGTAAAGCGGAAAAGAGCAGAGAGCCGTTACTGTAAGAACTCGGCCACTGCACAAGACACTAAACTCAATGCGCACATTGAGCAACACTAAAGAGCAGTGGGTCATTCTCGATATCTACAAAGGCAAGTCAGCAGGGCAGGAGGGGGGCCGGGAAAACTCATCATCAAATTGGAATGAGCCTTGCGGAAGCACTTTAGCTTCCCACATCTCTAGATACGCTCAGACAACCACAAAATAATAAAGCCATTCGTCGCAGGCATGACAGCCTGGCAGCGCGCCCAGTCCATCGTGGAAACAAAACAGGACCTCGAGTTTCAACTAACACTCGCTTTTCAGTACATTTATTTTCTTCTATCCTCTGTTCCAATGATTTTCAATGGCCATATCTACCATTGGCATATGGACCCAAGATTCTCCTTCCGCTTTTTTTCGCAATGGAATCCCGACGTTCGTTTCCTCGGCTCTACCCCCGGCTCTACCCCCGGCTCTTCCCAACCCTTCTCGCGTTGATTCGTTCTCCTTCAAATGTTATGCCACGCAAAATACACATTGGATACGCATTGATACGGGTTGGAAAACCTCTAATTGATGAATGCTCACCATCTGTTTTACGAAGCGTACACGCGTGGTTTTATGGCTCTGGCCTTGGGGTGCATCTCAGCTCCTCATCATGGTCTACCGATTTCGCCTGAATATGATACATTAGCTACTGGTTTATCCACAATGGCTCTGGGTATTCTGAATACTGTCGAGACTTGAGATAGGGATCAACTTTTCATAGTTGTCAACGCTTGAATTCATTCGAGCTCAAATTCTCAAAATGGCTACTCGAATACCGTTTCGAGTATCTTCTCAATTCTGTCAACCCCTACCTCAACGACAGTAACAAACGCTGGCGGTTTTTTACTTGAATTCGCTCGCGAGGAGGAACCTCGTCGAATATGAGCTCGGCTTCCTCACCTCCATTGATAACTTGAACATTCCCCGAACATCAACAACTCACAACGTCCTCCAATAGCTTCTAAAATCCTCCCTCTATCGCCAACGACTCTTCTCTAACATTAGATGGAAGACAGAAGGCATATCTATCGCTATGCTAATCGGCTTGAAATGAACTGGAAACCCGAGAGAGTCCAATTTGGCTGGAAGACTCGGATGAGGGGAGGGTGATGTCGGCGTTTTGTTCGCGAATAAGTCTGATTCAATGTCGAGCTACTACGTCAATTGCGTTTGATTATCCCCTTTCTCCGAGCAATTGGAGGCAGCGGAGGAGAAGCAGCGGAAGTGTTGGGATCCTGCGTCGCTAGGAATTGAGAACACTGGGGTTGTTAGGAATGGCGTAGTATGGTTCCTCTGTACTAATGTTAATGAACGTTAACTCTCGCATAGACTCTCTACCTCGCTAATCCCATGCGTGTTTCATCGCCGCTACCTAGAAGCTACGAGCCTTATTCAAGTCATTGGGCTCCTTCAAGTCATTGGGCTCCAGGGTACTTCGATTTTCCCTTCGCTCTGTGCCCTCTTTTTCACTCGGGTCTCCTTTTTTCATACACGGAAATGCTTACTGCTGTCCGAGTTTTGCGGAGATATTGTGGTTCTTCAAGTCATTATCATCGATGTCATCCGTTTGTCTATGCTGTCGTACCGCGGTAGCACTTCGCATTGTCCCTTCTATCTTTGCGAGCCTTCGCCTCACATGAATGCCCTCAATCCCGCTATACCATTGCGGTGTCTCCATCCATTGTTTGTCGCTCCTCTTTCGCCTAGCTGCATACGGAGGTGGCGAACTTATGCCCGCCTACCCAGTAGATAACTAGGCCCTTCGATGTATGGCCAACCAAAGAACCCAATTCGTGGTAGAAACAAACTTTGTGGGGAGCGTAGCATCATCAAGCTACTCGAAAATGGCTCTGCGCAGGGGAGAACATCGGAAGATAATGTATAGAACACCTTGATAGAGGTCTTCCCGGCCGGAGCACCCGTACGGCCCCTTGGTCTTCTCCGTCTCCTTACCAGGGCAGTTAAAGGTTGGTCTGCAGTTCTTGTGGAATGAGAAGACGCAGGCACTGATTGAAGCCCGGAAGTGGACACAAAAGTTGTTTGTGTGCTTTCCGGAGAGGGATGGTAGCTGTCTCGCCCACAAGACCCCTGGCCTGCGGTGTGGCAGACGCAAACACTGACGAAGCCGGTGAAGCCAGGCAACCTGCTCGAAGACCCGTCTCTTCATTGAATAATCCAAGCTCAGGGGGATTTTTGCAGATCTAATGCATCCAGCCTCCACGAGTTCCCGATATGCGACTGTCCGGGCATTAGGCAGAAAGTACAGCTTGAGATTGTCATTCGTGCGTGTAGGATCATAAGATCTTGAGTAGAACTGAGGACAGAGGAGATGGGTCGAGTTTGAGAGAAGATAAGGAAGATGTCCTAAGCGGGGAGGGTCAGGATTTTTTGGCGAGTGGATGAAGAGACGGGTGATTTGGGTGAAGGCCGACCGTCAACGCGACGGACAGGTGAGCGATTTGAGGGAGAACGTAGAGAGTTTTGTAGAGATGGAGGACCATCCTGGCGGTCGGATCGAGCTTCTGGAGTCAGAGCTGAAGCGGTGAGGAACTAATATGTTCGAAGAAGTAACGGCTTTTCTCGGCTGTTGGCTGCATGTACACGTGTCGAAAGCAAAGGGAAGGGATGCGATATTGACGATGACGCGGCTAGATGGGGCAGGATGAGTCTACATGTATCTGTCAGTAGAAACAAGGATAAAAGAAAAGAACACATACTATGATTCCAGTTTGTACCGAGTTCTGCAGACGCACAGTCTTAATTCTAGGTAGTGTCCTCGCTATTATCGTTGTTCTGGGATTGAAACTTTTCCAAGTTGACTTTAAAGGTGCCTTTCTGAATAGTCCTATTACTCATGATGTGTACATGAAGCAGCCGGAAAGTTTCGTATCCGCGGGTAACGAACACTTAGTATGCAAGCTAAAACGATCTATCTATGGGACCAAACAAGGTAGCCATGACTGACAAGCTACGTTGGCAGGTGCGTATACTGCCGATGGTTATGTTACTTCACGGGCAGATCCTTGTGTTCGATATCGACGTGATGGTTCTGAATATACCATTACGAGCACATATGGGGATGATGTTTGCGGAGGTGCCTTGACGTCTGAAGGGAAGCGTAAAGCAGTTGATGATTTAGGAAAGAGATTGGAGGCAGCCGAAGTTATGTCTAATATCCTTCTGGGTATGACTATCCAACAGAATCCACTTACCGGGTCAATCACCATCTCTCAACGTATCTACTTCGAGAGAATGATCGAGCACTTTGGACTGCAGCATCTTAAACCACGACGCACCCCTCTTCCGCCGGGACTAAAGGTTATGTCTGCACCGAATCCATTACCCATTGAAGATCGAATATTTATGGCTGATAAACCTACCGTCCGGTTCTGGGTTCTATTCAGTGGGGCGCTGGATGTACCAGACCAGATATTGCCTTTGCAACAAACCTGCTCTCACGATACCAGCTCAACACTGGACGTTTTCACTGGGAACTACTAGAGTGGTTAGTGGGATATATTATTTTCACTATTGCCTACGACATTACATACGAGAAGCCTGAATATCAGGACGAAAAGCCGGGCAGCGGCTTAAAACCAGTGGGACATATCGACGCCGACCATGCGGGATGTTTGGATACTAGAAGGTCGACCTCCGGATATGTCTTTTTGATGGCGGGAGGACCGGTCTCATGGGGGTCAAAACGTCAAGCAACAGTAGCAATGTCGACCGTTGAGGCTGAGTATATTTCACTGGCCCGGGCAAGCCAGCAGGCTGTTTGGATGTCTGCTTTCTTTCGGAGGTAGATCTTGAGCAGGAGGGTCCGGTCGATCTCTTTGGTGATAATGATGGTGCCAATAGTCTTACCGAAAACTCGAAACAACATGCATTGGTTAAGCATATCGATGTAAGGCATCATCACATCAGGGAAAAAGTTGCCGCTGGAGAGATTGCAATTCAAACGATAAGGTCTGCTGATAACCTAGGGGATTTGTTTACGAAGCCGTTGGCTGGTCCGGTACATTCGAAGTTGGTGAGTTTACAGGAATGGGATTCCATTCTCTTAAGGAAATGGACTCTATTTATGATCACTATACTTTAAGTACATTGCAACTACTTAAGAATATAAAACTACTTAAAGACTACAAAATACTTAAGTTGCTATAGAGGAGAATAGAAAGGTTTGAGCAAGATCTTAAGGGACTCATTAAGAGCATTCTTAAGAATATTTTGAAGCCTTACTGTGAAAAGCTTTGAGTCCTGTCTTAAGGATGTCATTAAAGAACATGTAAAAAGCTTAATGCAACCAGTCACTTACCCGTGTCTCATTATCTTATCATTCTCCCTTTCGCTCTTGCCTGGCGCTACTGCGGCGCGGGGGTCGATTTTGGGCCGAGAAGGTGTTGTATCACCAGTGGCCAATTGAGGACAGTGCTGTCAACAGTCTGTGAGTTGTACAAGTCACCACACCAAGTGGTAGGCGGTGCCCAGTAGTGACAGACAGTGGATCGGACGAGTCGATGCGGCGCAACGAGGATGAAAGAAAGAGGAAAGAGGCGAAGTGGTGTTAGCGCCCATTTCCATCAACCATGTGATGGGTCAAAGCACCGCTCGGAAAATACAATAAGTAAGAGCCGGGCTTTGTCTGATCTCCTTTTGTCTTTTTAAACAATAGACAGAAGTACTTCAAGTTTAAAATGCTTGACCACCGTGGGCTGCCGTCTTCTTGCCTTTTCCCTCCCCCTCCCGAGTCCCCCCTCCTGCCTATGTATTGTACTTGATGCAAAGTGATTTCAAAGTGTTCAACTCGGTCCTCGGATTCGAACAGCGCGCCATGCGCTATTGGGCAACGCAGGCAATAGTTTTGTATTACTTCGGCACTGGTCAGCGAGGCAAGCGGCGAGGTGGCTGAGAACACAGATTTCGTCTCACTTGATAAGTGTATCCTTATGCACTGGCGCGCAACTTAGGCATGGCTATTTCTTAATCAATTGTTGTTAAGATGTTCTTAAGAGCATCATGATATTCTTAAGGAAAATTTTCCTAAGAACTTTTAGGTATCTAGGAGAATAGTTGTTAAGAACTTGTTGAGGATTTATATTTCTTAAAGAATATTTTAAAACAATAGATCATAAATAGTGTCTATTCTTAATCCCACTGTACCCGCCGCATGTTCGAACATCTGACCCCTTCGCCTTATCGCTTGAATACAAACCTAAGGCTACATCCCCGGTCCTAACACAGGCTCATGCTCACACCCCGCCAAACCAAACTTACAACGCCCCCTTTGCATTAGCTTTTAACTACCAGCCGGCACCATCACAGATGCCCAAGCAGACGACAATCCCATTGAACCAGTTCCCACCAAATCTGATCCAACCGCATCCTTCGCCCCACTCCCATAGTCACCAATTCCCACTTCTGGCCCTGAGGAAAGCAAAGAAAGGAGACGAAATCGCATCCAGCAGCTTCCGACCAAACGTTCGGGCTGTAGACCGTATCCACTCCTGGAACACGCCATATTCCCAAGAGAAACGACATACAGACCTTACTACCTTCCCCCCGAAATCTACAATTCGGCTCAAGCTATCTGGGGCAAAGGTGTCGTAGACGCAACAAAAGTCAACTACGCTGTCGGAGTACTCAGATTCAACCAGTATTGTGACAAATACAAAATTAACGAGAAACTTCGTATGCCAGCCAGCGAGATACTGATCTCCGGTTTTGTCGGTGAATTCTCAGGAAAGAAAGCAGGCCTTACTATCAAGTCTTGGCTCTCAGGTATTCGCATGTGGCATATCTACCATGGAGCTCGCTGGTGCGGTGATGACTCCCACAGAGTCGGCCTTGCCCGCAGGGCAGCCAATACTGAAGGTTGGGGCAAACGTCGACCCCAACGTGCTCCCATTACCAAAGAGCACATGCGAAAGCTTCGCCAAGCCCTTGATTTCAGAATCCCATTACACTGCGCCATTTGGGCTCTTGCACTGATTGCCTTTTGGAGCTGTCGAAGACTAGGCGAGCTCACCGTACCTTCAGCAGCGAAATTTGACCCAAAATTTCACGCCATCCGAGGGATTATCATCACCCTGCTCGCTTCACCATTCCGCCGCGGCCACTTCCATATACCTTGGACCAAAACCACGAAAGAAAGAGGTGCCGATATCTCATTCACAGGTAGAGACGACGAGCTCTGCCCATTCGATGCTGTACGACTCCATCGCGCCGCCAACGCCAGAGTTCCTGATAGCTTCTCTCTATTTGCCTTCATTAACGAACATGGGGTCCCTCAGCACATGACAAAAAAGCTATTCCTTGACTTTGTATTTGAAATATGGTCCAAATTCGACCTCAAGGCCATCCTTGGACACAGCTTCCGCATCGGCGGAGCAGTTGAACTCTTACTCATGGGCGTTGCTCCACATATTGTCGCACAAACAGGTGGTTGGACCTCCTTGGCCTTTCTTCTTTACTGGAGGCGCATCACTGACCTACTCCCGCTTCATATACACAAAGCATATTCAAACCAACAATGGTCAAACGCACGGAGCGCAATGGACTCATACCGTAAAAATAATAATATCTCACCCAGTACTATAGACGCTTGCGTTGCAGGCATGGAATTCTTGTATAAAGACTAACCTACCATTCCATTGAATATATGAATTAATCATCCTGACCATTCGCCTCGCTCTATTTGGGGGTTCAGCCCACCCGTCGATGCCGAGTTCCTGAGATTGAGCTTTGGCTCATTTTGGGGATTCAGTACACTCTCTATCTATGGGTGGGAGCGCCGGCCCAGGCCCAGGCAAAACACCTTTACCTATCTAACTTTAGAGTATTCCTCAAGTAAAGTTATATACCTCTTTGCAACTTATTCTTGCAAAGAACATACTCAAGCCGATAGCCTTTCTTATTCGGAACGCGAAATCATCTTGAATACAAAAGCGGACTGAGGCAGAATATGGTGTATATGCATGAATACGTCAAATTGAGCTGAGAAAACTCGTAAATATATGCAACAAAAGGTAAATAATCTCTTCCCTTTTTCTTTCTTTTCTCTCCTTTTCACAACTTGAAAAAACTTGAATATCTCGGATTCCCCACAGACTCAGGACACGAGCCAAGATACACACTTCCAGCTAAGCGCCGCGGTTAACATAGTGCACAAAATACCATTGTGGTCTCAGTGGACTTTCTGAGGCGCGCGCCGTAGTGTATGGCCAAAATGCCTGCGTAGCGTCTGGTAATTGTGCCTTTCGAGGAGCAAAGATCGAGGGCAACGTACAGGCAAGAGGGACAGATACGAGCCATCTACGTTTCCACTGACAAGGGATTTACCGATGCATAATATCAACCTAGATAGTAGACGAAGTATGATTCACTGAAAGGCGCACCTTCACATTGAGCTCTCACTTTCACTTCCGTATCAGGCTGGTTTTTACTCTCAAGTAGAATGAACCAAATCAACTCTATGGACAGCGACATTTGATAAATCCTGTTTCATTGCAGTAATCGCGCGGATGCCTGTTGCTAATCATTAGAGGTGCATGTGTCGGAAGAGTGGTGTACAGACCAGGTTGTTGTACCGAGCATTGTTTGACCGGGATAGCCTACCTGCAGACTTAGAAGAGGAATTCTACCAGCTCAAACACGATTACAAGATACTCCAAGGTCATCATAACAAGTGCCTTATAGCGCTCAAGGTATTCAAGTAAATGCTCCGGTGGATGTATACGTATAGTATGAACTATAGTATTACTAGTAGGATTAGGATTAATTGATCGAACGTTCAATATCTCGATTCTGGACCTACATGATACGTGCCTTGACAAAATATTGCGGTAGTTTCTAGCGACTCTGACACCCATTCAAGGCGCCCGATACTTTCCTTATATTAATATTTTACGCCACATTTCAGCCTAGCCTCACTGGAAGTGGATGAAGTTTTTGGGCTAGAAGTCAAAAATCTACATCGCGAATCGCTCAGTTGAGTGCGTGCTTATTGATCATGATTACGGTGGTCAGTGAATGCCCAGTCGACGGGATGATAGCTGTGGTAGATCGCCTCGAGGATTCTTGATCACGGTAATGATAGGAAAGACGTATGAGAGGTTTTACAGAATAGAGCCGCGAATCACGTCTAGTACTTACAGAAGGCCGAACGGGATATCTGGGCTACTGCAGTGCGGCATGTCTACCTATGTCCTCCCCTCACTGGATTAATTCTCTGTCGCTAGAAAACTAAAATTTAGCATTCACGGACCGTAGAGTTGAGGGTGCACTTACTGAGAACGATTGGTTACGGGGGTCAGTGATAAGGCCTTAACGTTTAACCCTCCCATACAAGCAGTCCTCGCACATTCCCTGCACTTCGTGTATAGATATGTGCCCAAGTCTCCTGTGCCAGGTAAGAATGCGGGCTGGTCCGTCTCGCGATCTAGAGTGGTTTGCTAATCAGTGGTCCTGATTCCAGTACTTACTTCCACCTCCTACATTCTCTATGCATGCTTCGGCTATCCAGGGTCGACAGAGATATCAAGTTGTGCCAAACGATGGTGTGTGTTTCACCAGGTTTCACCGCGCGCAACTGTATGGCCTTTTCCTTATTATTCACGCGTGTCACAAATTGGACTGTCCCGACGCCAAGGATCTGGAATTTTCCTGCCTCGCCTGATATCGCGCTACTACCACCTACCACCCTGGCCAGCCCTGGCGGTGCACAGCCGTGCACTTCTGTATATTCAATAAAGTCAGACTTCTGTACAAAACAGTGCTCTGATGCCCCAGAATCAAGAAATGTTTGAATTAAGGAGGCGAGTAGAGCAATGTACTACCATGACATACAATTTTGGGGTTCAACAATGGCATTGATAGGTATATTTATATCTGCATCCTTTCCTCCATCGTCGCGCTTAGCTGGGCTCCCTAGAAGAACAGGACTGTGTAGTCTGGCCGCAGCATCAGCGTCTGGTATGGAATTCGGGATGGACATGGACGTACTGGAGGTGCTGAGCACTGGGGGCTTTCGCTGACATGACATAAGTAGCCATAGGCGTCGGTGCGTCTGTGTCTTTAGTTTCGGTGTTGACTGCATTTGGCCCTGTCTTTCCCTTGTTAGCTTGTTTGGGTCCTTGTCCCTCCATGCTGCCGCCTCCCGCCTAGCAGCGTCTCGCCATGTGACCAGGCTGTGACAGGTAACGGGGTGTTGGTTTGCAGGTCGGGATGATGTGTTGGTAGGCATAGCAGACGTGTGCGCAGCCATGAGCGCTTTTACTCGCTTCGTATCCCTCTCCTCTTCCTTTCTCTCCTCCTCCTTCTGTATCCAGAGAGTGTGGAGGTACGTGAACGCGTCGGCACTCGACATTCCTGGCATATTCATCACGAAGAGTTTCCACTCTGGAGGCATCGCCAAGATCACGATACGGCGGAATTGCGCATCGGGGACTGTTCCAAAGTCGTTCACCTTCTTCAAGAGGTTGCCAATCCTTTTCTCATGACTTTCCATCGTCGCCTCAGCTGGATCAAATTTTTCGTTACGGAGAGCGGTATCTGCAAGATGGATACGTGCTTCATCTCGCTTTTCGAAGTGTTTTACTAGGTGTTGCCAAATCTCTGCGGCGCGCTTGTTCTCATCAATCCCCAAACCAACCGGGTCAATGATGTTCGAGATGATCATCCCAGCGACGAGCCTATCGTGGGATTCCCATTCCTTGTAACAAGGAGCTGGGCTGTACAACTAGGCTGTGTCTGTGGGTAGATAGCTGCGGTGTACGTGGTTGGCTGTGGTCTAGGTATGGTACCGTTGATGTAGCCTACTAGTCCTTTCCACTGGACAATAAAGAGAATTTCCCGTTTAGTTTTCTTCACCGACGAGCTCTTTCTCGTCCGGGAGTCTAGATATATTCAGCGTGTTTCCGAACAACATTTTTAGGTAGATTTAGGTGCTGTTCTCTTTTTCTTCAATTAGAGAACGAGTCTCATAATCTGTAGAAGTCAAATATACTCAGTTGAATGGGAAAAACTGCTGTAATGTGATATGTACCCGTATAAGTCAAACGTACTAGATATGTATGTAAGTATACTATCACCTCAGTTGAAGGGGAGGAGGCTCGAAGACGCCGTCAAGCGTGATATAGTACCAACTGTACAGTATCTGTAAGCAGACTGCGTATCCAAATGTGGTCAAGTCAAAGCTAGATATACTGTCCCAATACTAGGTACATACGGAGTAGACTCCAACAGGAACATGTATACAAGAAACATTAAACAGAAGCTCAAGCATCAGGATCAGGAAGGCAGACTACAATAGGGAAAGACATGGACACAAAGGTTAGATGCCTGGAAGCGGTCTCCAGAGTGTGCAATGCAAGTACGTATGGATGTTGAAGCTAGATGTTTACATTTAGTAAGAATTAACAAGAGCACATATGGAACTGACCTTACTTCCTCAAGTGACCGAATCCTTTGCGGGTTTCGCAACACAGTAACATTTTTTTGCGTGACGCCGTAGACCATTAAGTGATGTAAAAGGGTGACCACTGGGCGTTTTAGAACAGTAACACCACCAGATATCATCCTCGCAATATTTGCGTAACTTTTGATTCTTGTAGGTAATTAGATTCGACTGGGGCTGCGTTGACTTGGCTTTTCTTCTGGCAGTTGTTTTGACTGAAAAACTACAGTCAGAGCAGCTATTTTCGGTGCACAAGTCACTGACCATTGCTCACTGCACTTTGAAGCTTCTTCTCCTTTGTGCGCCGAGGGAGTGGGGTTTCCTTTTTTTGCTCACATTTGGAGGATTCAGCTAGGAAATCAGATTCAGAACCGCAATTTTGGGTGAACCAGTCAACTGACCAGCATCTTTTTCCTCGTCAGAGTCCACAGGAGCCAACGAGCGCTTCTTAGGACCTTGAGCAATCTCGTCCCTATCCCCATCAGAACGCCAAATCGGTGAGGCCAATTTCGGAATATGTTTTCGAAACTTCTTTGCACATCGAAGTGTTTCTGCTGGGATATCATTGTCAGAATCTTAATTTTGGGTGAACCAGTCAACTGACCGTGTCCAGTATCGCTGTCCTCATCGGAGTCGCTATCAGCTGAGCGCTTCTCCGGGCGATGAGGATGCAAAGCAGTATCCTCCTCGTCAGACCCTACCTCAGCTGGGCGTTTCTGCGTTGGACGTTGAGGAGGTGCCTCGATCACCTCGTCAGAGCTCACAACAGCTCTGCGCTTCGGCCCTAGGCGTTGAGGAGGTGACTCGATCTCCTCGTCAGAGCTCACAACAGCTCCGCGCTTCTGCCCAGGGCGTTGAGGAGGTGACTCGATCTCCTCGTCAGAGCTCACAACAGCTCCGCGCTTCTGCCCAGGGCGTTGAGGAGGTGATTCGATCTCCTCGTCAGAGCTCACAACAGCTCCGCGCTTCTGCCCAGGGCGTTGAGGAGGTGACTCGATCTCCTCGTCAGAGCTCACAACAGCTCCGCGCTTCGGCCCTGGGCGTTGAGGAGGCGACACAATCTCCCCCTCCTCTTCAGAGTCCACTGGAGCTGGGCGTTCCCGATTTGGGCCTCGAGGATCTGGAGGTAACGCAATCACATCCTCCTCTTCAGAGTTTAGAGAAGGTGAGTGGAAATTTTGACGACTACGGTTATGTGCTGCTGGAGTATAAGCAGATATAAAACAGAACGCCGAGAACTCACGACTGATTTCGACAGACATTTCAATATCCCCCTCGACGAGATTAGCGGCATCGTCAAGTTCCCCAATGTCAAACTCAGTCTCTCCTAAGCTTTGGTTCACCACCCTCTCCCGTTCTGACTCATCCCTAATCTTTGAGGCGTGATCTTGGCCCTCACTTTTACCCACCAACAAAGTCTCTCTAGGTGTTACGAGATTGCGGTCTGGCTCGAGCGTGGATGAAGGAGAATCATTGGAGGTAAGGCTAGAATGTCGTTAGAAAAGAACTGATTCCATATAACGATGTCTTACTGAAGCTGAAACGATGTCTCAGTATCTTCTGCTGAAAATTCTGCCTTGAAATTCACTTCGCAAAATTTCTGGATGCCTTCAAGGAGAGGCTTTAGCGTAAGTTCCAGTTGATTGCGGCGCCTGTGTATAGTAAGCATTGGGACATCTTCACAACTTTATTCTTACTCAGGCACCGACTTCAATTTTTTAAGCATTTTCAAAATCGGATTTGGTTTCGTTCGCTCGGATTGGGTATTAGAGAACCACTTGAATATGGCCTGGTGGGAGGTCAAAAAACGGAGGTTTATTATGGAATCGGAGTTACCTTATCGAGAATATCCTCGCCCTCTTTAAACGTACTCCGGAATCTTTTCCGGAAATCCTCATGGAAATCTTTTTTTACCGGTGCGTCGACAAACTCTTGGTAAGCTGCATCGAGAAATGCGACCATTTTCACGTTGAATACTTTCTGTTTTGCCAACATCTCTGTCGTTCCAGGCTTTTCCTCTGCTTTGATGATAGCAGCCGGTTTGGTCGTCCTGGTAATTTTTGCTGCGCGAGTGGATCTTCGTAGGTTGGAGCTCATGACGGTATGTTTGTTTTTCGTTGAAAAGGGTCTAAGATAGAAGGGAAAATCGTCTTGTGACCGCGCTTACCAACAGGCGACAAATCGGTGATATGTGACCGTGACCCTTGGGACGATGCAGCTAAGTCTATCGAGAATTTTCGTTTGTACAGGTCAATAAGGCAGGCATGTTCACTAACTCTTAGATGCATAGATCAGCCACTAACTTACTTCTTCAAATTAGTATCGTGCTCGCAAATCCTACTGGAGTCTTGAGCCTGGAGAAATTGACATTGATTCTAGTCTGAACACAGTCTCAGGCTAGCCCAACGTTTTCACTCAACGTTCAAAGGTTCTTACTGTAGTCTATCTAGTTTGTGGTGATATTTTACAAGGAGATGTTGACGCTAGTTCCCTCGAAAGAAGTGATAGAGGCCATGACAAACAATGAACCTTGTATGATGCTTTGAGGCGCGTCCAATCTAACGGTCAATTTTGCTTTTACTCAAACCTTTCAAGGCTCTTCCCGTGCTGACAACATTTAATAGATTCGCTAATCTCGAAAAGGAAGAAAGCAATGTTGGACCGGTGCTAGTGCTCTCTGTGCCTGTCCCAGTTCCAGCCCTACCGATATTCAACGGTGAACAGGATAAATCAGAAAAACCAGAAAGTCCAGGGAGACCAGCTAACCAGATAAAACACCCGGCGCATGAGACGGAGAGCCACGCGATGGTGATCCAGATCCAGTAATCCAGTGAACTGGAGGTGCGTACTGCGAGAGCGTTGAATTTCGATGGGCTCACCGAGAAAAAGGGGGTTAAGCCGCGGAAGGGGTGGGTCCAAGTTCCAGCAATAGCTGACTAGTTGGAAGCAAAGGCTGTGGACGTGGTACGACTACCGCGGGATTCATGCCTTAGAAAGGGAGACCAGAATGGCGGCTTGCGGTGAATGTCTGAGTTGGGATTTAATTGCGTAGGTAGTACATACGGCTGGAAGGGAACCCATAAGTACTTAAGTATCCACAATCACGCCGGCTTTGGCAGCGATGTCGCGAGTGTTCAACGTTCAACGTTCAATCCCTGATAGATGTGTGTAAGAGATGGACCAATGTACAGGATCAACCTCATCATACCTGCAAGCCCGAGTCCTCCTTGACGATGTCAGGGATATTGGTTTCTACAGCAACACCAAGGGAAGACGAAAGGTGCATCGCGGGAGGACCGATGGAAACAATCCAAGATTATTGATCTGGTATGCAGCTGCGAAAAGGACACGGGTTGTTTGTCCGAGAGCGAAGTCGTCGTCCAAGGGACCGGGTTTAAATTTAAAGCTTCAAAGGGTTGATCAAGCGAAGGATCCGGGATGCCTGATTTGGCGTACGCGGCTTCGAGGGTCAAGTAACAATTTTCTGAGTTCAGACTCAACTTCAGTGAGAGGAGTGGTCGACATGGCAAAGCTTCAAAGCTTCAAACGTTGGAGATCGCGGCGCAAGAATGAGCTCTATAGGTGTCGGACCTGGTTATCGAGTAAACTAGGATTGAATTCGATTGGGAAAGCAGTATAGAGAATTCCCTATCCACGATTTGGAACGGCGAAAACGAGCGCCTATCACAGAGTTCTCCGATAAACTACAACGTTCGAGCACTTCTCTACCCGAACAACCGACTGTGGGCGAAACGATGATCGATGTACACCATCACCGTCTCCCACTGCCAGCTCTACTGCGACGTATCTTTTTGGATTTCCGTTTTTCTCTCAGTTTCGGTGGTGTCTTTTCCAGCGATATTAATGGTGTCAAGTCTCGTTTCAAAAGTATTCTGCCAATCCGTGGAAGGACCTTAAATTTCTTCCATCAAAATCAAAATGCAGGATACTGATGAGTTGAAATTGACGGTGAGCAGCTGAAGAGTTTTCGGTACATGTTTAACGTTTTTGCACATAGCTCAAAGCTTCAATATTCCAATTATATGGTAAAGTCTCGATCTGACGGCCAGCCAGATGCACGCACATGCACCACCAAAAGCTGTAGGAACGCAAGCTGGTCCACGCGAGTGAGTTGTACCTTTATTGTCACACTTTTTTGTTTTGATCATATAAGGTTCCACTGTCCAGATGCTAATAGCTTCTACAACAACCGCTGGACTAGTGTATGGCTTCGTGACTCCAGAACGGCAGAAGACTTAGGAGCGGGATGGGAATATCAAGGACAGGCTGTTCGTAAGTTTATCCTACTGCTACTTCGTTCCTTTTTTATAGTGACGTTGTTAACTAGAAAATCGGGCGAAAGTATTGCAGATGGTACGGTATGGGAATACCGCAGGATTTTCGTCTTCTGGCCGGACAAGAGCATAATGTCCTTGACCAATCTTTCTATGAATGAACTTCACGGGCAACAGTCGGGTAGCGAGCGCCACAGTGTCCTCGCCACGAATACCGTTTAGCGATACCCCATTGACACTGTCCTCAGTCAGCTTCAAGTGATTCGCACTCTTTCGCCTCTCTTTCCTCTGTGAAACTGCATCACCAGGCTTGTCACCTCTCCGTCACTTTCTCTATGAACATATCCTCGAAGTCATTCTCCAGATACCACGCGTTCAACTTGGAAGTTCCGAGTATCGATAAACTGGGTGGACTGGATGAAATTACAACTGTTGACTCTAAGGATTACAGCGTCGAGCCAGCCTATGGCGTCCATGGTAGGACAACAGTCCCGATTTCATCTTTGGAATTTCAATGGCCGCGCATTTCAATATATACATCCAACTTATCATCGTCACCTTCTTGTATCCCCTCGACTCCGCATAGTGATAGACCCACGGCCTGGTTCACTTTTGCGCCAAGTTTCCACTGGACAGCGGTGTCAAATACAACGGCTTCAGGAAAATGACATCCGCTGTTTTCTCCGCCACCAAAGGTTCCGCACCCACTGATGCCCCCGAAACACTCTTGTTTTTGCCGCGGGTATCAAAGCAATTTTGAATGTTCATGATACGTCGGAATATGAGCTGTGTGTTGAGAAGGCAGTGGGCCGTATTGTCTGTTGATCCAGCGGTTCTACAAAGAGAACGTGCGTGTTTCTTTTGTGGTGACAGTGCAAGATACTAACCAATTTGGATAGAGTAGTCTCAGGGACGATCAACGACGCACTCTCCCGGAGCCACCTTCCGAAATTCCAACTTTCCCAACGGACACATCCGACTCGATGGTTATCCATCATCAAAATTCCACTTCTTCACCTCCATTCCGTCGACCAGCGCAGCTCCAATTCGTCCTCTGCCTTGACCCATGGGACTAGAAGGACTCAGGACGTCGTCCGCTGCGTCAGCGCCCTCTTTGTCGAGCTTCGTGGCTTCAACGAGGAGAGGACCGCACCGTCTATTCACCCACTTCTTTATGGTACCGTCTTCCCTAGGCGGGACTAGTGGGTCCAGAAACGATTCGATCCTTTTCCGTTCTTCCGCGGATTGTTGGACCCAGGAACAACTTTCGAAAAACCTTGCTTCCACGATCACCTGGTCGGTGACTTATCCGTCAAGCGAAAGTCTCGCTTTCCACCAATGCTTCCAAGAGACAAGGAGTGGTTTTATGGATTCAGGAAGCCGCCCGTGGAACATCCAATTGCAGTTATCCTGTCTCTGCAGGTGAATGTGGTGGGCTGAAGACAGCATGAAGCACTCCATACAAGGTCTTCTTGTTTGACCTCGGGTACATGTGCAAATACTCGAGGATTCTCAGTGAGGCCAACGACTTAGCCTCCCCGAGTTCTATTGGTTCAGCATCGACCGGTTTCCCCGCCAACTCAGAATCCAAGAGGGTGTATTGAGTGTACTGAGATTATTAGACTGTAATAGGATGTTATTTATACTATGAATACTTTTTTGATTACGGTCTGTATGAAGTTCTTATGCTTCTTAGCATACCAGCTTAAGATGTGCTACTTTCTGTGTTTAGAACATGTAGCTCTTGAAATCCATCATGTCCATCTATGATATTGCACTTCTCGAGAGCTCCAGGAGGGATATAATCTGATTAATGGATGCGGATTTGGAGAGTTCGAACGGGAAGGAATCCTGCAAACGGCGACTTTGGCCAGCTTTTGTCTTTGCGTCGCAGTTCCCTGCTTCCGCACGACCCGAGGCATAAGACCTCACATACCATTACTAGTGCTAATACTAGGACTAGGACTAGCACTAGTAATTCAACGAGTTCATCCAAGTTACCAACTTGCAGAATGTCCAGGGCGCCACCTCAACTAATACATCATCTTCGGCGACATCCACTGCACCGAAGCAATCTGTTCAACCAGTGCCACAGCCACAGCCAAGGAGGGGAAGGTCTTGAAGAGAGACTAAAATGGAGCCACGAATATTAGGGACGTCAGGTTTTGTACATCGAGCTGGAGGATCCAGATTAATTGACAATGATAATATTCCACTTTTTATCTTGTTATACAGTATTCCGATTTACTTTTGATACATCCTCCAGTAGAAAAAAATCATAGCCAACAGTTCATCGACATCACGAAGCCTGCATGAATTTTCTCAACACGGCTCCAAATACCCCGATTACCTTCTTCATGCCTTCCGGCTGTAACAAATAATCAACTAGATGCATCTAAAGAAATAAAGCATACACACCGTCGAGCCGCTGAAACTAGAAATATACGGGGCTGGCGAGCACATGTTCGCTGCCTCCGTATGCAGCTAGTACCTTCTAAAGGAAGGCATATCTTTTGATCAAAAGGTCCTATACCACTCTGACTGGGTCTGGCAGCGTGTGCGGCGGTATGTTCCAAGCCCATCGGTTTTGCTGCCACAAGTATTAGCGGTTCTCCGGAAGTACGGACCTCTGTTATATACTGCTTTGGGGCAGCCTCTATTCAACAATACATCCTGGGAGGCTTCGAAACGGATTTCTGAGAATATCCGGGTCGGATACTATTCTGATCCACTCGGAGCTGTTCAAGAATCCGGATCTATGTTTTTTAATCATAGGCGGCCATGTCCAGTGTTATTTGAACAAGTTTAAAACTTCATTTTAAACAAACTATTGAAGTCATTCTCCTGCCGCGCTGGTTAGACCTACCTACCTACCTACCTACCTACCTACATACATACATACCTGGATAGCTTACAGCTTTGTACATATGTTAAATAGGTATCTAAATCAGCAAATTAAACAACGACTTTAAACATTAGTACTCTGTGTTTTCGAACGTACTAAACTTCACATTTAAACAAAGTGTTTAATCAAAGGCACTTGGATTGTTTCTTAAGACAGGTTAAACGCGCACAGTGGGTGCACCAGATGTAGTACCGGGAGATAGTGTAGACTGATCGCTGCTTGGAGTGTTGCTCTGAAATAGTAGCGGAAGCTAGTAAGAGAACCAAATTATCATACCTTATCACGAAGTTTGACTCATGAGTTTAGGCTAGCAGGCACATAATCTCACAGCAAATACGGTCGATGAACTCAAAATAGTGGTGTTGGTGGTGGTGGTTGGGAAAAAAGAAGGGAATGTTTGCGTTAGGCGGTCGACGATCATTAACAATAAGTTGATAGTAAGGCCGGGGGTCACTAACACATGACTGGTAATCATATCATATCTTATTATATCTCCAGCCTATTGTTCGATGGCCAATCGACAATCATGTGTCTTTTTAACTCTTGTCACCTGCAGGCTTGGGCCTATTGTTTCATGGCCAATTACCTGATGCAGGTGGTCAGGCCTTCAAGTTCGCTTCTTTTTCGTCGACCACCACCTTGCCACCACGTCCACTGCTCCCCCATACATCAACACGGTCTCACTGACTTCATTGTAAGGCAGCATGCTACGCTCGGTCTCCAGAGTCAACAGCTACCACAGAACTACAAGGTACACTTTGATTTATACATTTAAACGACGACATGATATTGACTCTATGATTACAGTGTCGACTCCCTCGGCCGCACAACGTATGAGGCCAAAAGTGCTCCCATACACGAAACGGCATACACCCATGTAGATTCCGTGATCCTGTGTTTATCGGGTTGTTTTAAATAACAGTCTTCGTTTTAAAGTCGTTGTTTAGAATCCTTGTTTATTCTGGTTGCTGGTTGGTTTAATATACTCCGATTAGAATTTTTGAACCAATACTTGTTTAAAGTGGTCGATTTCTTCAGTTTAATTATTTTTGAATGGTAAACAAAATAATTAAACCTGTTTAAACTACGTTGGACAAGTCCGCCCATGATTAAAAAATGTAGATCCGGTATCAGGCTGTTCTATACCGCAACAACGGTGTTGACTCAAATGGACTGGCACTATACAGTTGTCTGCGGGGAACGAACAACGTTGAGGGTGGTGTTCATCAGAATATTGCCAAGCGGTCATATAATGCTTCACCATGATTTGCAGTGAATCTCATCAGGGATTACTGTTTGACGCATAATTTGACTGTAAGTTGCAGATTATTATTGGGAAAGGATAACTAACAACAAAATACTTTCCAGGTTGGCGATAAAAACCGCAACAAAAGATCAGTACCTGGTTCTTATGATATCTGGAACCGTAACCGACTCGCATCCCTCATTGACCGAGCAGAGCATGCGTTCAAACATCCTCTGAAGCCGCCAGTTGTGGGCTGGGTCAACGGTAATGACTATGAGCGCTCCTCAGAATCATTTGGGATTCTCTCACTCTCACTCTCTGTACAACGGAAGTTGGGTATGCTGCCGTATCACTTTGGTTTTGCCGTTGATGCAGGTATCAAGCATTACGAGCTTGCAAAACGTCAAGGTACACGGATGGCCATACTTCCTCTCCATACCTCTGAGGAGTTTGCTATATGGCGAGTCCTTGTCAAGCAACCACATGGAGATTCACAAAGTCAACACAGCCTAACTGGATTACAGTTGCAAACCAATGGATTCAGTATTGCAATGCCAGGAAGAGGGTATTTTATAAGGTGCGTAATTGACTTTTTATGTAGCTGGATGGAATATCAACTCCGATTTTTTGTAGCTTCCGGAGCGTCTCAAGAATCACTACAAGAGCTGGTGCGATAATCGAAATCAGGACAATTCAACAGAGATGAATAGGGCAACGCTCACGCACCTTAAAATCCCTTCTCCATGTATCATCCTCTGCTCTACCAAATGTCTCATCCCAATCTAAAACTCCCCTGGATAAGTAAGTTGATAGTAGCCATTGTCGTCAGTCGGTTGACGAGCATCTTGATCCAGACATCATGCAGTTTCTTTAGCATCCCGTCGTTGAAGGTCAGCAGAGGCGTACCAGAGGGAAGGATCAGGAAAGTCTGAGCGGTCCTTTGAGTGGTAGGGTCGGAGCCTGAGGCCGTTGTAGAGGTGACGAAGAACGTATCCGTTCCTAGTCATGAGCTGGTAAGTATTTTTATTGGATACATCACGAATAATAAAAGGTCCATCCCAGCGAGGATGAATCTTGGACTGACGTTCATTCTTCCTCAGGACCAGGTCTCCAATTCCAAGCCCTCTTTCCTTGTACTCTGCCTCTCGCTTTGCCGCTTCCGTGTCCAGTTGTTCCAACACTTTCGGGTTGGCTTCTTCTCGATATTGCTCAAGATTTTGGATGTGTTCGAGCCGTCGTTCTTGAAGCGTAGCAATTTCCGCGTCGGTAAGAGGAATCCAAAGAGTACCGAAGACGGAATCACCAGGAAGACGAGGCTCGAAGCCATAGAGCATACGCCCGGGAGATACTCCAGTGCTAGGATTTTTGTGAGCGCGGTGAGCAAGGAGAGCATCCGGTACGTACTCGTCCCACTCGTTCTGATTGCCAGGAGCACAGAACCGACCTAAGATTTGAACTAGAGTATCGTTGAATTTTTCGAGGCAGCCGTTAGTTTGAGGATGGTATGGCGAGGTGTGTAGGTGTTCGATGGTAAGTCTTTGTAAGAGATTCTGAAGAGCATAAGACATGAATTCCTCACCGTTGTCGGTTAGGATTGCCCTTGGCTTCCCGAACAAAGATATAACTTGACGAGCAGTTGGATAACTGTGTTGGCGGAACGTTGAGGAAGTGCAATGGCGAAGGTGAAGTCTGTGCCCATGTCCATCGAGGTGAGGAGGTATTGACTTCCTTTTTTTGTTTTAGCAATGGTCCAATGAAGTCAAAGGACCATACATCGCCCGCGCCAACTCGAGGAAGAGGAAATATCGGCTGTGAAGGAATGGCGTCTCGCTTGGTGAACTGGCACTGGTCGCAGGTACGTACCGTATATTCTACCATCTCCTGCGAATATGGCATCCAGACTCGAGTTCGCAGACAATCAGCAACCGCATTGATTCCCAAGTGCCCCAAGTCAACGTGAAGACTACGAATGATTCCGAGAGCTTCAGCAACCGAGGTGGGTACAAGGACAATCTGTGGTTCCGTTGCTTCAGCTGGGCTGATGTCTCGGTACAGGCGTTTGTTACTCACCAAATAATTTCCCCCTCCGCTGTTCGCAACTGCAACTTCCTTTCCAAATAGTAAGGTGATTCTTCTTTGTTCCAAGATGTCGAATATTGCTGAATGACATTCGGGATTGACTTCAATAGCAAAGAGCGGCTGATACTCGATGTCCGGAACATCTGGATGATCTTCTCGATGAGACAGAGCATCAGCAGCGACTTGTGCAAAAACCGGGGCGGTACAAGATCTTGACGTCGAAGTGGGCAATATCATCATTGAAGCGGGCAAGGCGACGACTGAGATGTTTTTGAGTGTGGAAATACTTCAACAATTCATGATCTGTACGTACCACGATAGGAGAACCTTCAATAAATGCTCGCCATTTCTTCAATGCGTGAACTACAGCTAACATTTCCCGTTCCTGTGCTGAGTATCGCTGTTCAGTTGGTGACATTTTTCATGACTCAAAAGCTATTGGCCGTAAGTCTTTTTCTTTGAAGTCAAAGCGGTTAGGGGACTTACTCTCATCCTCCCTTCGTCAAGATCCTTGAATGGAGTCAATGCTTGTTGAAGAACAGCTCCGAGACAGAAGCCCAAAGCATCGGTGTCAATGACAAAGACCCTCCAAGGAGTTGGATGGATCAGGATGTGAGCATTCATAAGAGAGCGTTTCAAGGATTCGAATGCAGTAGTGCATTTGGGCAACCAAGTGATCACAGAACCCTTCTTTGGAGCACCGAGGAGAAGGTTAGTGAGTGGTAGAGCTTGATTAGCGAATCCACGTACGAAACGTCGGTAGTAGCCAGCAAGATTCAAGAACCCGCGAAGTTGAGTGATATTCGAAGGTATGGGCCATTCGAGTACCGCCCGCACTTTATCAGGATTGACCTGAATACCATTGCCAGATACAAGATGACCGAGGTACAGGAGTTCTGATTGCGCCCAGGTACACTTGTCAAGGTTGAGAACGAGGTCTTCCTCCGCCAGAGCAGTGAGTAGATTCATGTTTCCTCCGGAGAGCTAGAATAAATCACAATGTCATCAAGGTATACCATTACGAACTTGTCAATATACCGGTGGAGAATGTCATTCATCATACTTTGAAATGTAGCGGAGCTCCAGTCAGTCCAAAGGCCATTACACGAAACTGAAAATGACCATACCTGCAAGTGATAGCAGTTTTGGGACGGTCTTCATTGGCATTTGAACTTGCCAGTAGCCAGATTTAAGATCAAGAGTGGTGAAAATAGTTGCGTTTTTGAGGTAAACATAACATTCATTGATTTGGGGAAGAGGATAAGCATTTTTTCTCTTAGATTGTTCAAGGACACAGATCTATGCAAGGACAAAGCATACCGTTCTTTTTGGGGATCAAGAGCAAGGGCAAAGACCAAGGTGAGTCCAATGGCTTGATAACTTGTTGTTCAAGAGCATCTTCAACAAACTTCTGGATCTCCAGGTTTTTGCAGGGAGAATGGGGTCGACTGCAAATTTTAAAAGGCTGCGCATTACCGGTGTCAATGTGGTGGACCCAACGTTGAGCTGGAGGGTAACCTACTGTCTTCCGAAACATCTTTGGAAAGATTTTCATGACTTTTGTTTTGAGTTTCTGACTGAAGGAAGCCCCTGCATGGTGTCAGAATCAATTTTAAGAGTGTCGATACTAGGAGTTGAAGTATCTGTGGATGAATTATCGGTAGTAAGTGAAGGAGTCTCAGAGCCAGAAGATGGAGGGATACCCGGAGATTCATCTTTGTTCTCAACTTCAGTGATAGAGGCAATTCCTGGATCATTGGTGTAAGTATATGATTCATGAGGAAGTTTGGTATAACCTTCGCTGATCTTGGCCATGTAGACATCTTGAACTGGAAGAGAATTTGGTATTGCCTGGACCTTGAGGTGACTTAGTCTTTGGCAAGAGGATGTTGAGTGTTGAATCATTCCAGTAGAAAACATTATGTTTAGCAAGGAACATCCAACCAAGAAGAAGATCATATTGGAAACCAGTCTCTTGCTCGAGAACCCAAGCAAGTACAGTCTCTTCGATAGGACCTATCTTCAAGGTGAACTGTGCAAAACCTTTGATGAATGTCCAACCCGCGCCAGCAATTTCTCAAGGACTCCTAGACTGAAGTAATCAGCACCGATATACTTAACAATGTCACTATGGATGTAGTTGTCCCGAGCTCCAGTGTTGGCGATGATATGGACCTCTTCATTGATGCAGGTTTGAAATGCTTAGGCCGTCCGAAAGTGGCTGAATAAATTGGTAAGGTAAGATCTGGATACCTTCAAGGTCAGTAGTGAAGAAGTTAGCAGAAAGTGGAGTGTCATCAAGTTCAGCTTTTGAGACTAATTGAGTTTCCATGTTGGCCAAGAACTGGTCAACATCTTTCTGGTGAACCTTCTTTTTTGGGTTGTCAAAGTGATTTGCTGCTCAACTGAGAAGAGTAGGAGCTCGCTGAGATCTCGCAGAAGGTTGTCCAACAACATGCATACATCCTGGATGGAGGGGATCTGGGTCCACAATATGGAACATAGATTGTTGTGGTCTGTTAGGTAGGTTCAAAGATTGCTGGGTCCTCTTGCACAGCATTCAACAGTCCTTGGAGAAGTGACAAGTCGGTTACAGTTGAAGCACTGCAACCTAGACTTGTCCAGATGAGAAGGAGTAGTTGAGAATGCATTGAGATCCATAGGAGCGGGGGTGTGGATGCAGCTGAGGATGGGAACATTGAGGACGAGGAGTTCCCATTGCTGGATGAAGATCCATTGCCGTTATTTTGGTTACAAAGTCGAGGATCCAAGGTATGGGAGTTTGAGTTACTCCCTGAAGTATGTTTGTAACGCTCATATACCCGTGCTGCTTCATAAACATCAGCCATCAAAGATGGGTTTGAGTTAGAAATATGGAAGCATAGCTCTGGGGGGAGACTTCGAAAGAAGTTGAACTTATGATCTCCAAAGGTCATGTCTGTAGGTGAAGTTGCATTTCAAGCTTCTGAAAACATGGAATGAACTCAGAGACATTACCTTTGTAGTTGCAGCAGTTCAAGCTGTTTTGAATTTCATCAGTTCAAGCAGGATGTTCAAACTGAGCTGGAGAGCCTGTTGAAGAGTGTTCCAGTTGAGGGGCTGATCTCCATTCTTTGCTTCTTGGCTAAGTACCAAGTCTGAGCAGCTCACGAAAGCATCCACTTATGATGACTCCCCAGTCCTCCTGAGCGATGTGAGTAGCTTTTAATAAATCTTGGGAGATTGAAATAAAAGCACTAACGTTCTCAGCAGGAAGACCCTTGAAGGTAGGAGTTCAGTGCACAGAGGAGCTCGAGCGGTAGCTGTTCCAGAAGGAGCAGGCTGAGTGGGTGCAGCTGAAAGAGTAAGGTGAGACAAAGCATTTCGAATGTCTCAGTGAGATGTTCTGTGGAAATTGCTCACATCGAAGTTCTTCTACTGCCCTTTGCTGGCTTGAAGGCACTGAGCGAGGTTGGTGAACAAAGGGGCGATAAGTCAAAGGCCTCGGGGCTGAGGACCACACAGAGTTGGTCCAAGGTGACTTTGGACATAGGTGTAGGTGGGGTAATAAATCCTAGTATGGTGGTGGGTGTTCGGTATTTGGGTATTTATGTGTAGGTGTGTGAAAGGTGCAATAAAACAACCTAACAAAAAACTACCGTGCCTAACCAGACTATCGATATGTAAGGGAGCGAGGGCGGGTTGTCAGAGATTCCCCGAGGGAAAGTTTGATAGTTCGAGGTATGCAACGGTTGCTCCAGGTTGAGACCGTTGATTAACATGGGTAACTAAGCTTAGACAACTCTTAGAACTGAGTCGAGGGAAGCCTAGCTGGGTGTACATATGTACAAGGGAACTGGGATGTCCGAATCAATATAACCAAACCAAAACACAAATATATCAAAACCAAAACCAAATACAATGAAACTAAGATTCTCCTAGGCAAACTCTGGCTCTAGCTAGAATAGTAACTTCGAGGTTTGTCAACAACCCTAGGCAAACTCTGGCACTAGCTGCTGTGACGCCGTAAAGTCCTCGACCAAACTCTGGGCCAAGCTACGATATTGTGAGTGAACTTAATCACTAGGAACTCTACCACAATCTTAGTGGCTTGCCTAACTTCACAGGGAAGTCGACTAAGGAACCCTCACTCTGGAGCCGAATAATTCCTTACTAGAAACCGTCCCTCTAAGGAAGCAACTAGATTTAAGGTTGATCTGGAGTTCGAGGGAACTCACACGCTCAAGACTCGATCAGATTCTCAAGTGGGCCAAAGGAAGTTTGTGAAATTCTATTACAGGCCAAATTCTGCCGAGCAAGTAATATGACAGTAAATCAAACTCCTTGAAGAAACTATCAGTCACTCCGCGGTAAAGCGTCAAGACTGGCTAACAACTTCGTGAAGCAACTAACACTTCTCCGTGGGAACATGTAGAGAGGTGACCAGCTACTTACTAGGTGAAGAAACTAACAACCGACTCGTAATCAAGTAGAGAAGGTCAGCTACTAGTCCCGAGGAGTTCTACGGAGCTCACTTCCTAACATATAAATCGAGGGAAAGATCCTCTGAGGTGAAGAAACCACAACCAATCTCAAACACTGAGGTGGTAAGTAACTTCGTGAAGTTTATTACTTTCTAAAGATAACCAAGTCAGGAGGCTCACGCTACTAGTCCCAAGGGGATGTTCTACGGAGCACTGGTCTTAGCAGTCAAGTCGAGGGCAAGAAACTTTGAGGTGAAGGAACATGAGATCTGTACAGGGGAGGTGGCAAGTAATTCAAGGTGAAGGAACACAACCAATCTCTACAGGGGAGGTGGCAAGTAACTTGTCTTATTGAATAAATATATCTGGCTTATATACTGAGTAGAGAGAGTTTAATACGAAAATAGATGAAACAGATACGGAGAGAGACGGAAAGAGAGTGGAACAGAGGAATCTGGCTCGGAAAGGAAACTCCAGCCTATATATGGTACACACTGATAAAGAAATAGTCCATTCTTGGGTATATATCAGAGGTAAAATATGATTTCGTGAGGATTAACATAGTTTTAGAGTGTTTTGATCCGAGCGAGGTTTCTCCATTACTCCACAATTCTCCGGGGTCAGGAGTACCTTTACGCTTCATGATCACTCGCCGCCCGGTTTCCCTTGGGTGAGTTTCATTCTATTCCTCGGATAGTTCTGTCCATCCTGAGTGTGATTAACATTCTCTCGAGAAGGCCTGTTATCTAGCTTTCCAACGACACCACTTATGATAATCTCGAGCAACTGCGCTGAGTATGTACAAGTGATTCCCATAGTGGCTTTAACGGATAAGACCTTCCTGTATGATTTCTAAGATCAAATGTTTCGATTTGCCAAGGCTATCCCGGCGTAGCTTTCCGTAGGACCCTAAGCATGTTTCTACCGTCCTCACGGTTACGACCGGTGCCCGAATAGACCTCTACGGTTTCCTCGGATCGTTCTGGTCCATTGTTACGGACTGTAAAGTCCACATCTTAACATAGCTTGTTGGGGGTCTTAGTGCGAGGGATGCCTTCCCTCGAGTAAGCGTTGGCTTAGTACTTATCCCGCTTCGAGATGTCCTGTAGTTTAGAGAGTATACACTCTTGGGTATAACTAGATTGACATCTAGGTTACATTCCGGGCAGCCCAGGTATCCTCGCTAGCTTGGCTCTAGGCTACGCTTGTGGGCGTACCTTCACGGCTGCTGAGTATTATTGTTAAGTTCTTTGCCTCGGCAACAGCTATCATGCTCGGGCTCCGTATAACTCTCTTATTGCATTGTATAACACGTACAAAGTGTCAAAATGTATGGTTACACACCTTAGGCCGGTTTTGGCCTAATATCGGTGAAGGTAAAGTGTTGACAAAAAATATATTGGTTCTTCTAGATAGAAGTAACCATTGAGCTCGTAAGAAATAAACAGGTAGCTACAATTCTGGGGGACTTACAATGAATGTAAGGTTTCGAGTAAGTTTTGCAAAGACCCTTCACTTTGCAAAGTGAAGTATCTGCTTATCCAAGTCGGGCTGATATCGGTCTAGCTGTCAGATAGCAGAGAGAATTCTGATCTGATTCGTCGGAATTCTATTCTACTTATACTAGCGAAGTTTGTACATAGAATATTCACCAGGTAAATAGATGATGCAATATCAAACTATTTCTCAGCGAGAATCGAAGGATAAAGAATCTTTTGGCTCGGATGAAGTCAAAGGATAAATAAGGAAAAGACGCGAAGCTTCGAAGAACTAAACCAAATCGGGGAACCGAAGATAAGACCGGGACGGAAACGGGACGCCGATAAGATAATATACAACAGACTGAAGTGAGATATATTCCTGGACTAGTTTCAGTCGAAATCAACTGTATAAGGCAAGTACTAGCATACGGCGCGGGTGCTAGAAGATATAGATAAAATATCTAAGCTGGCGAACCAGACGCAGTTGTAACATACGCATAGGTTGAGCTTGTAAGAAGAAAAGCAAGGGAAAAAGGAAGGGTGTTTGTGAATGGAATTGGCGCGCACAGAGTCCAGAAGGCCTGGAACAGTGTCGGCCAATTCCAGTACAACAAGGTGAACCGGGCCGGCCTACATCAGCTGTAAGGAGCATGAAGATAAGACCGAGCACACCAAGCGTAAGGAATAACAAAGAAAGGGAATGGAGGGTGGGGCCTTAAAAACCATAAGATATGAGAGAAGACTTCAAAAGTCTGAGGGAAGGAATGAAGACGTAGCGGTCTACAGCATGAGTGCAGCAACGAGAGAAGATAAATTCTCTCGAGTGCACGGTCACGCGCTTATTCCACCGCACCGTGCGGACCGGAATAAATGAGTGATCGCTTCTTCTGCTGGCCGTAGCTTGCCTTATCTACACTTATGCTAGCCGTAAACGAGTGTACGTAGCTTCAGCTAGCAATAAGCAAGTACTAGCATACGGCGCGGGTGCCTAGAAGATATGATAAAATATCTAAGCTGGCGAACCAGACAGTTGTAAACATACGCATAGGCTCTGAGCTTGTAAGAGAAAAGCAAGGGAAGGAAAGGAAGGGTGTTTGTGAATGGAATTGGCGCGCACAGAGTCCAGAAGGCCTGGAACAGTGTCGGCCAATTCCAGTACACAAGGTGAACCGGCCGGCCTACATCAGTGTAAGGAAGCATGAAGATAAGACCGAGCACACCAAAAGGAGCAAGGCTCCCAAGAGCAAACGCTCGCTTGAGGGACGAATCTGAAGGCGACCGAAAACACCACCAAAGGAGGCTTGCGGAATGTGATCAGTTAGTAGCAAAATTTTAGCGAGTAATCTGAGATGATGAGTGAAAATTGAAGCTACCAAGCCTTCCTTCAAGGATGAAACTCTTATAAGAAGAACAAGATGAAATCCTAATGAAGGAGTTCATCAGTATCAGTGCCAACTGGATGTGGTAAATCCAGTTGACACAAGAGGAGGGTCCAGGTACAAAGAAAGGAAAGTGTACTGGACTGAAGATAGGTAGTAGGATAAATTAGGTGACTGAAGGGTATGCAACCAACAGTGATCAATAGGAAATGCCAACTGGACAGCTAGTCCAAAAGGCAGAAAGGGAAGCTAACAAGCAGTAAGAAGCCCAGATGGCCCAGGAGAACTGGACAGAGCGAGAGGTGATTGACTGTATTACCACTAACCCAGGTTAGCTAACCCAGCCAATGAGAGGTCTCCAGCAAAGGCCACCCAGAATTCAGACTGACAAGTGTAGATAGGTAAAGAAACTAGGCTGAAGGAGGAAGAACGGGCATTGAGTATTCATAGATCTCACAGATGACCACTGCCTATCTCAAGCCTGATTGATGAAGGAGTTGCTGCACTGATTTCCATTGAAAGATGTTATATCTTTAAGGCTAAAGAGAATGAAAAGATGGCCTTAAAAACCATAAGATATGAGAGAAGACTTCAAAAGTCTGAGGGAAGGAATGAAGACCGTAGCGGTTACAGCATGAGTGCAGCACGAGAGAAGATAAATTTCTCGAGTGCACGCGTCACCGGCGCTTATTCCACGCAGTGCGGACCGGAATAAACGAGTGACTCCGCTTTCTTTGCTGGCCGTAGCTTGCCTTATCTTACACTTATGCTAGCGAAACGAGTGTACGTAGCTTCAGCTAGCAATAATGCATTCATCGAGAGTAGGTATAGAACTATAGTACACTTCGTAGTACCTCTGCTCCTCGAGGTAAGTTAAATGGGAGCGAGCAAACAAGATGCAGGTCTGGCAAAGAAAGACAAAGAAACCGAAAAGAGCTGGAATAATGCATAGTAGATTATATATAAAGTTGTATCCGAAACCATAGATGGAGATGAAGAAAGAACCGTGAATCTGTAAACAGCTGAAGATGGCAGTGGCGGCAAGCAGATATGGATAGGATGGAATAGTGGGTACAAAGCTTTCTTTGAGCTGTCGAGGAAATGCAAGGAAAGTGTGGCATGTGGCATGGAGGGACGGATGGCTATGTGGACAAAAAGCAGGATGGATATCGCAAAAGGGTTTCAAAAAAAGAACGAATTATCAAAGTAGATTCACAGTACACTAGGCTGAAGCAAAAAAAAAGACTATTCTGAATCATGTATCGTATCAATGGAAGTTGTTGATATACGGCGAGCAATAGATATATAAGAAAAGAACTGTTATACTTGTACGAATTTCTGGGTAGGAGAGCAGCAGCAACAGCAGACGGGAGATGAATGCAGGCATGAAATAAACAAACAGGACAAAGTGAAGCAGACAGTCCGAGAAGGGATTGAAAGACAACAGATAGATATGGTGTCAGTGAACGAAAACCAAATGGGTGATGCCACAAAATTTATAGAAACAGTGGGTTGAGATGCGATGGTGCAGACATGCGAAAGGAGCACGGGGGCTGGTGAATACAGGTAATTTGCAAAAAGAAATATATGAAAGTGTAAACTCGAGAGATGAGATGCAAAAATGACGAAGGGACACAGATTGGAAGCAAATACCCGAGCAGAATAAGATATAGATGCATGTTTTGAGGCTGGAGATAGTGATGAGAATGAGCAACGGCGGAGGAGGAGGTATCGCAAACGGTGAACGGCCAGGGTCCAATGAGTTTTGTAATGGATCCACTTCTATAAATGCAGGGTATACGTTCAATGTTTAGGAGCAACGTTCATCTAGAAATTTTGGTTTGGTTCGGATTCGGGCCTTGGTGCTGCATGAGCATCGGCGACAGGTGTGGCATCTGAGGATGGTCCACATGGCCGTCGAAAGGGGAGAAAGGCGAGCCTAGCCCTTGTCCATCACCAAAGGCATCCGACGAGTCAAGCGATAACCTACAGGACCGGGACCTCCTTGGAATGTATTAGTTGTACCAAACATATAGTTCGACGAACTAGCGCCTGTGGGCATGTGCGATCCAGCTCCACCAAACGAAGGCGACGAAAAAGTACCAAAGGGCACATTCGGCATTGTGTTAGCTCCGGCAGAGGCACCAGCGAAGCGAGGCGGTGGAGGAGAGATCATGTACTCGTGTGTAGTAGCTCGGTGGTTGGAAGAGTGATGACGCGGTGTCGGCGAGAGAGCTTGAACCCCACCGTAACCGCTTCGATCCCTATCCCATCACGTCCAGTCTGTTGAAGGTGCTGCTGTTGCAGACTGGGACCAGGACCATTTGCACTCGTTGGGGTGCGAACTCCGAGTGGATTCTTGCTGTACGAAGACGGATACCACCGCCTTTGACAAGGCCATTCAGAGTGTTTCCGTAAAGTTCGTTTATAGTCTTCGTCGCCGCGTTCACATCATCAAACTAGAAAATATTAGCCAAGCAACATATTAACAGAAGAACATATTTACTCCACAAAGCACATCGGACCAGTGCTCTTCTGCTTGAAAGACAATCTCCTATATCCAGGTCGCGTTCGGAACAACTCTCGCAAACTCTCCTCTAGAATATCTGGCGGATATCCTAATGGCGGGGGGAGATGGGCAGATTACCCAATACAAAGTGTTGATAGGCGGATTTTGATCTACACCTGAAACCAGACCAGGAACAGTGGACGAAAGCAGGTGAGAGAGATTGGGATTCGAGGTAGGGTTCTGGGAGGGAAAATTCAGTGGTGCACCAGACTGGACAGCCGCTGCGTGCGAAGACTAGAGGAAGACGACGAGTTTGAGACAACAGCGGAACCTGATACCCCACTCGCGGAAAGGCCTGAAACGCTTCGCACTACTCCCACTGGACGGCGAAGGCAGCTGAGAGACGTGTTTCCTTGAGAGTTGATACCCCATTGCTCGAGCCAACTACAGAGTTGGCGTTGCCGTTGACATGTGTATTATTCGAAACAGCCAAACTTCCAACAGCTCTCGCAATCTGCGCCACGTCAATCTCCCCTCGCAGTGGCATTCGGGTCTTCAAGCTCCAATTCGGGATTCGTATAAACATCATCGTCTTCCTCCCTCGCGATCGTCTTGAGTGCGTGGAGCCAGCTGCATACTGGACGAGCGCGAAGACTCGAATGACCGTTGGATGAACGCGAGGCTTGGAAGAAGGAGGTGGCTGGGACTTGGTCGAAGGATGGGTGAAGTGATCCAAGGACCGGGTACAGTAGAGGCATCCTCGTGGGTCAAGGAAGATGAGAGGTAAGAGTTTTGCTTTGGGAAGAGGCGGTGAGACCAAACCGCCCTGAGACAACGAAGCAGACACCGGTACGGAATGGAAAGGCTTCGAAAGCTGAACCAGATCGGAGGCGTAGCGGCTGTTTCTCGTTGCGGTCCTCTGGCTTTGCTTCGGATCGTCGTCGACCGCCTTCTTTGGCACTGATTAGGACCGACGACTCATCTCGGAAGAAAGACCTAATCCCATGGCTCATAAACTTTACGATCTCGTCACGAACGTCTCATCCACAACTTCGACAGCGAACCGGGAGGTCCAGCGGAAGGACCGTGCGGAGCGTTTGAGGAGAATCCATAGCACCGAGCGTACCAACTCTCTCTCGGGGCACTCATACCACGAACCCGAGATCAGGAAGATCTGTGGATGTGGGGGTCTGGAAGGAAGACCTCGTGCTGAGAAAGAGGAGATTTCCAGTAAACCTATGCACCAGAAGCAAGCGGCACAGAGCCATTACTGCCAAGCGGAATGCCACCTCCATTCAAAGGACCAATGTTAGTGCAGCACTTCCGTTGGCAGTGACTCTCGCTTCGTGTGCAGATTCTTTTTGGCCATCTCAGCTTTAAGCACGCGCCCTTTTTCGATATCAACTCGTCGGCCTTGGAGAACGTCTCTAGCTTCCAATGCTTCTTCTCTCGTTCTGAACTTGGCAAAACGATGATCTGTTTTCGGGGCGGTACTGGGCCGGTGTTGGTTACCGGGCCGTTGATAGTGCCTGAATTGTTAGGGTTAGGAGTAGGGCCAAGGGTTAAATTTGAAGGACCCCCGACACCCAGACCCCGAGACCCCGAGAGTACCCATTGTTTGATAATACGAGTCATCCATCGGGGCCGTCGGCCAGCTACCATCTCTACTGCCGTCGACAGCGCCTTGGTTCATAGCGACGAGAGAAAACGGATCCTGTGCGCGAACGGCAGAGCTGAGGCTTTGGATACCAGGAGGAGGCGCAGTTGGAGGAATTCCGTACGCAGTGTATTTCTATTCGGGATTTGAGTGTGGCTGCTTCAAATCCCGCAGAAAATGTAAACATGTTTGGAATTCCCGTTCCTGAAAGTTATTAGTAGTGAGTGGGAGAAAGAAGGGCAAGACGTACCTGCATATCATCCGGGAAACCAACTACAAAAATTGTAGAAATGTCTTCCTGCATACCATTTCCTGTGCCATTGGCTACGTTACCATGTCCAGGATTTGCGCTGTTAGTCAAGTGAGGTCCGTAGGGAGTCTGCGACATGACAGAGTGAGGGTGCGCTTGTAGTTTGCAAACTGCTCAACAACGCCAAACGAGGGAGCAAAAGAAGATTGCAGATGATGGCCGTATGCGTCCTGCTGGAAAGCAGAGTCACGGTAGATTGTTGGGTTTGTCGAAGGCATGGTCGAAGAGGGTGTCGCAAGATGCTTTGAAGGTCGAGTAGCATTGGGAATAGCAGTAAAAGAGGAACGATGGTAGCCATTGAGCGCAGACCTTTTGTCCGGTCAAACTCGGTATACATGCCAAACTGGTCCGACGGCGAATCTGGTCGCTGAGGCTGCTGCTGAGGCATAATTGGCAGCAAGGAGAGCTATCTGGCGAAGAATTGGGGTTGGAACAGGATGAAAGCAGATGGTCAGAGTTGGAAGAGTCGGAAGAGGAAATTATGGGTTCAGCGTCGAGTTGTTCAAGCAGCGACTTGTTGATAAAGTCTTCGTCGGCCTGCCGCTGACGAAGATGAGGAGCAAGTGATGAATCCAGGATGTCTGAATGTTGTTTACGGGAGGAAAGAGTGTACTGTATGCGCAATATGCGCGTTCGACGCGTGCAATGGTGGCCAAAACAGATCCTTAGACCGGTTCTAAAGGGAAAAGAGAGAAAAAGTAAGAATAGAGAAAGCAAGAAGTTGAGAACTTGCATGGAGAAATAAAATGAACGCGGATAAAATCAGGAATTTGGCGGGAACAGGGGATATGCGATCGGGTGGACGTGGGATTCGGGAAGAAGTGACGAAGACCCCAACAATCACAATCAAAAATCCCATGGGCGCACGGACCTTAGTCCCGTGACATCCCGCCTTCCCTCCATTGTTCGCCGTGTTGAGCTAGATGGACAATGGCGTGAACAATGGCGAGAAATATCTTGCTTTGTTCAACCCAAGTTCGGCCAAACAATCCACCTTTTGCTTTTAGCCACCCTCTCTTCTTTCCATTACAATCGCCATCTCCTTTTTTCTAGTTCATCTGATCAGCCTTGTATTGTTGTTCTTCATTGTCTTGACTGAGTGTGCAAATACAAGTATACGCTGCAAAGCTGAGAAAATATCTGTACCACTGAACAGTCGTCAGAGAGAGAGAAAGAAAAAAACACAATGTGCGCGCACGCCATCGCCCATCGAGGTTAGCCGTAAAGGCCCGGCCTTTCCATGCCTGCCAAGCGGACTCCAACTCTCTACACGCGATCTACACGCGAGGATTATACTATACAACAAAGTGTTGTAAATTGTAGATTAAATTTCCTCGTTTGCTTCGCATCTGTAGCCATTGAAATTCATATGAACGCGTAGAATTGGTACTGCCCTAATAAGAGAACTTTACCTGTTAGCGTTCTACGGCGTAGTATTAGCTCCGGGCGGCTCGATCGATTCATTGTACAGTTCAGGGCATCTAGTTATGCACATTTACAACCATCATTTTCCAAAAGTCTCTATCCAAAGACCGATTTCACGAGTTTCCCTTCATCGTCCTAATAGGTAGTATAACCTTCTCCTCATCTGCGCCCCATCAACGGCAACAATCTCCAAATTCAAATCCAGATTCTTAATCTCCCTCGACCTCCCTCTTCCTCTGAATAACTTTCCTTCATTAACATACCTCAGTTCAGTAAAAGAACGATCTCCACTCCCACCAGATATACCCGCCTCCAAATCATCATTCTGAAACCAGTCCTTCATTCGTAGATACACCGAAAATACTCCGCCGTCGTCCATAGCTTCTTCATCTCGCACCCATTGAGGAATAAGCAATGCGTAGATGGTAAATGCAGTGACAAACAGGATGGCAATGAAGAATCCGAATGCAAACGAAGATCCGAGAGGTGGAGAACTCGTGGGGCACGGAGAACGCACCGATAGCACTAGTACATTCGTAAAAAGGTTCACCAATAGACATCGGAAACCATTACCCACCTCCATAACGCATAAAAGACCAAATACTCCTTCCCATAGCACAACCTAGCGTCATTGCCTGAATACTCGGTATATCTAGTTTCCGTAGGCTCCTGGCATCCGGTAAAAAGACAACAATAGCCCAAAAGAGCATTTGTTCTGCCACACAGCGTAAGAACGAACGAAAACAACCTTGAGTAAAGTAGAATCGCGATCGGGCTTCCTCGATGGCCAGTACGCCGGATAGGGGAGATATGGACGCAATTGCGGGCAGCTTCAGTGCTCCGGCGGATGAACTTGAGCTCACTAATGTATCAGCCATTGCCCAATCCCTGTGAACTAAAACCCGTCCCTGATACACTTCCTGCCTATATACCGCGCAGTTCAAGTTCAGGTCTGGCTCCAGGGGCTGGTTAACCGTGTCACGTCTTCTCTATCACCCAATTGCAATAATGGGGCTCGTACAAAGTCATGGGAGACCCCTTTGAAGGAAGCGTAAAACTGTATGAGGAGGGAGACCAAAAGAAGGAACATGCAAAGGGTTAGATCGCGGCGAAGGGGTTCCCGACGTAAATGGAATCTTCGGTACATTCGAATTGAAGAAAGTCGGAATCGAAGAGAGAATGGGAAGGGGAACAACATAATCAAGCATAGTAGAAGCGCAATAGGAGAACTGAGACGATCGGAGACAAGGTATGAAGAATTTGAATTCTAAAGACAAGGTTTCCGATAAATTATGGATTGAGGCACAGAGAGGGAAGTGCTAACCTTAATCGCACTCACACCACACTATAATAACTTCATAATATAAATGTAATTTCAGTAGTCGTGCGATAGATACAAATGAGAGTGGCAACGTATGAGATACAAAGAGTGCATGGCGAAAGCGGAGGAAACCAATCATAGTATTAATCCCATCGAGGGGACGTTCGTGATGTAAAATTGAGAGCTGTGATATCTGAATCAATGTCAGGTCAGATTAAGCAATAACTCAAGCTTGACTCACAGTGAAGGAAAAAACAATTAGGTTCAAAACCTGCCAAGACCACTCCAAAATCTGTCCCATCCTTCACTGGCATCTTTCAGCCAATCATGGTAATCCAGTTCCAACCCTAACAATAAATCCACACAACACCCATATCGATAGAACAAAAATCAGTGTATTCCAAAATCTGGGCTTTGGCCCTGGAATCTGCCTCTGCAAGCGAATGCGCTGACCGAGGATCATAGTAAGCGTAAGGAATTTGCAGCGCAGAAGTTGGCGTCGGGCCAGAATTTAAGGCAGGATTAGGATGTGTAGCAGTAGGTACAGCTGCCCATGGATTGTAATTGACACTGTTGTAAGGGCTGTATGGGTTATGTGGGTCAAACCCAGCTCCTGGTTGAGCCTGGCCGCCACTCGGTAATGACGAAGGGCCAGTAAAGTTTGGCGTATAGGCCGGAGGTGGGGTTTTATTTCCAGCTCCAGAATCCTGTTTAAAGCCGTTGTAAGTGGGTTCCATTGCTGCGCAAGTCGTCCGCTGGTCAGCAAAGAACGAAGCGAAGCCTGGTAGAGTGCCAAACTGATTAAGGTTCAGAAGGCAACTGTCGTCCTATATCCGAGGCAAGAACGCCAGAACACTGCGCAGTGGTTGTAGTACTACGTAGAGAAGTTGTGGGACATGCACGAGGTTTGAGCGCTAGACAAGTACGGGGTCTATTTATGGATTAAGTACAATACAGAAAGATGGTGCTTTAGATTTATGGTGAGGTATTCGACCAACAACTTCTTGCTAAATCAAACTTCGCCACATCCCATCATCCGGAACCCCATCTTTGCCTGCGATTCCAGAATCTTGTGTGCTCTATCTCTTCCCCGATTTACCCCATTGGCTTCAACTCCATTGACAGCACCCCCTCTTCCATTCGTTCCGTTCTCGGCAAACCTCTCCTCACCGAGTTCATCCTCATCCTCATCTTCAGGCTGCTCTTCCATTACAAAATCTAGTACACCAGGGTCGATTCCACGCTGGACATCTCGCTCTGTATACGCCGCGCGACGCAATTTCGTTCCAGAAGACAAACGCCCACTGGCCCTCTGCGATGAGCTGGGCATGTTATCGACAAGCACTGCAGCGGGTTGATACGACGCCAAGCTCAACGGTGGGGCCTTTGGTTTGGTCCGCCGTTGGATGCTTATGGGTACAGAGGAAGGGATCCCTGCTAAAGAGAGTTCGCGTTGCACTGCGACTTGATTAGTCTAATACATGTATAGGAGAGGAAAAACTCACTCAGTGAAGCCTGCGTATCATCAGTTTCATAGTAGTCATCGTCTTCGTCCTCTGCTGTCCCACGAATAAATGTCTGGTAGATAGTATATCATTCTTCCCCGCCCATGCAGCACGATGGCTCGGCAGACTCGCCCCAAGGATATTGAGAATTTTTGCATTGCGTTCACGGTCCAGCGCGCTCACAGGTGATGGTGGATTGGAGTCGGTTACGGGGTAGAGGAAGACGATTCCGCACGGGAATTGGTGCACTGGTTAAATTGATGGCAGGCTTTATTGTCAGAGGTACTGGAGACGGTAATGGCAGTGATGCAGGTCGCAATGCTGAAAACGATGCCGGAAGACTGCCGACAACAGTACTACCACCATTAGAAATCCGTTTCACAGGTCGAGGTCGGCTGGATGAAGCTTGTTGCTGGGTTGCAGATTCAACCAATGGAAGAATCGTTTCATTCGAAGCTGCTGTTACGTCCCGTTCATTTGTTTCCATTTCAAAGTCGAACACCATCTCTAAGAGATGAGACGTAGTGAGAACTTGGCAAGACGTGGTACAGTTATAGACAAACCTCTATCATCAAGAGCAGCCTCGTCATTTCGAGCAGATCTGGGCTCTGAGTTGATCTGCACATCGAATGTGACTTTCCGTTTTCCTTTCGCTCTGGAAGTGGATGGTGAATTCTGTAGTTCTTGCACTACAACCTCTTTTCCCTTGCCCTTCCCGTTCGGTGTCACAGGGCTTGTGGACGACGAAGTAGCCCTCTGCAGTACAGGATCAGGTCAGCTTCTTGGCGTCTCTCTGGAGACACGGGTTTCTTCCCCTTCTTCGTTTCAGCCTTCCGCCTCTCCATTTCCGCCTCCAGCTGGAAAAATCTGTAACTCATGGCCGTGTTTACATCGTCGTCAAGATTCCTACGGAGCTGGTATACATGATTGAGCTCTTGAGGAGCTGTGAGCGTTGTCGATGACGCAGACTGAAGTGAGTCCGTATCAGAAGTACGCAGTCGACTCGATGTCATGGATGCCACATCAGACACGTCGGTAGAGGTCTTGGATGATGGAAGGATGAGTTGGCGAGCGATGCAGAAAGTGCAGAGACGCGTGTAACGAAGAACTCAGCGAGACAGAAGTAGGTCTGTATGTCGAGAAGAATTAGAGACTATCGTAGTACTTGTGACAGACGAAGGAGTCATTCTCATCGGCACAAAGTCACGTATCACGGATGCTGGTGTCCCTGCAAAAGTCAGACTAGATGGACTAGCTGGCGGTGAGGGGACATTCTCGTTCGCCGCCGCAGATCCAGATTTAGGTAAGGAACCTCCTTGCAGTGCATACCACTCTTGTTCTGCCTTCTTGATACCCTCGCTATAAGTGGTCAGCATAATCTGCACGCTTCGCTTCAACTGGTCTCAACCCTTTCGATTTCAGTAATCTTCTTTTTTACTATTTCATCGATGTATTCCTCCGCCTCGAAGCGGTCGCGTTTGAATGACGGGTTGCAATCCCAGCTAAAATGCGAAAATCGAACGAGCAGATTTCGATTCAGGAAATATTGCGGGAATAGGCGGAAGATGATATTTGGTACGGTTTGAGCTTGAGTTTGCGATGATGATTCAAGGTCTGGCGTGAGAGGCGGAGAAGTGGGTCCAGATGTTGAAAAATTCGGAACAACTATTCCAAACAACTCTGAAAATTCAGGCATACCCCTTTGTCGGTGACAGAATCTGCGCCGACCTAACCAGTCGGTACTTAGCTGGAGTACATATGAAGTAGCATGGAAACTTACCAGAACGTCAGTAGTAGAGACTTCCAACCAGCCAGATGAACTACGCAGCGGCTCAGTCTCAGCCCAGCCCTTAGTAATAACTGGTCCTTCTCTGATGTTCACTTCATCATTTAGCAATACAGTCTGATGAATTCGATAGACCAGAGTCTTGCAACAAAGGCATGTGAGCGATGTGTAACGAGCACATCGGGTTGGGTCAGGAATATACGGTCCTCGATGTCGCGAACGCAGGGACAAATGAGGGTAGATCTGTGCAAAATATTTAAAAAAAGTCTCTATGAAAAGGAAGGGGTCGTACGATCTTGATGTCCTCGTCCCGACCCACAAAAACCGCGGTCCATTCAGAAGCCGGTGGAAGGTCAGATTGCGCGCGAGTCAAGGGCGGTACTGAAGATCTAAGCTGTACATTTAAGCATTTGCAAGAATATACTGTGTTCAGCTCATTTCCGACCATTTTGTCCAAAAAAGCAAGCAAGAAAGATGGGAGAGTGGAGGATACAAAGGTTGTTTTTACGTATCAAGGTCCGGGGCTCCGAGTACTCGTCATCCATCAAAACTTGTTTCCTATACTCATATAGACTCATACATAGACTCATACACGCTCTGGAATTACTTTAGCGATCCACACTTTTAGATCCTCCAATTCCTGCATATTGGTACTGTGCCCGACGCCTGGGTAGAAAGTATACGATAAACCACTCAAACTATTTTGCCCGGGTTTCACCTCCTTATCCCAATTGATTTGAGCCAGTCAATTGATTCTTCAGCTGAAAGGTACACGACTAAGTGATAGCAGGGTTGGAATTCGTACGAAAACTCTCACCGAACTTGGGCTTTACCAGGGGGTCAGCGGAACCATGGCCCCAGAAAATAGGAAGCGGGTCGAATGCGGGGCAAGCATCTACGAAGAAAGGCATCAACACCCGATGTATACGTGGCTAATGATAAAAAGAAAACCTTTTGGAACGTTGTCTTGATCAGTATCCATCCAGAAAGACAAACGACACCAGCAAGCTGCTTGTCCAGCGAAAGACTGGTAAACAGTGACATTGATGCGCCTTGACTGAATCCGCCGAGTACGATACGGTTCGGTGGTGTCCCTGCTGCGATCTCTGCATCGATTAACTGTATCAGAGAGGCCCTGCTCTTGAGAATCCCTGCTTCATCTTCAGCGTCTCTAAATCCAAACGATTTAACGTCAAACCTATATAAAGATATAGATTTAGAGCTGACGGAAACCAATCAATGAACTCACCACGAAAGGCATAACTATGCCCATATTTGCAGTAACCGGAGCTTCAGGCGAATGAGGCAGGACAAACTTAACATGTTCTAAGCTATGGTCTTTCTGAAACATGGTTGCAACTGGATGCCAGCCATAGCCGGTGTCTCCCAAAACCCTGCGAAATACTGTCAGTATACGCGAGACAAGTAATAAATAGCTACGCGCTTACATGGACAAAAATAACGGTAGCTGTATGCTTTTTCACTGCGGGCACAGTGATAAATTGAAGTGCAGTTGCTACTGGGCCATTGTGGAACACTGAAGGCGGTGAACAAATCGTGGTTAGTCACGGACAAATAATCCGGTTTTCACTTATCTCCGTCACCCATGTCTGCTCTCGGTTCCGAAGACCCAGAGTCTCTCGATCCCACAGATATTCCTCAGAACGATGTCGACGAATCGACAAAGGATGAACCACCAGCAGAACCAGAACCAGCTAAAATGAGCAAAAAAGCAATGAAAAAAGCAGCCAAAGCTGAGCACTATCAAGCGATCAAGCTCGAGCGGCGGGCTCGGGAAAAGCAGATGAGGAAGGAAAGAAAGAAAAATAAAAGCACAGAAGAGAGCTGCTGGAGAATTAGAAGATGATGATGCGGCGGAGCAGGAAGAACGAGAGCGGAAAAGGCAGAAAATGAGTGGTTTTGGTGGCAAAGTTGTTCTGGATTTAGCTTTCGACGAAATGATGTCGGAAAAGGCTAGTTTTTCTCCTTCCCTCCAACTTACAATGGCTCATTAAACTTGAATACAGGAAATCAATTCTCTATGTTCGCAGCTCGCGTATACTTACAGCGCAAATCGCAACGCTTCTTATCCATTTTTCACTGCTCTACACCTCGCTTAACGGCCGCACTCGCGGCAGATTAGAGACAATGAATAATGCAGCTTATTCCCGATGGACAAAGACTGAATGGTGGCCAGACAGCTATGAACGGTTATGGTCTTCTGACACGGATGTGAAGAAATCTATCGTTTTATCTGACTGCAGATTCTACGGAGGAACTTGAAGAGCTCTTGCCTGATGAGGTTTATATCATAGGTGCAATCGTCGATCGTAATCGTTATAAAGTTTGTTCAGATTTTGTCCTTAACTCCACATGAGCTTACTTTTCCTTGTAGAACTTGACATTTGAGAAGGCTGAGGCTCAATCCATCAGACACGCTCGTCTACCTATCGGAAAATACTTAAACTCTCTCCCTTCTCGAAAGGTGCTTACCGTAAACCAAGTGTTTGAGATCATGCTCAAATGGGTCGAAACTCGAATTGGGAGGAGGCTTTTCACTCCATAATTCCGAAGCGAAAGTTTGTGCAAGGAGGGAAGAAAAGCAAGGGCAGTAAGGGAATATCAGACGAGCAAGAAGGAGAACAGGAGGATGCTGAGAGTGGAGCTGAAGAGGAACTGATTGGCCAGCAGGAGCAGACAGAGGAGGCCTTAAAATATTAAGTTATCTTTTTTTGGAATTCTCAGCTGTCGTAGGAACCGTATCTATCTTGACTGCAACGAGCAGCGGTCTGAACAGATCACCATGATTTAATTTTGAGCAACTTGAACTTGGGACAACTTGGGGTAAGTAAGCGCCGAAAACGATCAGGTGAACAAGAGCTTCAGACGGCCGACCAAACCTATATAATCCGTCTGGTCGTCTCTTCCTTCTATTCTCTCATGTTATCTCCTCAAATTTTTACCAGAATCAACCCCAGACTTGTGTTCTCCCAATGGGGCAGACTCCGGCATTTCGCTACAGGTGCACCCACCACCGAAGTTAGATCAGCTATTGTCACCGGAAGCTCGCGTGGGATGTGCGTCTGAACATTGATTTTAATATCTAATCTATCTTTATATATGTAGTGGAAAGGCAATCGCTTTACGTCTTGCCCGAGACGGTTTCGATATCTGTGTGAATGACGTGGAACAAAACGCGGAAGGTGTGAATAGCGTGGGTGGTTTTTCCTTGATGAAGACGTAGTTCACACAAATCTTGCAGGTGGTGAAGGAAATCCAATCCTTAGGTCGCTCCTCCATCGCGTTCTGCGGTGATGTTTCTTCCATGGCATCTGTCCAAGAAATGATAAAAGCATCTGTTTCGGAACTTGGTCCCCTTAATGTCATGGTTGCGAACGCAGGTATCGCAAAAGTCAGCTGGCCGATGGAGATCACTGAGGCGGACATGCGGGAACTATTCGAGGTTAATGTGTATGGAATGATAAATTCCAACATCGCGGCCGCGCAGCAGTTCATCAAACAAGGGACAAAGGGGAAGATCCTCAATGCTGCGAGGTGAGCCCAACGCAATCCGTCGATCTTTGAAAATCTGATTCCCGCATTTCTTTTTATGTAGTGGGACATCATTCAGAGCCGACGTTATGCTTCCTGCATATAGTGCCACCAAGACCGCGGTTCGAAGCTTAACTCAGTCGTTCGCCATAGAACTCGGGAAACACGGTATCACAGTCAACGGCTATGCTCCCGGTATCGTTCAGTCTGCGATGTGGGATCATATTGACGCTGAGCTAGGAAGGGTTAATGGTTTACCCAAAGGAGAGAACTTTAAATCGCATACAAAAAATATCGCATTAGGAAGAACCAGTATACCGGAGGATACGGCAAAATTGGTCTCGTTTCTTGCGGGCTCTGATTCAAGCTATATCACAGGGCAGACAATCTTGGTCGATGGAGGGCTTGTATTCAACTAGTTACTTACATACTCCATATTTATTTTCTCTAGGTCAGGGCTTCGTTTACTGAATTCTTGTTTAGAAGACAACCCAGCCAAACAGGAACGCAACGCTCATCGCCCTGTCCAATCTGGCCTGACGGTCTAGAAGGATATCTCACAGCCGACAAAATTTGAACGATAAAAACTGAGTAAATGCACTCCGTTATTGCGGGTGAATATCGACTCTAAACCTGCACAAGACGTGATGCCAACCGGCCCTGTGTCATACAAAAGACTAAGACTAAGACCATCTAATTACTTCCGATGTGGAGGCTCCAGGTTCGCATCAACGCGCCCTCCGACAGATAGCAATAATTGGTCGACGTTCGCCATGAATGAACTCCAGTCCTCATCAACAGCCATGGTGCTACTTGTTGGTGGTGTTGGAATGGCTATGTGCGGATGCGGCGGCAAAGTTGTTGTTGCGTCCATATTCATCTGCCAGTCTGCTGGAATTAGTAAATATATCCAAAAGGGCGAGTTGGTTACAAAGTACATACCGGTCGCATAATTCGGCACAGCAAAGTTGGGTTGTGGATAGTTGCGGGTCGTGTTTATATTGGGATCTTGGGATCCGAAGGCTGGAGGACACGGAGGTCGGGGATAAAGCGAAGGATCTTCATGGCCCAGGCCGATATACGAGACAAAGGTCTCCTGGATACGGGAACATCCGTCGGAGACTGTGCCTATCATTTTGTCGTCGTTGCAGGATGTGGTTGAAGGTTTTGAATCAAGATTAGATTCGTGCGTATCATGTTTTTTTATCAACATAGAGATCGACCATGGAAATGATATTGCCCAAAGAGTCTCTGGAATTAATATATATTAGTGCAACCTCATGTGAAAACTCTGTCGTAACTTGCCTGACTCTGCCTGACACTTGATATCTAAATCCTCGAAACACTGAGCTTCCGTCCTGTTTAACTGACAGCATACGCACCTGTGCTCATACTTGGACAACACCGTCATGCATTTGTCGACACCTTGCCTATCTTGGCTTGTGTCTGGAGGAACAGGTAACCTCTTGTCTCTCCAGATGGTCAAGAGCAAGACGGTGGGAGAGACATAGATAGGCGACTTCATAATTGATAGATATCATCAGCTTGTAAACTTTGAAAAGTAACGAGAGGTGGAGATGACTTACCATTAGGTGGGGAAGAAATTGGAAGTCAAGTGGTTCCAAAATGTCGATAGCCTTGACACAGTCCCGCGCTGCACTGGTGCATATAGCAAGCGATGGAAAAATCATACTCGTACTTGCATTGGGGCGGGGGATAAACTGTTTGTGGAGCTGAATACGCGATGTTATTTCTTTCAGTCCTGAATTCATGATGTAAACCTACCTGGATTTGAGACCAACCAAAAGTCATACGTAAAAACAGCGGCTTGACATTGAAATATCTCCGCTCCTTGATAGTTGCATCTCACTGCATATTAAATTGAGGGAAGGTATCAAGGTTCTCGACAGTGAGCTTACAGTGTTCGGGGAGTGAAGACAACCATTGATTGAGTTCAGTATTGACTTCTGTTACTACTTTCTGATCCCAGTGTGGACCGACAGGAGTGACCCTTTTCCAGAGGTACATCTTGGTTACGGAGTACTAAGTAGACAGGACTCATGAACCTCATCATTTTTATCAAGCACAACACACGCACTCACTAGTGTGCGATACGCAAATCCTGAAATTTTCAGGAGTTTCGAATAATAAATGAAAAATGAGCTTCTTGGAGGGACTCCTGGTGGCTGAACAAATGCCTTGGCAGGATCTTCATTTTCCCAATACTCGTCGTCGCATTCTACAGGGAGCTCGAGGTCAAAACTGAAAAGAAAAGTTCGGAATTGTTGAGTGCTCCGAGGAACTATACAACTCACTCGTCACCTGTGGTAGCTCGAGGTCGACCAAAATTAATGCTGAGGAATACATCAAAATTTAGCAACATCCAGAACGTTCTTCTCCAAAGTTCATTGTTAACCGTTCTTGGTTGCCCTTTTTGTTTTCGATGCACACCCATCTCTTGCCCCAAACGGATACCTATATCGATTTTTAGACCCGTCCTTTATAACACTGGGTCATTCGGTACCTTGTCCGATTATTCCCCAAGTTGAATGAAAGATTGCTGTTCCCACAAGATATACAGCGGAGAGCTAAAATTGGTTAGTATTGACGACAGTATTGAGTAAAGCGCTTACACAGCAGCGCTGTAGAAGGTACAGGCTCGGGGGTTCTATGAAGCTCACTTGGAAGTGTGAGATTTGCGAATACCAAGGCCAACCTGAAATATTCCATAAGCGACTTGTTTTTGAGTGAACACTTTACTACCTACCCAAGGAAAGTTCGGAGTTTATACTCGGAGGGAAATTTCGCGGATCTTTGCTGTACCGAGAAGCAATGGCGCACACACAGAGAACAACAGTCCCAAAGTCGTAGTCCCGAAGGTGCAGTTTATCCGTTATAGACCTTTCGAAAGTGGGTCGGTGCAACACTGGCACGAAGTCATGGACATATTTAAAGTACAGCGTGCAAAGATCTGAAAGTAAATCATCTTCCGGAAATACCAGAGGTCGTAGTTCGAAGTTGCGTTCTAGATACCACTGGGTGGGGGGTCATTAATGAACTATCCTAAGTTCCTCAGTTCAGAAGAGCGCTTACAGGATAGACCACCCATAGCTCCGGCCTTTTCTGCACAAGGTGGAAGGCATCCGCCTTCACCTCCTTCGTAATGTCCACTGCTGTCCTCATCATGACCAAGTTACTCGACTTTCCAAAGTGCCGCTGCGGGTGTTGATCATTAATTGTGAGGCCTTGTACAGACAATGTCTCCTCCTCTGACGACTCAGAAGAATAATAACCAGGAGGGGTTGTAGGGGTTTCGGTGGATATCTCTTGAACAGTACGTCGCCATCTAGACAGTTGTCTTTCTAAACCACGAACACAATGTGAAAGGTCAAGAAGCATTTTTCGAACAACATTTGGATCATCGGGAATGGGGTAGGTGTCCGGCTCTGCTACTATAGCAGTTACCAATGCCTGCACAGATTCAGATGGGTGTTTCCGAATAGTCCTAGGGGTCAGTTTAGTGGTGAGATTTACCAACGTGCGTATTTGCCTACCCCACTCTGGGTCCTCGTTTCTAATAAATGGATTGATAAAAACATTGCGAGTGACTGTGGCTTAGGAACGTTACCTTCTGCTCCGCGCTGTGTGTGCATTTGACGTCTGCATTTTGGCAGTTGTAACATATATTTCCTGGTCTTGTAGCGCTATCGCCTACTCAGGTTGAGTGCCACACAAAGGCCGACAGTGCTAGCTAAACTCACAGCGAACTTTGCGGGAGTTGGTGGAGAGATAAGTTATCACCGGAGATGAACTTTTCGTAATCGGTTGCTTACCTTTTTTCTGGAGAAAACAAGTTAATGATCCATAGAGTCCGAGAGGATTATTAGCGAACCTTTCTACAGAAGTCGCAAGCCCCTTGAGACCGTCTTGACGATGCCTTATTTGGATATGGTGGATGCATGGAGGGTAGATGCGGGACAAAATGTTACATGTTCGAAGTCTTTAAAACATGTAGACTTGATGAAGACTTGATGAAGACTTGATGGCGACTTTGCTGACAGGCCGGATGCTTCCCGTCTTGTCCGGCGCTGTCCAATCAATGATTTACACTCATTCCACCCACTCGGGCTTCAGTGCTCCAACTGCACCAGTGGGCAGTATCGCATTGATGCATGATGATCGGCGGCTACCTAAAGGCGTTCGTATCTATGGGATTTAGTGCAAAGTTTACTTTCTAACCATTTAGTCAGGTCCTCCACTTCCTCTTTATCTGTAGCATGCCCTAGCCCGCGATAGACATGGAAAAAGATGCCTTTTGGATCATCGGCAGGTCCGGTTGTTATGATGAATCCGAGATTGTTCAGAAACTCCACATTTTGGCGTGCAGATCCCGCATTCATTAGGGATTCGACCTGTTCGGCGCCGTAGCTCCAGAATACGGGAATTTCTCTGGCGTAAGGAGATAGCATCTACTTACAACTGTTTCTGTAAAGGGACGCATACATAGAAGGGTTTAATTACATACCTCCTTTAGCTGATATCTCAATGGCAGCGTAGCGCTCAGGGCAATGACTCCCCCCAGTTTTTTCTCCAGTGTTAAGCCTGTTCCGAGGGCTACCATGCCACCTTGGCCAAAGCCTCCCAGAAATATACGTTCAGAACTCAAGCCTGAATTGACCATCTCCGCCTCGATTAAATTGTTCAAGGCCTTGATATTGTAAAGTAATTGTGACTCTGCCTCTGGGGTCAATTCAGTGGTATCTCCGCTAAACCTGCAATTGTAAAAACTGGTAAGTTCAAGTTACCATTGAACGCCATTACATATAAGCTCACCAGGATGGCATCATTGCTATTTTGTAGTCGACCGTCACTAACCGTTTTGGCCTTCGATCCACTTTCTAGATAAGTTGCTCAGAATAAAAATTGGACATACATACGCATGAATAAGAATCCATTTGGTATGTTGAAGAGTTGTGGTAGACCACTGTAATTGCTGCGCGAAAGATTTCCAAACATGTCCAGATTCGCCTAGACCCTGAAGACGAGCCTCAGTTGAGATCGCAGATTGAGGACTTCGTGACCCACATGAGCAAAAATCACGGTTGCCGTGTGTTTTCTCAAAGGAGGGATTATCAAGTATCCGAAGCTTGCACTGGCAGTGGCAGCCATCTTCAGTACCCAAGTTCAAAATTGATAAGGCCTGAAATGTCAGATAGTCCGACTCTCATCGATGCATCTATGGACTGGCTACTTACTAAGAAGTGGGCAATCTAGCGCGCGCGTATCACAAAGATCTTTTAGTTACCCAGGCTAAACCTCCAGCGTCCCATTCTTGCCCACAGATATGTATATAATAAACCTGCGCGTCAAATCTCTGGCGGCTTCAAGTTCATGATCAACACCCTGGAAATGTTCCCGCTCTCAAGGCCCACACTTAAAACCTCCCGTTTTTCTCGTCTCAGGAAGATCTTCTGATGACGATCTTTAGCATCTCCTGCCTCCATCGTCTTCTCTCCCGCTTCACCTGTTTCTGTCAAACCTAAAAGGGCAAGCCAGGTCCGTTGGATGGCGAAATATCTGATATCCGATCCGGAGAGAACGTCAATACGTTTGATTTCGGTGGAAGAACGCTTAATACCTTCACCTTGCCTTCTTTCTTTCACCTTTCGATTGTGGCTGAGACAGGTTTTCTGTAAGTCCTTTTTTAATTTTTTCCAAGGCGTTTCAACCTTTCAATTTAGGTACTTACTTAATGTACTTAATTTCAGTTTTCTTCCCCACATTTCCCCACCAACATGAAACTGCAATCTTTTTCGTGGCTCCCATTGAGGGAACTCACATGTATGAGACCATGAGGAGTTTGAATTCATTGCACCTCGAGGGCCGCTGCGGTTACTGGCGAGAATATCAATTGCCTCGCCTGACATAAGTAGTTAGTTTAGTCTCCAATAAGTGTCGGTTATTTTTCTCTTCCTATCAGTCTGGATTTTGCTCGGCCAAAGAGCGGAATATGGAGTACGATGACGGTTCTGCGCCGGTTGCGTCGGTAAATCGGTAAATCGAGTTACAAACAAATGGATCATGTTCCTCGAGCAGTGGCACAAAGTACCTCGAAGTATACCCTGAAAGACAATAATCTTATTAACTTGGCATGCTAGTCCCAGTATAAGCAAGCAGGCATATATTATTGAGATCAGTACTCTAAATATTGGACAAGTAGTCAAGGCAGCGAGCACCTCCCGTGCGCCGTCTACAACGGTCCTTCATTAGATTCAAAACGTTGCATATTCTTTTCCACCCTCGACTCATCCCCGATATTCTCCTCGTCCTCCGACCCCACCGTCGTTCCCTCCCGCTCACACCTCTCACACGGGCATGCAAACTTCCACCCACGTGCAAGCTCCATCCTGCGCCTCCGCCTACATTCCTCGACACTCTCGTCTTGACGCTGCGCAACATCCACATAAGCGACGGTGAGCTCTTCGCCCGCTTTGAGATCCCGGTTGGCGATGAGGTGCAGTTGAGAGTTTCCGGCGTTGAACGAGGGACGAGCATTGGGATCGCAGGAATGTGCGAGATATGAAGAGACGGTGTAGACGGCACTACCAATTTGACGAGAAGTTCCCATGGGCGTACGAGTCCTTTCAATATCTTCAGGGCGAGCGGTTGGCGCAGGCTGAAAATAATGATTTTAATATTATCCAGTAGAAAAAATCTGTATACTTACCTTGTCATCGCGCGCGCCATCATAATACACTCCGAATGCATTATACGCCATCTTCCCTAAAAGAGTGGAATACCTTTCTTCCGTGACCAAAGAATCCAAACCAGGCAGAACGGTATCCAAAACCGCGGTAATTAACTTCAACTCTTCCTGAGGCGGAGTGATTTCTACATATCGTAACCGCTCAATATGGTCAGCAAGAAGATACTCTTCATCATCGGCACCAGCATAATCCTGCGAGCTCGGGATTCCTGACGAACCAGGAATCAGTTTGTTCATTTCCGAAGCGACTTGGCGAGCGATGAATCGTGCTACGAGCAGCGGTGCTGAATGTCCATACGCCTGGTTTTTTAGGTAATCGGCAAATTGGGTGTGGGCTTTTCGACGAGCTTCGAGTTTCTCAGGGGTGATTTCATCCAGAGGAATCTGCGGAGGTAGAGGGCGCTCGAGTGTGAAGAGGAGGTTGTGGTGCTGGGGTTTGGCGAGGGACTGGCAAGCTTGGGAGCAGTAAACGGCTTCGTAGACGGGGCTTTCAGGGGATTTGATAGACATAGAGGGTTCTACTTCTCGCAGACATTGGGTACAGTAGAGTCCTTTGGGTTGAAGATCAGAGTCGAGGGCTCCAACAATAGGGAATTCCTGTTATATCCAGTTGGTAGATATACAACTCTGAAATTTCAACAACGCACTTTGTAAATGACTTCTCCCACTTGAACATCCTTGGTCAGAACAAGAGCCTTTTTTGATATATCGCCAACCATGCGAGTTTCCACTTTAACACCGAGTGACTGTGGCGGGAATTTGTTATAGTACCCTAGGAAATTTCACAAGGCGGCGCTCAGTACACTGTAAAAAAGTGTCAAGAACCTCACCGAAGCTCACCTTCAACTCTGTCTTTTACCTAAGCAGCAAACGAACAGGAGAAAAAAGAGAGAGTATATTAGAACATATTGCAAAAACGTTCGAGCAAAGCAAAACGATAGGGTTGTATATCTGGAGCTCTCATTATCATTTTTGACATGCAGAGTACACAGGACGGCGATGGCAGTCATTCATTATCCAATTTATGTGGAAAGCTTGTCCCACTCCTGCGAAGAGCTTTCAGAAGGAGGACCTCTAACCGGGCTCGTCTCGTCATCGAGATCGTCCATACTAGGTTTTAAAGGCCCGCCATTTATACCGGACATACTCACATCAAGGTTGGTCAATTCGATGACAATCTATGGTGGTTTCGGTGAGTTTTCAGCAAAAATGCGATATTGCAAATGTCACACCTTGAAAATGGGTTCTGGCACAGTTTTTTGATAAATCATCATTAGCTCTACGGGCGACGGGTATACTCGGAGAGCACGGTAGAAGGCTAAAGCAGCAGGGAGGATGAACATTGGACCTAAGAGCAAAGACAGTGAGATATCAAGATCGGAAGGCAGAAAAAATATTAACTCGCACCTTGTTGAGACAATGATTCGCCTGAAGCGACCTGGGTCATGAAATATGCCTCTTTTTGGTCAGGCGCAGCTGGAACTTGTTCTGCCTTGACCTGCTCCAAAACTTCGCGCAATTCCTCGACGCTCACAGCAGATGCGTCAGGCGGAAGAGAAGCCTTTGAGGACGCAATAGACTTGTCGACGCGCTTTTTGTCTTTTTCTGTAGACGGCCCGTAAGAGCCTGAAGAGTGAGATGCATGGAAAAACTGACTTAGTTTTTTTCGGAAGTCGACATCGTTTCTACGTTTGTAGTCGAAATAGACAGCGTAGGCGAAAATACCAAGGGCGGTGATGCCAGCGATTGTGAGTACACTGGTCGTCCTCGAGGTCATTGTGGTTGGAAAGAAGAAAAGAACTGCCAGTGATGACGTACAAAAATGGTGACTTGCCAAATTTGTTGATTCCCGCCTCTCATATTGCCGATTTTTTGTGCCCTGGCCGCCATGCACGGCGACGGCGACGGTCAAAATGAACCTTTGTCACTCATTGTGATTCCTCCTGCCAATGATGCAGACGTTGCTTCTAGGCTTTCTTCTCGCATAGACTCTCCAGATGACTCACTGGCTTCTACCCAAACCCACGCTAAAGACAACGAATATGCCCTACAGAACAAGGACAGAAGTGGCAGGTTGGAGCCAAATAATAATCTCACAAGCGACATGGTCAAACACGAGGACGAGGCGTTGGATCTGAGCCAAGTGGAGATGATGGAAGGGGCTCCAGTTGACGATGAACATGAATATTCTCAAAATGGTGATGCAAACGAGATGAAGCGCGTAAAGGTATGCAGAATTCCTGGCCATGCACGTGTATTCACAGTCAGAAAAGGTATACGAGCTCGTTGGTTCTCGATGGGTAGACAGAGGCACGGCTTATTGCTTTGGTCATTTATCCGAGGACGGCACCGAAGCATTTCTGACCGCGCGCTCCGAAAAGAATGTCGAGGAAGTCATTCTCACCACAACTATCCGCACTACCGACGTTTATCAACGACAGCAAGGTTATATTCTTGCTATCCATTTCTGCTTCATGCACTCATTGCATTCCCACCTAGAAACCTTGATAGTTTGGACGGAACCAGATGGCGTAGACTATGCACTCAGTTTCCAGGACTCAGAAGGTTGTGCAGAGGTATGGAGCTTTATCGTCGATGTTCAAAGACATATGAATGGCGCCGGTTAGCTTTCCTGCTTTTCCACCACAACACTGTCTCATCACCTTCCACAGCCGAAGAACATGGCTCCATCACACTCGATTCATCGTCTCCTCTGGGCTCCACAGAACCCTCGTCTATCGCAACTGCAACCATAATGCATACGGGCCATCTACCCACTCCCCACGTTGGCATCCTCAGCGAAATAGAAAAGGCTATCAAATCTCTGGCTAGAACACAGCCAGTCAAAGAGAAGATATGCGAGTACATCCAGCATGAAGTACGTTACCTTGATTCGCATTCTTTATACAAGCTAATCCGGGGCAACAGGACTATATCAAGCAACTTATTGACGTCTTACATCAGGCCGAGGCTTCCGAAAGTTTAGAGAATCTGCATGCTCTTTGCAACCTTATGCAAACCATACGTACGTCGAAACGCTGCTTGCACTCGCATAGATCATCTCATCTACTCTGTAGTCATGCTGAACGACCACGGTATCTACGAGCAAATCCTCGAAGACGAATACTTTCTGCACGTCTGCGGCATGCTCGAATGTGGGTTTCGCCTTTGAGCCACTTTTACTTCACTTAATCTCATTTCTGCCTGCAGACGACCCCGACTTTCCCAACCATAAAGCCAACTTTCGCGAATTCCTTATGCAAGGTACCCGATATCACGAACCTGTCCTCATCCGAGATTTTGGTATCCATCGCAAAATCCATCATACGTATCGATTACAGTTCCTCAAAGATGTAGTCCTAGCCAGAGTCTTGGATGATTCCACCTTCAACGTTTTGAACTCTTGTATCATCTTCAATCAGATCGATATCATCCAACATGTTCAACAGGATAATGCGTTCTTGCGAGACATCGTCAAGTTGTACGTTGATGAAGATATGCTTACTGGTGGAGGGCGGAAGGCACCGCAACAGCTACCAGCGAATGGTCAAGCAGATCCAGCCTCAATATCCCAAGGTTCAAACGGTGCCCAGTACGATGGTCATTCTTCCTCATCCCCATCCCCTACCCCTCAGACCTCCTCCTCCGCCCCCATTCCACCACAACAGCAACCATATGCATTTGCACCACCAGAAGACATGTCGGATTCGGCTTTGGAACTCAGACGATCTGTGATATGCTTGGTACAGCAGTTATGCGTAATGGGCAAAAACGTCCAGCTTCCTGCCCGACTGGCACTCTTCCGCACCTTAGTTGACCGAGGCGTGCTGTTCGCTGTCCAATGGGCTCTAGGTCTTTCCGAGAAAGAACCTGTGACAAAGGCGATGATAAGTGCCGGTGGAGAGGTCTTGGCTGCGCTTCTAGACCATGACCTCAATGGTGTCCGTGGCCACGTCTTGAAGCAAGTCGTGGCAATAGAGAAGGAGAGGTCAGCAGGAAAACGAGGAGCTGATAAGGCGGAGACCATTGTTGAATTGTGTTGTCGAAATTTGGCGTCTAGCAAAGATTTGGCGGTTCAGAGTCAAGTTGGTGACGCGCTGAAAGTGTGGTTGGATGTCCCGCTTGTGACGGATTCCTTCATATCGGGAGGTTCCGAGGCTACCCAAGTACGTGTTTCATCAATCCTATTATCTCTTATGCCTATGTGGAGTAAAACCTTGTGTGTATTAACAGGCACTAGCATCAAAGATGACTCGAAAAGATGATCCAGGAACCGAGCGATTCTTGGAATATTTTTACAAGGATTGCATTAAGATTCTATTCAAACCCCTGTACGACCTTCCAGACTGGAAAACTGCGACCGGTATGGATGATATCTTTTTTGCTATTTTGTTTCTGATGTCCTTTTCTCGTATGATAGAGTCAATATACCCGTTGACACGCGAGCAGACCAATCGATATGTGTACCTGTGTGATATGCTCTACAATTTTAGCCTCCAGCATCAGTTCCGAAGTCATTACTACATACTGTCTTCTAACGTTGTCCTCAAAGTTGCCACGCTCCTCAAGGCCAAAGGAAAACATTTACGACATGGTGCGTCTCGTAATACTTTGTTGGTCGGTAATAGATTGATCTCTGTTCTCGTAGCTGCTTTCAGAGTTTTTAGGCTACTACTCAAACAGAACAACTCCAATACCATGGGCAACTGATGAAGCATGATATCTTCAAACCGATACTTGATCTAACCATTCAAGAGTCGCGGCGAGATAATCTTCTCAGCTGCTCGTGTCAAGAGTTCTTTGAGCATATGCGTCGGGTATGTCAACCTTACTCCCTGCATGCATTCTGTACCTATCTCACTCCTCGTAGGAAAACATGAAGGACCAAATCAACTTTTGTATGACAAAGCACGAAGCTGAGATAAAAATTCTGGCAGGAACACCACTTGGTGGTCAGCGGTTCCAGCTGTTCATTCGCCGATGGGAAATGAACAACGAACCTATGCCAGTCGAGCCAAAAACCAACAATGACAAGTACGTACAAAATTCTGGACATGCTTCATCAACTAACCCCATCTATCTAGAACTGATACTCGTGGCTGGCCAGCCGGGAGTCGCGCACTTGAAGCTGAAGAAGAAGACTATTTCAACGCCGATGATGACGATGATGACAGTTTCGTACCTTCTATCAGCCAATCGTGGTCGAGAGGAACTGGCGCATCCTCTCCTATACCAAGCACCAATGGCTTGAAGCGTAAACGGCGTATGGCTGTGGCCGGTGCTCTGGCGACCAAGATTGTTCGTAATCATTCCCCGCTACCTCCACGCTCACACTCCCGCTCGCCACACCTCGAGTCTCTTGTCGATTACGACGACGACGACGAGCCGGTGTCAATCGACATTACGGATTTTTCTGCGGCGCTCATTGTACCCCCCTCGAGCCCAAACCTTCACATCGTCAAATACCCTCTTCACCTACAAACGGGCCCCACCCAAACGTCTTCCCTCAGTTGATGAGGAGGAAGAAGATAACATGCTGGAAGCACTCGTCTCACGATCACGGCCACAGTCTCCCGCTCCCGGAATGATGGCTAACCTCAACTCCTTCGGCTCAATGCGCCCAGGCGAAAAGAGGCGGCGCGACGAGGACGACGAGGACGGGAGCTGCTCGAGCGTCTATCGAAAAAACCCGATCTAGGAAAGCAGAAGGAAGCGCTTTCCATTTCGTTAAATAGTCGAACCAAAACAGGGGACGACCCGCCGCTGAAGAAGCTAAAATTCAAGATTGGAGCGCCGAAAGCAGGTCCTGCTGCTTCTATCTCCCTGTCCAATCCCCCTTCACCAACATCGTCATCAACTACTCCAACTCCTTCAGAGCCGGGTGCTAAAGATGGAGATACAGGATGAAAGTAGCTCTGCTAGCTTTTGAGGGTGTTGTGTGATTGTTCTTGTATACATGTGTTCTATACCCATATGCTATGGGACTATCCACCACGTTACTATATCCTTTGTTGTTTTAAGTAGGAACTGTAGATCTGCTCTAACTTAAGATTTTCTGATTGAAGTCGAACTCGTGGAGATTCTCTGACTGTAGCTCGAATGTAGTTTAAATTCTTGAGCCCGTTCACTACGCTATGAACGATTCAGATCATTATAAGTGATCCTTTCTACAGATTCCCTCTAATGATAATATACCAAACGTTAGGATACCACCACTATAGTCACTTCGGTGTCTTTTCAACTCGTTCAAGTAAATTCTCAAAGCCTGGCATTGAAAACTGGCAAGCATAATACTACGAACCCAGCGCCATCTAAAATCTCTAGGGGAAGAGGACCCTACTTGATCTCCGATTCCTTCGAGTGTAGTAAACTCTTCTCTTCGTATAATTCACTCAACGACCACTACTTAGTCCTCCAATAATGCTCGTGCCCTGAGTCTGTGGAGAGAGAGAACGAGTTTTTTTTAGAGAAAATAAGCGCGAAAGAACGCGTGACGTCATTATTCTTGTACACACGCTTGCACAACTCTAGCTTTTGTCTAGCTTACACCTTCGTCGGCGCGTCCGCGTCAGCCCTTGATCAAGTTCAAGACTCCCAGTGAAAACTGACAACGGGATTAGCTGTATATGGCATATACCATGTGGATCGTCAGTCTATGACGAGTCTCCTTATAGGGAGAATACATAGATAAGTGTTGGGCGAGCTGGGCTTGAGCTGGGCCAGAAATATATGGAAATCTGAAAATTTTCCAACTACCTGACGGATTTCCGGAATCTTGCCGTTATTATGGGCTGATATGGAAAATTGTAGTTTATCTGGAGGGCCTGAGTTTTACCACAGTAGTTGTATTTCAACTCGTATGGTACATCTGGAATGGTATGGTAGATGCTATATCAACACCCTGAGCCTTCTGCTAGTCATCTGCCCTTCTCTGCACCATACACAACGGGCTAGTGGGAGGTAACCGGTAACCGTAACGATTAGCGTGAAGAATCGCTTGAGCGCCAAATAACGAACGCCCGTAAAAAATTGGGATTACGTTGAGAAGAAATTTGTTCTTCATTGACATGATTCCTCGACACCTACGAGCTGTTGCTCAGAGAAGTTGTTATGCTCGTTCGCGGACGAGTACTGCCCTGCTACATAACCACCCAACATTCTCTTCGCTCGTTCCTTCCATGGTTCATCTCCTCGAAACAACGAATTGCCAAAATCTCCATTCCAGACATTCGTTGATGTATTAAGGGATGAACTGAAAAAGAACCGCGAGCTGCAGGATAATGTAAGACAGCTGCAGGGTGATGTGGATAAACTACAGGACTCAGAAGCAATGAAGAGGGCTAGGGAGGTATATGAGCGGGCAAGGGTAGGTCTTCTTTTATTAACATACGTTCCGACTCTATTTTAACTTATTTCCATTGCTTAAAGCTCACTTCTAGTATTAAAGAGAATCCCAGGCTCAGAGCTGCCGCTGAGGAGTTGAAAAAGACAGGCGTCAAAGTGTCCGACGCGGTAGGCGAAGCATTGAAAACGATGGAAGAATCTGATCTTGCACGGTTTCTCTCGCGTACATCGTCAACAATATCGTCTTCCATAGCAAAGTCCACGGAGCCTATCCGAAAAACACAAGCTTACAAGAGCTTAGCGGAAAGTGTAGTGGATGCTTTGGATGATTCAGGTAGTGTGAGGCATGCAGGGTTCGAAGAAAAGGAAGCGAGGCGTTTACGCGACAACGACGATTAGAAAAAGCGGGCATGGCTTCAAGAGCTATGGGAATGCAGCGTGTCAAAGCTGATGAAAAGTAGGTACTCGGATATAATATCAAAGCTACTAGTTGCTTACTTTCTTCGTAGTGCCGGCTCTTTCAGTCGTTCTCCATGCATCCGCTTCAACTTCCGATGCACCGGAATCAGCTTTCTCCCAAAAACTCGCTTCTATCCGCAGTTCTTACGCTGAATCCGAAAAACCCTCTTGTTCTATCCATGCGCTCCGTAACCGACACTGTAGCAGGGTGGTTCGAGGAGAACGAGACCGCCAAAGTTTCACGGATGTTCAAAATCCTCGACCCGACATGGACCTTGGATGGTTTCGAACGCGAGCTGCGCGAGTACATCGTCCCAGAAGTCGTTGACGCATACCTCTCCGCTGATAAAGAAGGCTTACGGAAGTGGTGCGGCGAGGGGACATATAATGTTCTATGGGCCACCATGGAGCAATACCTCAAACAGGGCTTGATCAGTGATTCCAAGGTCCTCGACATTAGGCAAGTCGACGTATCTGCCGGGAAACTGATTGAGAGTTCGGGGGAGCACGGAGGAGATTTACCAGTGTTTGTGATCCAGTTTTAATACGCAAGAGGTGCTTTTGTTTAGGAATGCGAAAACGGGTGAAGTGGTTGTGGGCTCTGAGAACCGGGTGGAGCAGTGTATATACGTCGCGGTGATTACACGAGTTGAGGAAGAGCTAGATGATCCGTTAACTGGAGGTTGGAAAGTTGTGGAGGTGTGTTGATATGTTCACTATGCTTTATCGTTTGCTGACTTTATAATTCTTTGTAGATGGCTCGTAGGAGTGCCAGGGCATATCTATAGGCACCATGTCGATACATTTCACTCGCCCTCTTTTCCTCCATTCTATCCATGCTTCTTTGTTTTGTGAACGGAAGAGGGTTGAAAAGTATCATTAGCTTCATTTAACATGATCTCGCCGTATAATCTCCATATTTGTAGGCTGACTTGGATAATCCACCACTCATAGAGAATAGAATGCACAACCATGTCTGATTATGTACCGAAAATCGGCATAATCTATCAATCCTTCTTAGCTCAGTTGGTAGAGCGCGTCACTAGTAGAAATTAATTGATGACGAGGTCAGTCGTTCAAGTCGGCTAGAAGGAATTTCATTAAGTTACTTCGGTGTTTTGTCTTATTTTTACTTGGCAAGGGGGAAGATATTGGTCAATCAGTTTCTTTGCAGACGAAATCTGGATTGCTAAGACGGTCATAACGATGGGTACGACATCAGAACTCGAGAAAATGGTAGTTGTGGTGTCTAAGGATATACCGAAGAGTTTGTGCATTATAACCAGTAAGGTTGTTTCTTGCAGCATTCTCAATACATTACTCGCATGTTCGAATAGGTAGCAGACGATACATCACCTCAGAATCGTATTACTTAGAACTTACACTAAGAATCATATTTACGAACAGTGACCATTGAACATCTGTGCTGTGTCCCGCGTCCGAGTCGTTATTTCGGGGTGTTCACCTTCACCCACTCGTTCTGCAAGTAAAGGATGCCTTTTCGTCAATATGCAACACTAGAGGTTCAACCAAAGATTTTTTAGGTCCAGCAGTGCCTTTGCAAAAATGAATTCTGCCTGCAAATATTGGATAACCCGGCTTATCATAACTTCCGATAGCTGTATTAGAGCTTGGTATAGCATTGAGCGGGTCATAATATACAAGATAACTTCAATTCTTAATTAGAACATACCATTACTAGATACCAAGTCGTCCTTACGCCGCGATCTATTATACCCCGTCAACCCACCACCCTTTCACGTCCCGGAACTGGTAGAGGGTCCTGCCGAACTAGGGACTGAGGACTCTTCAGCTCCTGCACGCTTCATTAATGATTCTTCACCTTCTTCCAAATGCGGCTGCAGATGCTTTGCAAGCACACCCCTGTGCTTCAAAGCATAATCCCGACAGGCCTGTACACTCTGCTTCAGCTCTTCATCCTCCCTATCAAATGCCTGCACTCCAATCCCAGGGAAATTATGTTCCAGTAACGCCTTGAGGGTAGGCAGCATTGCCTTATCAGGAGAGTATGTGCCAGAGTTATTATCGATGATTACTTCCCAATCGACAGTGTCATCTGGCATAGAATCGTTGAAGTTTTGCCAGCCTACCCACGAGTCGTCTCCTCTCGAACGCGAACGCGGCCTCGGGTGGAATTCACCAGAATATCGCACTCGTTCGCAACAGTTGGCGTGTAAAGCGTGCTTGGACGCGAAATCGACGAAGAACGCAGCGCCGGTTTCGGAAAAACGTAAAGAGTCATCTTCGGCTGAGATGATATAGGTGTACACAGCCGGTTTGACACGGTGCGCTAATGAGCTCGGGACGATAGGGGCTGCAGTGCCATCTACTTTTGCAGCCTGTATCGATAGATATTCTTGTTCACTTCCTATAATACTCCCTCCGTGAAATAGTGTTAGCACATCGGCCGCCGACTGGATGATCCCAAAGCCATTTGAGGTACTACGAGCATAAAGCATTTTGTGACCTGCGTGAATACCAACGCGAATCGCGAGTGAGGTTGGTCCGGAACCAAAGATAGTCTGTGCTGCTTTATAGTTGACGTTCCAATGCTGATACACATCCTTGAAGTAGATTGGAACACCGATGAGATACATTTTCCAGGTAGAGTAGAGATGAGCATCGTCGACATTAGTTAAACGTCCGACAGTTGGTGAGATGTGTTTGGAGTAGCGTATTGGTCCGTCGAAGAGATATCTTGGTTCCGCAGGGTCTGCGGAGGGTGTAGCATCGATCTATATTAGAGTGAACAAACTGGCCACCCGGAAGAACGGGGAACGTACCTTCAACCAGAAAGTGCCTCTATCCCTCCGAAACAAGGGCCCTTCAATCTCCAATTCCTTTGCGCCGGCGGCTACACCGGTCTTAAACTTGCCAATGTAATCGTCTATGGGAGCTCCGACATCTTTATCAAGGACTTCGACAACCAAATCCGACGTCATCGGGACGTTCTTCACCCGCCATATTTCGTTCCACACAGGAGTGAGTGTGTTCGTCTTCACTGTCGAGCTAGATATATAATTTCAGCGGAGAACTTGGTTTCAAAGGCAGTTACGCACACCATAGAAACATTATCGTCTATCTTTGCAACAAAATATGGATCTGCAGTGCCTACTACATCCATCTTAGGAATCCCAGAAGCACCGATAAACTACCAAGATGAACTAGATCTGCAACCTGTTTACAGTATTCAAGTTACACACCTGAATTGTTAAATCCACACAAGGCACATAGAACTTCTCTTCGACTTTGGATTTGGTTACTTTGGCAAGATCATGAGCATTGCCCGTCGCCGTGTGGACCACTTCAGCCACTTTCTCAACCAACTGTGTCATACTGAGAGGGTTTCTACTGCCACCTGGCATTAATCAAAAAGAAGAGCAGATAAGCGCTCAATGTGACGTGCGGTGCGAGTTCCGAATCTTATAGGTGTACTTTTGCACAGGACAAAAATTGGACACGAAAATTTTGCAGTGGCACTTCCTTTCATAAGCTCTACGCAAGACTGACTTACCTATGAGGAAAGAAACAATTCATTAACATTCTCAAAAGAAGAAAACTGGAAGGAAGTTGGTAGGAAGGACATTTTGAACTTTGGTGCAAGTAGTAGAAGGGCTCAGCCGAGTACATACTACAGAACTTCTTTTAAATTTGTCTGTCCGCTACCCCGTTCCAGAGGCTTTGGCTGATTTGGCGCAGGCTTCCACCCAATCTACAAATCAGGTCAGAACAAAATCTTATCGTTGAACAAGTAACTTACCATGAATATTACTTGGAACGTAGCCGGAATAGTACCATCTTCATTCCCGTGCAGTTCTGGAGCGCGATGCTTAGCGGATATGGAAGTTCATTCAAAGCAGATGGCCACCTTACCTTTGTATATCGCCGAGGCAGCTGCCAGAGTGTCCCGATGTATCGTGTGGCGTCTGGATCGAGAGATAAGTCGATGTAATAGACGATCACAATAAACAGTCATACCGGCCAACGACTGCGTTGCTTTCACCCATGTCGCGCAAGTCATCCATCAGCTCCCACATACTCGGATATGCTACTTTCACTTCGTCAATATCGACAGTAAGCAGAGTGAATCCCGCTCGCCCGAGGAGATTCGAAACATCCCGGGTATCTAAGGATTGAGATCAAAAGAGCACAGCAGGAAGAGACGCGAATATTACCAGTCATAGGTGATACGTGTGGGGATATTCCGCCTTCCCGATCCACTTCGGCAAGTTGAAGAGCTGTCCTGTAATTCTCATGTCAGTCAGGAGTTTACGTTGAATGAAAAAATCCGTTGACCTCAGTTCGAAAAGAGTCTCTCCTCCAAGCATAGCACCCAAGAACAGTCCGTCAGGTCGCAGGGCCTCCTTGATTTGAATGAGAACACCTGAGAGCGTCAGGTCATAATTGAGACATATGCCAAACTAACCAACCAGGAAGATCGTTCACCCAGTGTAGACTCAGACAAGATACAATGGCTTCTTGGGAGTTGGGTTGTATGATTTGAAGCAAGTTTTCTTCATCAGCAACAATACGTTCCACCTCAACTGCGAGAAGTTAGAATCACACCAGTAGTGGTAATATGGCCGCCTGACCATCGAATTCTGAGTCGGCGTCGCGGTGTAAAGCTTTACCTAGTGGGTCGATAAGTCAAAAGTCAAAATGGGAAGACATTGCAGTAGGACACGTACTACTAGAGTCAATCATAATGGACTTTTTCGTCGTTTCGGGATCTAACAACTTTGAAAAGTGGCCCGAGCCAGAGCCTAGATCGACTATAGTGCTGAATTTTCGTTTGATGTCCTGGATGAATGTTCAACTACTCTGCTACGAAGTGCAAGGAATAACATACTTCTAGCCGTTCCATCATCCTATCAGCAACCTCGTCCCGTACATAGTCCACGGTTCTGCTCGATTCTCCGCCATTTTTCGACGCGGCTTTGTTTCTTTGTATTCGCTTTGTTTCGCGGTCAAATACCTGAAATGGACCAAGGGTATGTGTAGTGAGGCTGGGAGAAGGTCCGGACGACGAAATTGCCGCAAATCTACGTGATTGAATGAAAAGTTTCCGAGTTATTGAGCTTACAGCCATGGTGTTTACTTAGACGCAAGCGGGATCATCAGGCGCCTAAACTGAGCGCCTTCAACGTATAAGTAACTTTCAATGATAAGTAGTGTTACACTTCGAAATGTAGGAGGGCTTCTGAGGCTGTTGTAGGAGGTTTTATTCAAAATCCCTCGTTTCGAAATCACTTCCCGTCCCTTGCACTTCTTTACAGCAGATCTGGTGCGATAGTTCCATCCAGCCAGAGGAGTAGCTTCAAGCGTTACCCTTTCCATTATAATGCAAGCAAAGGCAAGCAACTTTACCACCATATCACTCGTTTCTTTTGACACGACTCGGCTAGTATGATTCCAGCCAGCCCTATAGTTCATACCGCTTATACTTGAGATAAGAATTTGCCTCATCGCACACTTTAATGGAAATTGAAACATGAAGAAAAATCGGGAATGTGAACCCGGCGCGACGATGAAGACCTATATACGAAGCTTCGACATATGTACACAGATTATCCTACCGATAGGATAAGTAAAAGATTCTTGTCGAGGTTGCACCTGCAACCCAATGCCAAGTTAGCCCTCAGTACAGGTATATACACGATCTTACTTACCACGTTTACAGTACTGCATGATCAACACAGATCGTGGTGAGCACTGAGCGCTGTGGGGCATCTGTGATGTCCAGTGGCATGCGTCACACAGTGCATGGCAGCGGTACTTGAGGGTATTTGGCTATCATCAGAGGGGTAGGTCGAAAAAACACAGCATACGCTACTATAGCATATAACTGTGATAGGACTGATCTTCAAAAAAAAAAACTCTCTGGTCAGAGTACACAGTCCAGCCTTCTTCGAGCAGTGGCTGAAGTTGGCGGTGCCGGTGAAGATGTGGACGGAATTTGAGCCGTTCAAGGAAGTGCTTGTAAAAGAGAATCCGCCACAAAATCTCGATCATAGCGAGGAAGCTGAAGTTAGAGCCCGACAACGTGTGGATTATTTGCGCAAACTAGATAGTGAGGACCACCGAGGCGCAGCAGAAGAAGAGAGGGCAGGGGGCGCATGCAAAACACGCGTCAGTCACTTGGTATTCTCACGTCTTTTTATCTACTTCCTGTTCTATGAATCATGATGGACTGCAATAAATAACAGTATGTTACTATCGGCGACAGACACGAACAGAACAAGATAAAGTTGAACGAGAGGTAGATGATCTCGTGGTGGTTGCCGTTGCATTGGATCAAGAACCAGGATTTGGATTCAAGGTGCGGAAAGTTTGCGACTCCGAGTCTCCGGTGATGACAAGGCCTCTAGGCTTGCGGGACTAAAAGCTCTAGCAGAACAGCAAGAATTTACAGACGTCTTGTCCAATACGGAGATGAAGCACTAACAAAAGTCATTCATGCCCGACCTCATCAAGGCCTCAGTACTTAGCGCTTAGCAGCGGGGTAGAATTATCGATCTGGTCTGGGATATCCCTGGAGTATCTACTACCATGGTCACAGTATTTGTCGATCGATTGCGATTCGTTCTATCCATCAGCATTTACCTGTAGGATGAGTCGCTCAAAATGCCAATCGCAATTCACGTCTATCTTTGCAGGGAGACCGCCAGAATAGCTTTTCTGAATATTGGACAGTAGATGACCTTCTGCTATGTTGCAGGTGCTTGCTAGGCATCCCTACCTAATCTCTCTCGCCTCCTTTCGTCTACTGTTCCTGGTCCGCTTTCAAATCTCAGGTGTAGATCAGAATTCGCCTATCAACACTTTGTACGTGGGTAATCTGCCCATCTCGCCCACGCCATCCTGGCCATTCGCGGGATATTCCAGAGGAGAATTTACGAGAGTTGTTCCGAATGCAACCTGGATATAGGAGATTGTATCTTCAGAAGAGCATTGGTCCGATGCGCTTTGTGAAGGTAAGCACATGTACTGTTCTTTTCTTGATACGCTTGCTCGACTAATTTTTTCTAGTTTGAACCAGACTGAGGATGTGAACGCGGCGAAGAAGACTATAAACGGACTTCACGGAAACACTCTGAATGGTCTCGTTGAGGTCGGTGGTATTCGTCTGTCAAAGATCCAACACCCAACGAGTGCAGATGGCCACGGTCCCAGTCGTCCGCAATAGCGATAGGGATTGAACCGATTATTCAGGCTCTCGCGCAAACACCGCGTTATCACTCTCAGTCCTACCATCGAGCTGCGACACACTTGAAGTACATGATCTCTCCTCCCCCGCCTCGCTTCGCTGGTGCCTCTGCCTGAGCTTACAATGCCGAGTGTGCCCTTCTGTACTTTCTTCGTCGTCTTCATTCGGTGAAGCTGGAACTGCCAGTTTGTCATATGCGCTAGTTTGGTACCACTGTCAACCGATACATGCTAAGGAAGTGCCGGTCCTGTAGGTTATCGCTTGACGTCGTCGGATGCCTTTGATGACGGATAAGGGCTAGGCTAGTCTTTCTCGTCTTTCGATGGCCATATGGACTATCCTCAAGGCTCAGATGCCACACCTGTCGCCGATGCTCATACGCCAAGACCCAAATTCGAACTGGAACCAAAAATTCTAGATGAGTGTTGCCCCTCAACATTCGACGTACATCTGCATTCATAGGAATGGATCCATTACAGAACTCATTGGGCCGTTCACCGTTTGCGATACTTCCTCCTTCCCCGGTGCTCACTCTCTTCACTGTCTGCTGCGCCTCAAAACATACATCTATATCTTATTCTGCTCGGGTATCTGTCTCTCTCTCGGCCATTGGTTGCATCCCATTTCTCGAATCTGTTGCTTACTTCATATATATGTGCTCCTTTCGCATGTCTGCACCATCGCATGTCAACCCACTGTTTCTATGAATCTTTGTGGCATCACCTTCTGGTTTTCGTTCATCGACGCCATGTCTTTTTGGGCATCTCTGATGCGATCACCCAGCAAGTCTAATGGCTCTAACCTTTTGACTCAAAAAAAATCGCTCTGCTGGTCAGAGTACGTAGTCTAACCTACTTCAAGTCTCCGCTATTTCTCTGAACATCCCGATGCGGTCTATCACACTAATATGGCTCCCAAGTTGTTTGTATCTGTGTCTATTGTGCATTGGTGTATGTTCAGGTTTTGCAAACCTCTTCCGCTCTCTGAGTTACTTCGAAGGGAGTGTCTTTATGGTAATTGCTCAAGGTCATCGCACTTGATAAAGAAGAGCAAGGACTATCCCTACACTCGATAAAGAAAGCACCTGCACTACTACCTACTATTCGAAATAATTTTTGACCTTTTTGGCCTGGGTCAGAATTTTTGAAACGTCTGTGTTCGCGCAATCTTGGAGTCCTCTGATCCGCTTTTGATGAACGTCCTCCAGCACATACTAACCCGTGAATGAATCTAGCCATGGGGACTACCGGAAGATTTGTGAGAAATCGTAAGCATCTGGGTCGTACTAGTTTGACCAACGATGGCAAGAAAGTTGCTCCCCAGGACCAGGATCCTGGTGAGCATTGGAATTTGGTGAGCACATGCTGCGATCTCTTGTAGCAAGCGTCACATGGACAGCAGCCCGGGGTGGGCCCTAACATCGGCGGCCAGGAGCGGCTAGGTCGAAAAGACACAGCCCTGTACATCGCAAACACCATATAACTTGATAGGATCAACTTCACAAAAAAAGTATCTGCTGGTCAGAGCACCCAATCCAACCTTCTTCGAATCTCCAACATTTTCCCTAAACGTCTCAATGCGACTCACCACCTTCCTAACGTTGCTACCGTTGCTTGTATCTATATCTATATCTATCGTGCATTGTAAACAAGGTATGTTCAAGTTTTAACTCTCTGAGTTATGGACTGAATGTTACTGTTGTAGTCCATGTTGATGTCATCGCAGTCGGTATGAACGGCCAACCCAATTCCATAAACTGGGGAGAAAAGAAAGATACTCCTTCGTATATTGTTCAGAGCTTCCGTCAGGTTATTTTCCGGCAACTAGGCCTAGGTGATCCGGCTGAGGATGATAAGGCTGAGGATGGTCAGGGCAAATTTCGTGTTAATTATAACGGTTTCGGCCAAACGAAGGAGAAATACGTGTATTTCCAGGTCGTTGTATCGAAAGAAGTCAACGGCCCTGCGAATGCTCCCTGCCGAGATGGGGGCGGCGAATGCTTTGGGTTTATCAGCACATGTACAGGTAGTGCAACGGAAGCCTACGTAGGACTTTTCGAGCTGCCTCCTGTCAATGGGAAGGAGCCGCAACCTAAACTTGAACTCCCCGACGGGTCCAAGTGTCCGTTGAAACTCGTCGGCTTTCGGGAGAAGATGACTGACTTTCAGGGGGAGATGCAGGCGCCTGGCGAGTGGATAAATTTGGCGCAGCAGATGTGGAGGGAATTCTGGCCGTTTAAAACCGCGTTTTCGGAAGTAAATCCACTACCGGATCCTCACCCACCCTCCACAACCGTCGATCCAACCAAGCAAATTGAAGCATTGGGAGCTATGTACGAACGGCAGATCGAATTGCTCCAACAATCCTCTGCGTACCACAACATGATGAAAGCCAAGATGCTGAAGGCCAAGGAGATGGCGTCGGGCACACAGCCCCTCTTGAGGGTGCCAGGGGGAGAAAAGAACCAGGGAAAACCAGACAGAAAACTGACCAGAGGCATGTTGCTTGCGGTCTATACTTATCTCCTTTATTATTCATCTGATTATCCTAGCAGCCGACGAACTTCCCCAAGCGAAGCAGACAGTACAGGCAGGGCGTGTGACGAAACCGCCGAGTCCGAGACGTATCTTCAGGCACCACCAAAGAATGCGCTAGTGACTCTCAAACCGGCTGAACTTGAGGGGAATTGTAGAATTAAAGAGAAATGTAACTGTGGGAAAAATTGCGCTTGTCAATTCGACCTAAAGCTCGAGTTGAATGTGAGAATTCGAAGAGAGTCAAAATGGGAGTAGAAAGAACGTAGCAGGCTACGTCAAAGTCAGAAGTCATCAAGCGTTCAAGATGCGATCCGATGGTCCATTGGCCCAGCATTGGCCTGTGTGGAATCTCAGGTGATGACGAGCTCTCTAGAGTCTAAGCTTGTTGCAATTGCAGGACGGAGAGTCGGAGACGGCAATGACGAACAACAAGAATTTCCAGACTTCATTCGGCGTCTTGGAGGTGTGGAGGTGAAGCACCAATAATTCCATGGCTGACTCGAACTAAATCTTCAGTATTCGTCAGTTGATCCCGCAAGAGAGTAAAATAGCCAGTGATTACAAGTCAGACTGTTAGAAAGAGACCCTAATCATACTTCCACCTGCTTGAGTCCTTACCGATATCGCCTTATCCCTGTCAGTCTTCTCCACGTCCATGCATCATGGTTCAAGCTCAAGAACAGCAAAGTACCTAGGCTATTCCTGATCACTCTCCTCTGTATCTTCAATTTCGGTGTCCTCTGATCCGCTCTTAACTGACATTGGAATTTGGTGAGCACATACTGCGATCTCTTGTAGCAAGCGTCACATGGACAGCAGCCCGGGGTGGGCCCTAACATCGGCGGCCAGGAGCGGCCAAGTCGAAAAGACACAGCCCTGTACATCGCAAACACCATATAACTTGATAGGATCAACTTCACAAAAAAAAATAATATCTGCTGGTCAGAGCACCCAATCCAACCTTCTTCGAATCTCCAACATTTTCCCTAAACGTCCCAATGCGACTCACCGCCTTCCTAACGTTGCTACCGTTGCTTGTATCTATATCTATCGTGAATTGTAAACAAGGTATGTTCAAGTTTTAACTCTCTGAGTTATGGACTGAATGTTACTGTTGTAGTCCAAGCTTTGGTCGCCGCAGTCAATACGAAAGGCCACCGCATTACAAAAACGGCTGGCGAAACTCCTTCGTTTATTTCCGACAGCTTTCGTAGTATTTTGCCGGCCTTAGAAGTTAATGCACACTGGTACTCAACCCGTGCTATTTATCAGGGCTTCAACCAAATGGCAAAGGATTATGTATATGTCCAGGTCATAATCTGGAATGAAGATAAGGTTCCTGCGGGCGCTCCCTGCAGGTCTGGGGATGACCCATGCTTTGGGTTTATCAGCACGAAGGGCCATGTGGGACTTTTCAGACTCCTACAGCCTGGATTTTTCCAACACCTACAGGAGCCTGAACACCATCATCCCATTGCGTCCCTGAGTCCGCTGCTACTCGTTGCTCATCGGGAACACGTGGAGACGGAGGTGACTGCGGAGTCTGCAGCCGAGTGGGCCAGTATAGCGAAGCGGATGTACAAGGAATTCGAGCTATTTGATAATGCGTTTAAAAAAGCCTATGGGAACGTCGACTCCAATTGGGGAGCTGAAGCCACGAACCGTATGCCCGAATTGCAAGAACAATCCCGTTACTACCACACAGTGATAGCTGAGAAGCAGAAGCAGGAGGAGTTGCAGATGAAGCAAGCGGTCGAGAAGATGAGGGAGCAATACCCAGAGGGGAGGAATGGGCGTAAGAGGATAGGCCGCCGATACCTACCCTTCCGATGCCACCGAAGTCACCGAAGCAACGACGCCTCGAACCAGGACTCAATTATTAGTTGATGTTCTCGCAGCTTTTTATGTTCCACTCGCCTCCCCAGCACTTCGTCTACCTCCTACTAGTATTCGGCCTATAATCGACTGCAATAAATAATACGGTTTATTAGTTTGGTATCGGAGAACGAAAAGACAACACGGAAACACCGTAGCTAGTACTAGTGTGGTCTATGACTGGGGTTGCGTTGGATAAATTCAAAAGCGGGGTTTGGATTCAAGATGTGATCCGATGTTCCATTGGCCTGTCAGGTGATGACGAGCTCTGCTCTCTAAGTAGAGTCTAAGCTTGCTGCAGTTGCAGGATGGAGGCAATGGCGAACAACAGGAATTTCCAGACTTCATTCGGCGTCTTGGAGGTGCGGAGGTGAAGCACCAATAATTCCATGGCTAACTCGAACTTAATCTTCAGTGTTGATTGCACGGTTAGAGAGAGTAAAATAGTCAATGATTACAAGTCAGATTGTTAGAAAGCGACTCTAATCATACTTCCACCGCTTGAGTCCTTACCGATATCGCCTTATCCCTGTCAGTCTTCTCCACGTTCATGCATCATGGTTCAAGCTTAAGAACAGCAAAGTACCTAGACTATTCCTGATCACTATCCTCCGTATCTTCAATCTCGGTGTCCTCTGATCCTCCCCTGGACCTCACGCGTACACGGCCAGACGCTCAGATGCACTGGGTTCATCCGACGGCCGCAGTGCCACGCATCAGTTTTATTTTTGACCTATTCTTCAAAAATTTCAAACTAAACATCAAATAGTGTAGATAGTACCAGAATACAAATTTTATTGGTTTTGCACTTCAGTGACCACTTGGCTGCACCTGGGACAAACTCTTCCCGCTCAACCGTCCGTCATCCGACTCATCTTTCCGTACTACGTGCACGTGTTGGTTCGTTTCTCTCTCCTTCAACGTTTAAACCCTCGCAACGCATCACAGTCCTCTTCAAGCCTCAACGGCCTCAACATTCAAGTCGAGCAAAAGCTCAGGCCAGAAAATACTCAAAGACTCAAATGCAACTATACAATAACCTATCTGCTGTTCTCCGACTACGAAGCCTTAAAGTTCAATGAGGCTGGCATAAGCCGAGAAAAATTTATCAATGTACTTCAACCTTACAAAATCATCAACGTTCACAAGCCATTCAAGACTTCCAAGTATCTCAAACATCTCTTTTTGGCTCAACGGCACGCAAGTCTTATGCTAAGCATTGAAACGAGGTACAATTTTCTCCAGGTTATGATTCTATGCTTCGGATTTCAGGATGGCAAGTCAATTATCTTTTCTGCGTCAATTAAACGTGCTCATCTGGACTGGGTTTTCTCGTATGTGTACTATGTAGTATGTACTAATACTGTAGTATGCAATGCAGTATCGTATTGTTTGGTTATAACTATTGGGATGGGGCCCCGAATAAGAATCGGGGAGAAGCGGAATATTATTTGGCAATGATGGGATATATCCCGGCCCTGGTTTGAACCAGAGACGATCTGTTTGCTTCCTGGGACTAGTTTGATCCCCAGTACTGTTGCTCATTTTGGCCCTCAGCCTCAAAATAATAAGGCTGCGCTCCAACGGGCCTGGGTTCTACTCAGTTTAATAGATTGGGCTAGCTGTGTAGCACACGTTCAGCCCCAGTGAAAAGCCGCACCGGCCTCAGCTGACATGTGCCGGCATGTGCTGGCAATATCTGGGATGAGCTGGGATTATCCGACTTGCGGATAATCCCAGAATTTGGCCGTTTCCTATGTTGTGGTCCGGGCAGGTCTGGGCAGGTCTGGGCATATCTGACCAAAAGCAACACCATAAATGAAAATTCAGTTTCCTATTCAATTAAGTTTCTCTGGATCCTCTGGGATCATCTGGGCTTAGCTGCATATGTGCCTATTACTGAAATTGTGATTGGATGCCTATCTGGGATGGTCTGGATGGTCTGAGTTAAATGTATTGGATTATCACTACTTAATACAACATAAATACGATATACAAAACTACATACAAACTACATCGTACATATACTGCGACATTGAACTGATGACCGAGAAACATGCAGCGTGAGATATTGAGAAGCGCACAATAGCTGAAAAGAAAAGGTTGAGATAGCTCACCTTTGATGTACAGGAATTAATGAAAAGAGTCGAGTGCGGCATACTGGCATACCGGCATGCTACGAGATCAACAGAGCTAATAAAAAACATAGCTCAATAAATTGTTCAAGAAAAGGTGAAGGTATCTCACCTTGGAAAGGCCCAGCTCAACGAGTTCATTCTCAAGTCTCTAATCTGAGGTGGGCAGAGGAGTAATTGAAGCTTTGAAGAACAAATGTCGAGAATAGATAAAGCGTTGAGATGACAGTAGTAGTAGTAGTAGTAAACAGGAAGAGAACAAAAGAACGACGAAAGAAAAATTTCGAAATGTCGAAACTTGTAATCACATGTTAAGCCGCACGGCGGCATTCATAGTTCCTTCAATTTTCATGAAGTCGAAAAGTTGGAAGTACGAGCGCCAAACACACAGCAGATTAACTAAGTCGCATTGAGCAGCATTGAGCTCGAACTTGGAGACTGTTTTGAGTGAATTTCACCCCAATAGATTTCGGAATGCCATGAAATAAATTGAAATAAATGGTGCCCCTCATTTGCCCAGCTGTACCCGGACAGACTCGGACCAAGTCAGATATGTGCCAAATTTCCAGATTAACCAGATCAACTCGGCGGGGCTTTTCACTGGGGTTCAGCACATATCTCGCACCACATGCGCAGCAGCCTGCAGGGTGCTTGTGGCCCTAACATCGGCGGCCTGGGGCAGAGTCAAAAAAACAACGAAAAAACACAGCCCCGTACATCGCAAACGCCATATGTATAAATTGATAGGACCAACCCGAAAAAACCTCACTCTGCTGGTCAGAGCACACCTTCTTCGAATCTCCAGCGTTTTCCAGAAACGTCTCAATGCAACTCACCACCCTCCTGATATGGCTACCGTTGCTTGTATCTGTATCTATCGTGTATTGTGAAGGTATTGTTCAAGTTTTGATTCTCTGAGTTATGGACTGAATGTTTTTGTAGTTCAGATTGATGTCATCGCAGTCGATACGAACGGAAATCACATCGGGAACAAAGAGACTGAGCCTCCTTCATGGATTTCCGACAGCGTCCATAAGGTTATTTTGTCGGCCCTAGAGCTTGATGGAGGCTCAACCAAACCTATTTATCTGGGTTTCGGCCCAACGGCGAAGGAACATGTAGTATATCTCCAGGTCATGGTCAAGAATGAAGACAGCACGGTTCATGCGAATGCTCCCTGCAGATCTGGGGTGTCAAATGCTTTGGGTTTATCAGCACAAACGGGCATGTGGGACTTTTCAGACTCCTAAAAGAGCCTAAAGAATATCCCATTGGCTTTACGTCCAAGATGCAGTGTCCGATGGAAACGATTGCCTATGAGGAGAAGGTAGAGAAGGAGGTGTCTATGGAGTCTGCAAAAGAGTGGTACAGTATAGCGCGCAGATGTACACGGAATTCGGGCCGTTTAATGAGCGTTTAAAGACGCAAATCAGCACACCACTGCCAGTCAGAAAGCTGAAGCCTTGAGCCGTATGCCCGAAATGGACGAACGATTCTTTGGGCACCATGCAGTGATGGCCAAGAAACAGATGGAGGGGGGCGAGAGGAAGGAGAAGGATAAGGGGAGAGAAAAGGAATGGAGATGAGGTTGTTAGTAACAACGTGCGCAAATCTGCAGAAGACCCTAGCTGGGCGCGTAGGGAAACCGTCGAAGTCGGGATCGAAGCCGCGAAGACAAAGACACAGAGGAAACAGACACTGAGGAAACAACGCCTCGAACCAGGAGCCAATTAAGTAAGTAGCTATTTGATGTTCTCACGGCTTTATCTTCCACTCGCCTCCAACGCTTTCGTCTACTTCTTGTTCTATCTGCAATCAATGATAATATATTGGTTTGGTATCGGCGGAAGAAAACAGAGAGATCGATGAGGATATCGTGAGGGTTGGGTTGGATAATGTCAGAAGCAGGATCTGGATTCAAGGTGCAGAAAACTTGCTAATTCCCGGTGACGACAAGGTCTTTAGGCTTGCGGACTAAAGCTAAAGCTGAATTTACAGACTTCATTCGATATCTAAAGATCTAATCGTTGGCCTTTTCCACCAATACAAAGCCTAGTTTAAATTGTGACCTTCAGTACTTCAGTGGCGGAGGGTAGGACTATCGATCCGGTCTAAGATATCTCTGGAGTACCATCCAAGTACCGTGGTTTTCCCTCAGCTCTCAATAATCTTCACAGCCTTTCGATACAGCCTTATGACTTGACAACCAAACTATCAATGAAACATCAAGCGGCTTCCTACAACTATAGAAAACATCACAGGTATCATCCATCATACTCTGCTGGTTGTTGACCTCGTAAAGCTGACCACGTAAAATTTTAGCATTGCTATTGCTCAATTTCCTGATTACACAAATTACTCCAGATGAAGCAGACAGTACTTGCCACTCGTTGCTGCGCTCAATTTAGCGATCAGTCCTCCTGTGCTTGCATAATTTCCCGATTAGCCCACTTGTGCTACTATAAAACCCTGGCTTTTCGGTGCCAGATTCCAAACAAGCCACCTCTTTCAACATCTCTAGCAACTTTGCAAAACACTAACTATGTCTCCAACATCTCCGAGCCTGCTCCTCTTACTCTCACTTACAAGACGGTGAGCAGTGTTCCCATCAAGCTCGATGTCTACCCACCAACTGCGGGGCGAAATGACGAACCGCGCTGGTGGAATCGCTGCAGTTTTGTGGTTTCATGGTGGGTGCTGTCAGTCATCGATCCTCAGATATGTCGTTTATCAGAAGCTATAGGCGGGGGCCTGACAATGGCCAACCGAACCAACTTTTTCCCGAAATGGTTGCAAAGTGTGTTTTTTCTTAGCCGCCATTCTATGTAAATTTAACGTCTATTTACAGCTCAGTTAACGACGCCGGTATCGCATTCATCTCTGCAGACTACAGGTTTAATCCCTACCGGATCAGTCACTGCCCACCA
>JADNRY010000177.1:0-136331 GCA_015501585.1 Rhodocollybia butyracea | reverse complement strand
GCCCCTTCATAGGTGTCGGTTTACTGTCTTGCTTGCTCCTCGAAATTCATTGCCAATCTTGCTACAGTAAAAGCTCAGTCATGTGGAATTTTAGGTCGCTGCTTGTCGTCATTACTCTCTGTCTTTATATTGATTGAACGGATAAGGCAGGTCGGCAGGGTCAAGGCCATCGCAAAAATATCAACGGAAATCGATGCCACTATGCCGACTCGATGCCGACATAATGGCTCCCATGGCTGTCAATTGCCATTGATGTTCCGCTCACTTCCATAATCGTCCCAATCTGTGCCAGTGAACGTGCAGCTAGATCCATTGCAAAAGCAAAGATGACATATGTGGAGGATTCACCGCATATTTACTATTTAGACGAAATTAATGAGACATTGAAACCGAAACATTGGCAAACTTGTTGCTTCTCTTGTGCGTGCTTGCCATCAGCTATAGTTGCCATTTGTAAGGAATCTTAGAATTTATCTCTTACCAAGAGCATCGCCAGAACCACAGCAATACAATCTCACGGACAGGAAGGTAGGAGCTGGGAGCTCATTCAGACTCTAGAGTTATACCATTTCAGATTCGTTTACTGCACAATACAAGGCGCAATATAGTATCAAATGAGACACAAGATGGGTCCCTGCAAGCAGGTCTTTTGGCCAATGCCAGTTTCCCTTTAAATGGCCATTTATGAGAGGTTATCAACTTAAGTTATGTAGAGCCCAGGGGCCGGGTTGAGAGACCCGCTCCCCCCCTGCCCCTTCGAACAGGGATGAGCAGGGCTTTCAAATAAGGGACGATATACCATCAAATGTAAATCAAATGAGCCACTATTCCTACTGATGCTGGATAAAAACCCTTTGAGAAATATTAATTAGTAACAAGGTCTTCTCTCAGGAGCATATACTATCTGCTTACAAGTACCATAACAGCTAAATCAGAGACAACGGCGGACACCGTTACTAGGGACTCGGAGGGTGGCACGGTACCCAATACCGGTGTGGAGGTTGAGCCAAGTATTGTTATTGCGCAATATCCTGCCTAGCACAGTTAACATATTAATTTCCGGCTATGTGTGTAATCAGGATTCAGATGTCATTCCCAAAGGGTTTACCTGTAGAATGCAAAACGTGGCTCCCGACTCCACCAAAAATACAAGGACATTAAAGGATGGAGAGCGCTTATTACTATTCTCATCCGTACACAAGGCTTTTGTTGCGGCCGAATGGATCCTAGTATAATTGGTCAATATAGTGATGATGTTTTGCCTCTGATTCTGGCCAAAGAACCTTCTTTACCGGGTTTTGTACGCGATGAGCATGACAGCTACAATATTTAACGCCAGGGAGAAGATCAGATAGAAGTACCCCGCGACTGCGCGCGGAGTACTAGCCGGGAGTTTTGCAATCACGGACTCGGCAGTATACGAACTATCCGCAATGTTTACAACTAAAGGTCTTTTGGAGCATTTCATGAGAGACCGGAGGCACATACCTGCATTGCATATTCCTAAGATTACCAACGTCCATTGAATGACACTATGGTACTCCCACAATACCCAAGCCCTCCAAACCACAATAGTATCACCAACCAGAAGCTGAATTCATATTCACTTTAGGGTCCAAAGCAAGATATGGAATTTACAAACGCTGAGTTTTCCAGGCCATTCCCACATATCATCCCATATTCTGTCTTGAACATAGCAGGCGGAAATCCTGTCCACCAGGCTCTTGTCATAATCGAGTTTTGAATCAAATAAGTAACAGAATACTAGGTCCAGTGAGTCTCCATTCACAATAACAACTTGCCAAATGCAAACAAGGATGAAAATTATTTGCGTAATAAACAGAATGAGGATTGGCCATTTTTGAAAACCCTTTAGGCGCCTTAGTCAAATAACTAGAAGGATGGTGCGGATTTTTAAAGCTGGAATTAAGTACCTACCCAAGGAGATACAATGCTATAGCAGAAACGGCCACATAGAAACCTGAAACATCCGTGAGTATTCCTCGCGAACTTGACCATGGAAAAAATAATAGCACACCAAATGTAATATACATCACAGTAGCCCCAACGAGAGTAGATTTTACATTGTTGCCAATTTCACTAAGAATGCAACTTTCTTCAGATGACATGGACTTCGCTTTGAGTACCGAGCCTCCAGAGGGACTGGTGAAGTACTGGACATAAGCGTTTTACAAGTCTACTCACTTTTCATAGATCAGAATGAGATATAGAACCTTAGCTTCACAAAACAGAGCTGACAGCTGAATCGTTGGTGCGATCAACTTCAAATTTATCCCCGAATGCCTTCTTTTTAGAGCAAGGAGCAAGGTCTAGTAGCATTGGTATCAAATAATCTATCGCCCCAGTTGCCAGACTGATCAACACAGACATATCATAGAGTACAGTGATGGTGTCTCATGTAAGGAAGAGAGGAAGGATTTGTCACACGGCATGGTCCAGGAGTTAAACGCCGGATCCAAGTCCATTGAAGCTTCCAAATCAAGCTCCATTTGAGCTCCATCGTGGTTACCCGAAATTTGGGCCCAGAGAAACCACCGATCAAGGCAATGTAAGTGATGGCTGTATTCAATGAACTACGCGACGAGATATCAAGTTCGTGTATCAATAGCGCCTATGCCGGTGAGTACTAATCGGTAGTCCGAGCGGATTTCGGCTCGCTAACTGAGTCTTCTTACACGGCTGATACAACTTTACTGAAATTTTTTGTTTCTCAAACTCGCGACCCTAAATGATGACTGTCGGGATGCCCATCGAATGGTTTTTGTAATCTGTGCTTTCGGATGCTTGGATAGTGTAGTGAAGAGAAGCAACTGTCTTTTTACTCTCTGTTATCCTTTTTCTGATTATCCTTGCAAATACGTAGGTCGTAATTATATGGACATGTAGCTTGCATGTAGTAACGCTGTATCATCTTTAGGAAGAGTGTCCGTAAATAGTATTTTTCAGGGTGCATTATTTGTCCGCCCAGTGTCCGCCACTACTTGATAGTAGGACTCATCTAGACAATAAAGCTGTATCACTATCGCGGTATGATCAAACTCAACCCGAAACTACCAGCTCGGAATCTCTACGTGTGGACAGCCTCGGATGTTGCGAAGATTAAATAGCGTGGGAACCATCTAGCAAAGACAGCAGTTATGGAAGAATATAAAGAATATTTATTCTCCAAGTAACGTTCCTCCAGCACTCCATTGGGTCCTACTTACTCCACCACCCCCGTCCTAAGGCTAACTATCATCATCTTATCCATGACATAATATCTCATCCTTATGCTGCGCAGCAATCCCTGACTACAAGACAAATCTTTGTCTTTTCCTGTCTCATTCGGAGTCATCACTCCCTCCTAGCCCAACAGAAGCTCGCGAGCAATAAGCCTGGAAGTACAGTATATAGAGTCAAATACCTATCTCTTATATTTACGGGATGATTAATACTTGGATTTAGCAATTTTTAGCTATGATGATGGAGGCTCGCAGTTCACGAACCCGCATGCTCTCGCACCGCTCACACGCTTGCACCTGGTGCTCGCAAAAATCACCCTCCCGTCTAAAGATGTGCATCTCTTTTTTGAATTTAGATCTTATATAGTGCCGAGTACTAGTCTACCTCCTTCCTTCCCATATATATTTCAGAGAGTGGCCATCTTACATTCTTATAGCGCTGTAAGTGCAGCTGGAGGTTAGTTTAGTCGTAGATCTCTTCCTTGAAAAATTTGCAGGTAGATTTCTACGCTAGGCTGACTGTCCCCAATGGAAACCGAAGCTTCGGGGTTCATCATCATTCTCGGTTTTGAAGGTATGTAGTATGGGGAAACACTGTGACTGTGACAGATACTCTCGGTTGCTCCAATTCTGATCTCGGTTGGTATGGATCTAAATGACTTCTAATATTAGTAGTTATTGCATGTATGCCTATGTATGCTCTCTTTTGATTCCCGTCATTCGAAAGATAGAGCAAGATTTATCCCTTGATATCACCTGGAAAAAATTGTATATAAGGTCTCGCTTTTGACGGCGAACCCTCAGGCTCAAACCTTCGAAGATTTTCACTAGAATCACAAACCCACTCGTCTTTCCTCACAATGCGTCTCTCCATCTTTATGATTGCCTTTTTTGCAACCTTTGTTGCTGCATCCACCATCCAGGAACGCCAAAATTGCTTCCCGGACACCTGCGTAAGCCAGTGCCATGTGTTCCACCACAAATGCCAATGCTGACCTAAATTGTTCTAGGACTGCAATGAGGATGGATGCACTCCGTCCAGCCCAGTCTGCTGCGCTGTGAGTGCTCGTTACAGTTTCCGGGATGATCATGCTGCTGACCTCTGCACAGAACGGATCTTGCCCTTGTTAAAATATAGGCTGTGCAGAGAAGCATGGCTCGAACATGTATGTAGTCGATGTTACTTCAATGTAATATTATTTTGCGGGCCTCCAGGTAATGGGTGAGGCGCAGAGGCTGTAAAAAAGTCAATGAAAATTAATTCCAGTGGACAAGACATGTTGCCAGAGGCTTTCATCATACCGTTGGAATAACCGGAGCGTGCTGTGTATCTAAGCAAGGAAGATGACAACCAGAGAGTCTGTTCTAAGTACAAAATGGGATTAACAGTGACAGTAGAGAATAACCATCCGCTTGTTCAAAAGCCCAACTTGACTCTAATCCGAGAAAAATTTCGGCCACAGTTCCCAGCTTTGTATAAGCCTGCTGGACTAGTATGGTGGTTTCCGAGCTACAAGCGTTCTCGAAAGCATTCTCTTGAGAGAGAACCTGAGGTTGGGTTATTTGACTACAAGGTTCGCTCCTGGGCATGCTTCTTGCTTGAATAAAGCTTGCATGACATTGTTTGATAGATGACAGTGTTAGTTGGACCAGGGCCATGGAGACAATGAAGACTTGGCTGGAGGCATCGATAGATAGAGAGGAGCGCCGCCAGAAGCGCTCCAATGACCGTCGACCGACGACGAGAGGAATTTCCGCTTTCAGGAAACTAAACTAAGGGGGTGGGACCCATACTTGATAGTCCCTGCACCCTGTTTGCCTTTCTTCAACCAAGTAGATTTGATTGTCTTTCAAATGCAGTTCGACTCAGTGGTGATTGCTGCAGGTAGTAAGTTTGTAAAACATAGAGAAGAAAAGTTGATGACTTAGGATATGGCAGAAGGCAGTGATGATTCTGAATATGCATGGACCGCGGCAGCCGAAGCGAGCATAGAGGATCTATTGGCAATATGGGTTCCAGTTAGATATCTTGATTGTGTGATGTGTGATGAAGGGGACTTGCACCACCGGCTACGGGTCCCATGGGAAGACTAAATTGAAGAGGTATCAGTGAGTAGAATATGATTGATGTTGAAATTTGACTTGCCCAATCGACTGTCGAATCATCGCTACACCAAGTCGACCTTATGAAAAGCGGCTCTCGCATGAGCAACTCCGCTATTTGGGTATTTACATGTAGGTATGCGAAAGGTGCTATAAAACAACCTAACAAAAACACTACCGCACCTAACTGGCAAACTATCAATATGTAAGGGAGCGAGGGTGTAACGCCTACGGCACGTTCATTGCCGTTAGCACCGATATTACATAATTAGTCTACTCTTATCCTTGTACCACATACTCATTTCGGTCTATTTCTCTAATAGAACGAGATCTTGCTCATGGTCTGAGGCATTAAGAGTCAGGGCTCTTACACTTTTTTGAGCAACCTTGTCCTGAATAGGACTATTACAGCAATATGACCACACAACAGCACAACTCAAGCCATGACTCTGTCATGGCTCTGGCTTACTCTTTTCTTTCTCAAATCCTTTCCATGTTCCCTCATGATCCTCTCTCACACATCTCTGGGATCCTGGACTTCTCCTCCCAGGGAATTCAACAGCTGCTAGTCAACTTTAAGCAGCTCTGGGAACAACATGGTCTTTCAGTGGCTGGTAGGAATTTGGCAGAGGCAGTGGTGCAGGATTCAACATTAAGATGTTGCTGGGCAGTGAAGGAAGAAGGTTTCCAGGCAGAGGTCTGTTTTCAGATGATAGAGTCTATTAAGAGACTGGGAGAAGAGTTTGGGATGGAACTGTCCAAATCTCAAACACCACCTCCTGCTCTGAGTTCTCCATCACCTTTGACCGCTCCTACTGCCTCATCATCAACTCCCACACTCGCTTCGAATGCGTCAGACACGTCGAAATCATCTCCACATGCTCTGACATTGGTTTCACCATCCAAACCCACTCCCCCTTCACTTCAACTCCAACCAACCTCAGAGTTTGCACGGGAGGTGGCTGAACTGCGGAAAGCAGGCCGGAAACTCGAAGTATTCATGGATGAACATGTCATGGGGCTTGAACACACAGCTGGAGCACCGCCAGCTCATGTTCATCTCTCAAACACTCCAACCGAGTGTACACCTGTGACTGCCGTTCCACCAACAGGCCTTTGTAAACGTGTCAAACACAACATGTATGGTGCGTTTGGTTCGCTCTTGCTTCGTTCAAGTCGTTGCCCATCCCAATCTGGTACACTCATGCCATCACCTTCACCCACTGAAACTCCCCATCACCATATTTGTGCTCCCAATCAATGCTCCCATTCATGGCGCTGGAGATCTACTGTCTCCACTGTGCCACCACCATCTCAATCTGGACTTAGTGTCAGCATCCAGAGAATCTGGCGATTTTCACAGGACACTTTCTCTTCTTCTGCGCTTATGGAAATTGCCAACATACTACATCATATGTTACCTATTAGATGACTGTATGTTTCTCTTTGTTATGTTTTCCCTTTTCCATCTTTCTCTTTTGTTTTTTTTGGGTAAGATGGACCTGTGGGGTCAATCTAGGGGGCATGTGTAATGCCTACGGCACGTTCATTGCCGTTAGCACCAATATTACATAATTAGTCTACTCTTATCCTCGTACCACATACTCGTTTTGGTCTATTTCTCTAATAGAATGAGATCTTGCTCATGGTCTGAGGCATTAAGAGTCAGGGCTCTTACAGAGGGCGGGTTGTCAGAGATTCCCCAAGGGAAAGTCTTGTGATATTGGATGTACATGCACGACTGCTCCAGGCTCAAGACTGTAGCACTAACGTGGGTAACTAAGCTTGGACGACTCTTAGAACTAAGTCGAGAGAAGCCTAGTTGGGGTGTATGAGTGTACAAGGGAACCAGATGTGTATGTCCAAATCAATTAACCAAAACCAAAACCAATACAACAAAACTAAGATTCTCCTCCAATCTTGTACAAGGGAGGTGGCAAGTAACTTGTCTTATTGAATAAATATGTCTGGCTTATATACTGAGTAGAGAGAGTTTAATACAAAAAATAGATGAAACAGATACGGAGAGAGACAGAAAGAGAGTGGAACAGAAGAATCTGGCTCGGAAAGGAAACTCCAGCCTATATATGGTACGCACAATAAAAAAATAGTCCATTCTTGGGTATATATCAGAGGTAAAATATGATTTTGTGAGGATTAACATAGTTTTAAAGTATTTTGATCCAAGCGAGGTTTCTCCGATTACTCCACAATTCTCCGGGGTCAGGAGTACCTTTACACTTCATGATCACTCGCCGCCCGGTTTCCCTTGGGTGAGTTTCATTCTATTCCTCAGATAGTTCTGTCCATCCTGAGTGTAATTAACAATCTCTCGAGAAGGCCTATTGTCTAGCTTTCCAATGACACCACTTATGATAGTCTCGAGCAACTGTGCTGACTATGTACAAGTGATTCCCAATAGTCGGCTTTAATGGACAAGACCTCCCGTGTATGATTTCTAAGATCAAATGTCTCGATTTGCCAAGGCTATCCCGGCACGTAGCTTTCTGTGGAATCACTAAGCATTTTTATACCGTCTTCACGGTTACGGCTGGTGCCGCGAATAGACCTCTACGGTTTCCTCGGGATTGTTCTGGTCCATTGTTACGGACTGTAAAGTCCACATCTTAACATAGCTTGTTGGGGGTCTTAGTGGGAAGCCTTCCCTCATAATTTCTTCCCTCAAGTAACGCATTGGCTTAGTACTTATCCCACTTCGAGATGTCCTGTAGTTTAGAGAGTATACACTCTTGGGTATAACTAGATTGACAATCTAGCGTTACATCTCCGGGCAGCCCAGGTATCCTCACTAGCTTGGCTCTAGGCTATGCTTGTGGGCGTACCTTCACGGCTCGCTGAGTATTATTGTTAAGTTCTTTGCCTCAGCAACAGCTATCATGCTCAGGCTCCATATAACTCTCTTATTGCATTGTATAACATGTACAAAATGTCAAAATGTACGGTTACATGCCTTAGGCCGATTTTAGGCCTAATACCGCCAAAGAAGAAAAGACAGACAGAAAAAGGAAACTCACATCCAATAAATTGCGTTGGGGTCATACCACACCTTAGTAAGGCAGGACAATTTGAGCATATTAGCATGTATCTTAGCTAGTTCAAGATCAAATTGCAAAACAGAAGCAAGATAGCAAAACTCACAGCAAAGCAAACAAATTTGAAACAAATCAACTATCAAAGTGAAGGACTGTGTACATCATGAAGTGAACATTAGTCTAAAGAGAAAAAATACAGCATAAATTTCACTCAAAGATCGGAAATGCAAAGGCAGAAAAAGAAGATTAATATACGCGACCCTAGGCCTCGCACCCACGCCGACCTCCAGTGGGCAGAAAGAACACTAAACAAAGGCAAAAGACTCACAAATGTACCTGGCGAGACAGGGAGGAGATTAGCTGCCAAATTACACGCCAAAAAACCAATTCTACTTCAAAAACTTATAGTACTGATCTACTTATCACCAATTTGCAAGTGGAGAGGAGAAAAAGTGCCAAAGCCCGAAAGTTATTTTGGCGGTCAAAGAAGAATATAACCTTGGCAGTCTGTCTATCTCAGGCGGAGGGCAGGGATCCTGGTGAGACTCAAGCGCTGAGAACGGCATGCCGTGACGTCGTGTGGCGAGCACAACAGGTATTGGTGTATAGAGCTCAAGCCAATGACCATATCAAATCGAGATCAGAAGAAGTTGCAAATGGACTAACCGGCAAGGCGGCTCAACTCTGAATCAGAAAAACAAGAGCTGGCATGCTCAACATTGGGAAAGTTGAAATACTCGATCTGGCGACTTTTGAAGAATACAACACTCATTTGACACCCCTTTCCCTTCGGTCAGAGTCGGGGACATGATCAACTCAGCCTCTTCCCGATATGCCCCTTCATGGGTGTGGGTTTCGCTGTCTCTCTCCCTCCTTGAGATCTGTCCCATTGTCCATCTTCAATGCTACCACTGCTCAATAATTATCCTCGGGCTTTCGGTCCTATGCCATTCATCTTGTGGTCTCAGCTCTCCGCTTTTGTATCTCAAGTTGTTGACCAGCATTCTAGGACATGGTTGGCTGGATCTACGAGTGACGAAACCGGCGGTATCATGGCTAATCGTGGCCAGTGATAGCGGTGCAGCAGCCAGTGCTCGATGCAAATTGTTGGCAGGATGTTGATACACCATGGCGATCAATTGACCCTTCGGCTCCAAATGTTCGGCTCATTCCCATCCTCAACACAATAATCGTACCTTTTTTCATGACTTTATGAGGGCCTGGGCATCGGGTCCATTTAAACGAGACTTTGAGGACAACCTCAACACTGAGCGTACTTACTACTATACATGGAAAATACAGCCTAAAACGAGGAACGTTCCTCGTTTTGTCCTCGTTACCGGTTAGTACCAACTTTACCATTTGAAAGCAGTATTAGAGTCTGGTTCTTGGAATTGTCTTGACGCATTGACCTGAACCATGGTAACGCAGTTACAAATGTATTATACAGAGACGCATATTACGAGTATATGTATATTGAACGAGATAGCATTAGATGAGATACTATTATTACTGATGTTGGATAAAAGCCCTAGAAGAAGGATAAATTAGTAACAAGGACTTCGCTCAAGAGTATATCGTTTTCGCTTACAGAACCTGTAACACCCATCGCAGAAGCAATTGTGGACGTTATTTGCAGCGCGGGAACAGTGCCCACTGGGGAGGAGACAAGCAAGTTCATTGCACAAAATCCAGCCTAGTAAGGTCGGCCCAAGATGAGTACTTCCAGTTAGCATGTGTAACTCTCGGATCCTTTACCTGTATAATGCAAAAGGTGGCTCCCGACTCCATTAAAAATACAATTACATTAAGCGAGGGTGAGTGCCTAGTAGTACGCTCTTCCGCGTACAAAGGTCTTGTTAGATTTGAATGGACCCTAAGTAGTATTAGTATCACACGTTAATATTGCGGTGCTTGAGCTTGAGGTTCCAAAGTACCAACCATATTTTGTATGCAATGAGCATAGTAGCAAGAATATTTAATACCAGCGATAATATGAGATAAAAGTTCTGGAGGACCATGCGTATAGTAGGATCGGTTATATCTGAGATAGAGCTGTATAAGTTTGCCACAATGTTTGCCACTAAGAAGTAGATGTTCGGGATGAGCACTGCGACATTTTTGGAACTTCTGTTCTGGCACATACCTCCATTACATATTCCAAAGATTACCAGCATCCATTGGACGCCGGTATGGTGCTCCCACAATGTCCAAGCTCGCCAAACTACAACAGAGTCACCAATCACTAGCTAAATTGTTTCAATTTGGTAGAAAAAAATTCAGGATTGAGAGTATATCAAATGAGGATTTGACAAACACTGAGATTCCCAGGCCATCCCAGCAGCGTGGCCCATACGTTGTTACGGACATCACAGGCAGTAGACTTATTGGCAAGGTCCTGGTCAAAATCCAGTTTTGGATCCATCATAAAACAAAATAATATGTCCAGCAAATTCCCATTCACGACTGCAATTTGCAAGACACAGGCCAGAATAAGAATAACCTGGATAATAAACAGAACCAGGACCGGCCGTTTGTGCAAACCATTTTTACTGCAGGGGAGCCGCTTAGTTACAGATTAATTTGAACCTGGATAGTAACTCCTACCCAAGGAAATATAGTGCTATAGCAGAAGCAGCCATGTAGAAACCTGCCACAGACCGTATCAGTGTGTACATTTTGGGAGTACTTAGTATAACGAAATCAGCACACCGGATCCAACACACATTACAGCCGCTCCAATAACAGTATATGTTCTCTCCTTTCCATATGCAGCAATGATGCCACTTTCTTCGAAGAGCATGACTCTGGAATCGAATGGTGCTTTGCGGAAAGGACCTAGAAATTCAAGTAGCAGGTGGAAGTGTGTTGTTTAAGTGATCATTTTATATGTTCTCGAAGGCGCAAAGTCTAACTTTAGATACTTATACGACTATTATTATGGGTTTGCCGAAGCACAGCTAACAGCCGGCTTGGTGGAACCGTGAACGTGAATGTCCTTTTTCACGGATGCTTCTTCTTTAAGTTTTATGTGAGCTATTAGTGTGCTGCCTTCATTGAATTGATCAACAAAATGATTCATGACTGATGTATATTTTGGTCCTATCGCACCTAGTCTGAGTGAAATCAAGGGTTTCATCCAAGTTTCATCTGTATAGCGTCTATTACACAGAGTTTAGCCTCAGTCTTCAGATTAGTCAAACCAAAGGCTTCCCACTCAAAAATTAATATGCTTCAGATTCGGGAAGAACCAATTACGTCTGGGAATGGGAGGGGGTCAATTTATGATTAAAAATAATGTGAGCAGCTCTATTAAGGTACTATTAAACGGTAAATTGATCATCATACGTACTTAGCCCCAAAATCTCCAGTAGTTATTCAAACTCATACTTAATCATCGCAGCCATAAAATCTACAATATGTTGTACTGCCGGCTGGGTTGCTGAGAAGTAGCCGTTTCAATAAGCAATGTTCAAAATTTGGAGTGCTTGGAACTTTTCTTGTCTCCAAGTCAGAGAGTTACATAATTTAGTATCTGTAAGTTCACCGCCTAAAAAACCACCGCATCATGGAGCACACCCTTTCACATCTCAAAGATAAACGCTGATACGGTACTCATGCTATCCTCTGCGCTCTTGATAACCCATTAAGGCTGAATTACAAGCCAACCATTACCATATAGCGAGTATTCAACATTTTCGAAGGCAGGAAAGAGGACGGTATATGAGGGGAGAGTCATCTGCTGGGATAGTGAAGATAAATCCCGAAATACCTACAACCGATTCAACCTCCGAGTGATCCAGGCAAGTAACGACAGGGATGTTGACTGGGTTTTGCTAGCCGTGATCGTGAAGTTCGGCCGCAAATGAAAGTGACCACTTGGAGCGAACACCGGGTAGCCAGCCCCTAGATCTGGTGAGTATACCAGTGGCGGCGAAGCGAACTTCGAACTCTCTGGTACAGTTATGCAGCGGTAGAAGGTTTCCTCCGAGTCCTAGGAACTGTATTTTAGGCAAAACGATTACACTCAAGACAGTGAAAATTTGACTCCTACCTAGCACCCTTGACTGGCTATATATATATATCTCGATCCAGCATGAAATGAGCGACTATGGTCACTGATGTGGGATAAAAGCCCTACAAAAAAGCCAAGGATGAGCCAATAAGTCGAATAAGTTCTTAACACTACAACGTATGACAGCATACGACAGCATAGTGTTTGTGTCCGCCCGACTTACCAGTGCCATAACAACTGCATCAGAAACAATGTTTGCGGAGAGCACATCACTAGCTTTGGGGGACGAGACTAGGATGGCTAGGGAGATGCAGAATCCAGCCTAGGATAAGGATCAGATCCAGACAGAATTTCAAGTTGAGTAAGAGAATGTGATTGGAAAATAACCCCCAAGTAGCCGGAGGTAAAGAGGTGGGGATGGCGGTAACGGAATCTTACCTGTAGAATGAAAAATGTCGTCCCCGATTCTACTAAAAATACCAGTAGATTCAGGGATGGGGAGCGCTTCGATAGTAGAGTGCTATGCGAATCCGCGACCAAGTGTCTCGTTGCGTTTGCGTGTGTCCTATCACAGCGCAAATTAATGAGTCAAGTCAAAAGTCAAAATTCGAGTACCAAGTGGAACTTCGCAAAAGAACCCATTGCTTACCAGGTTTTGTAAACAATAAGCATGGTAGCCAGAACGTTCAACGATACCGAGACTATGAGAAAAAAACTTTGGCTGACAAGGCGGAGAGTGCCAGAAGAAGGAGCTTTGGCAATTCCGCTGGAGTAGAAGCCGTCGATGATGTTTACCACTACAACGGGTGTTTTAAGAACCAATTCTTTTCAAGGAACACTGGGCGTACCTGCATTGCTTATTCCTAAAAATCCTAACACCCAACGGACAATAGTGTGCTGTCGCCATAATACCCAAGCTCTATAAGCTACAATGCTGTCCCCGATCAAAAGCTACATTCAAGTTTAGCCCCGGGAGAAAACGCTAGCATAGTAGGGAAATCCACCGATTTACTTTGATATTCGCAGGCCATACGCCTACTTTGGTCCAGATTGTGGTTTGCATGGCGAGGGTGAGTCTATCCTCCAGTTGCTGACTGAGAATCATTTTGAGTTTCGGATTAGCGAGGACATCGAATAGTTGAGCGAGTAGCTCTCCGTTTACGGTGGTAAATTGCCAGATAGAAATGACGATAAGGATGAGTTGCGTTGTGAAGAGAGTTATGACACGGGGTTTTTGTAAGCCTTTTTGACTGTGGAATAAGGGAATATATGATTAGAAGAATGAAAAACGACTATCATTGAATTCAAATAGCCAACTTACTAAAGAAGATGTAAAGTGATAGCGGAAGCAAGGATGTATATACCTGGAGTACTAAACAGTGAGTTTCTTTCAAAGTATAAGGAAAGGAGCAACAAACCAAACTCTACACTCATCAGGACGCTTCCGATAAGATTGTACCATAACAGGCTGCCGATCTTTGTAAGAGTGCCGGATTCCTCGAAGAGCATGATTCTGGAATAGATTCCTCTTCAAATGGTGGAGATTTCGACAAGGAACACTACTACTAGGAACCAGGAAATTGCATGAAAGGGAAAAGGGCGTTATTCTGCGAGGGCAGTAGATATTTATATACCGCGCTTCAGGTTTAGGTTTCGAGGGACGCGTAGCGATTTAGCTCCGCCGGAGAGCAGGTGAGTCACCATCAAATGATGTGAGCGGTGGCTAGGTTTCCGGTAGCATGGTGAGCTACTTAAAGCTTAAATTACCAGGGCCGCGGTGTGGACTGGTGTGGACATTCGAAATGAGAGTCATTGCGAGAGATAAAATCTGTGGGTGAGTCTGTGGGTGGATCTGCCTGACATCCAGCGACCGTATTATAGATTAATAGCTAGTCTGAGTGAAAAGAAACACTACAAGAGTCTCTGCGGTCATATGTACCTTGTTATCGATGAGGAACCGATGTCGCTGGTTGTTGAATTGGATTTCGCCGCCCCTCGGACCCAACGAATCAAACTAGGTTACATAGAATCTGTATAGAACAGTAGAATTCGAAGTTATGGCGATCAACTTACTGTATGTAGAAGAAGAACGTTTGGGAAGTTCAGCATGTGCTTTGAAAGAGAGAATCAAGAGATGGTTGACGTTTGACACTCGACATGCCCGCCTACCACTGGGCCCATGGGTTACTAAAGGAGTGCAGTGGTGTTATAGAAGGAAGCAAGGAAGGGAGATATCCATGGGCCGAATCATGCGTCGCACTTGTCATGCCAATGGACTCTTCCAAAAACTGAGAATGCTTCAAATCGAGGCCCAGGTCCGGCGCAGCAGGACTCTTTCGAGATCAGATCCCAAGTTTTTGCACCCGCGATACTGAAGCATCGTCCTCTTGCTTAATCCGGCCTGAACGCCCCCACACTCGATCCTTTCAAGTTCTATTGATAGATTGAAATGCAGCGAACAACGCGGATCCTTGAGCAGATACAATAGACGGAGAAGACATTACCATGTGGGGATAGTTGTTGGACGTTGTAAACTTGTAATGATAGTTCCTTATCAGGCCTGAGGACACGTAGCGAGGCGGCAGTGGTGGCTGAGAGGAGGACAATATCTTGAGTATTAGCCAGTATGAGTTCGAATAGCTTGAGCAAAGACATGAAAGTTAGCCACTCGGAGTCGTGGTTCATGGAAAAACTTTGTTAAACGCGTGACGCCCACGGATTTTTCGCCACGTGGATTTAGAGTTACCGCGTCGAATCGCATATGTTTTGTCGAATTCTAACTTCTTCGTTGAACGTTTGAACGCTGAACTTCCCGCTTTCCTGCTTGCCATTCGCGATTCAATGCGGCAAGATATACTACATTGTACCTCCATGCTTTGTTCCGCTTTATTCACTGGGTAAGGAAAAACATACACTGCCCCATCTTGAAACATACCCTCTTACAACTCGAAGCCAGATAGTGACGCGGGACTCCTTACACGTCCTTTGCGCCTTGAGAACCCTTCAAGGCTGAATTCTGAATCCCAAACCAACCGTTACCATGAATGTGTTGTAGTGAATATCCTGAATTTTCAAGTAAATATATGTAGATAACAAGGGGAGTCGTCCCAGCCCTGAAGTAGTCAGGACAAATAGGGAGCCAGGGGCTCCTGCTGACTGATTCTGAGTGACTACAAGCTCGAACGAGGGTTTTGCAGTGGTTTTGCTGGCCATCATCGTGTCCAGCCACGGATGAGGGTGACCACTTGTAGGGCATAGGTGAACGCTGGGTGGCCAGGCTCCAGATCTGGTGAGTATGCCAGTAGCGGCAAAGCGAACTTCGCACTCTTTGCAGCCACTATTATGCAGCAGTTTGACGGTAGAAGATTCTTTTTAGTCCTAGTCAATCTGGAGAAGACGGATGCAGAGTTTAAGCGACGCAAACGTACTGGTTGATAAAGACTCCTACCTAGAGCCTGAGTACCATCTGATCCTGAGTAGTTATACCTATATACCCCGATCCAGCATGAAATGAGCAACTATTGTCACTGATGTCGGATAAAAGCCCTACAAAAAAAGTCAATCCATCGGATAGATCACTAGCACCGGCACTACTACAGTATATGCAGTACATGCCGCCCAACTTACCAATGCCATAACAGATGCATCAGCAACAATGTTCGCAGAAAGCACCTCATTGGCATTCGAGGACGAGACAAGGATGCTTAGTGATACGCATAATCCAGTCTAGGACACAAATCAGATCCATATGGAACTTCAAAGTTGCTCAGGGAATAACCCCAATCATTGGGAAATAAAGGCAAGGGCAATGGAATCATACCTGCAGAATGAAAAATGATGTCCCCGATTCTACCAAAAATACAAGTAGATTCAGGGATGGAGAGCGTTTCGATGAGGTACTGGGAGATTCCACGACCAAGTGTCTCGTTGCGTTTGCGTGTGTCCTGATACAGCATAATTTCATGAGTCAAGCCGATAGTCAAAATTCGAGCAGTTGCTTACCAAGTTTTATAGACAATAAGCGCAGTAGCTAGGATGTTCAACGCTAGCGAGACCATAAGAAAAAAGCTTTGACTGAAGAGACGGAGAGAGCCTGAAGAGGGGGCTTTGGCAATGCCGCTGGAGTAGAAGCCGTCTACAATGTTTATCACTACAAGGAGTGTCTTCAGACCTGATGCTTTTTCAAGTAACAACGGCGCGTACCTGCATTGCTCATTCCGAAGAATGCTAATAACCATTGAACAAAGGCGTGATGCCGCCATAATGTCCAAGCTCGGTAGGCTACAATGCTGTCCGCAATAAGAAACTAAAATTCGAGTTTAGCCAGGAGAGAAGAAGTTAGTATAGGACGTAAGTAGTATCGAAATTCGCCGACTTACTTTGATATTCCCAGGCCATACGGACACTTCGCTCCAGATTTTGTTTTGGGTGCTGGAGAGAGTGAGTCTATCCTCTAGCGTCTGGTTTAAAAGCATTTTGAGTTCTGGATTAACGAGGACATCGCATAGTTGGGCAAGTAGATTTCCATTGACGGTGGTAAATTGCCAGATGGAAACGAGGATAAGGATGAGTTGCGTTGTGAAGAGAATTATGACGCGGGGTTTTTGTAAGCCTTTCCGACTATGGAATTAAGAGGATAGATGATTAGAAGAATGAAATGAATTGGAAACGAGCCGCATCGAATTCTGAATGTAGCCAACTGACCAAAGAAGATGTAAAGTGATAGTGGAAGCGAGGATGTATATACCTGGCGTTAGCCTAACCGGTGAGTTTTCTTTCGAAGTGAAGTATAGGCAAAGGAAGAACTAACCAAACTCCACACTCATTACGATGCTACCGATAAGATTGTACCATACCATGCTGCCAGTCTTTGTCAGAGTAGCGGATTCTTCGAATAGCATGATTTCGGAACCTAGATTCCTCTTCAAATGATGGAGAAGAAAGAGTACCAGTAGGATCCTGGATTTCGCTTGAAAGGGAAGGGGAGCGTTATTCCGCGGAGGGGGAGGGGCGGTAGCTTTATACATATATACCGCTTAGTAGTGTGGGTGATGATAGGTGATGATGCTTAGCTTTGCATTCAGAGGGACGCGTAGCTCCGCCGAGAACCAGTTGAGTACCAATTCTGATGCCGAGCGGTGGCGTTAGGTAGGGATGAGCTACTTAAATCTTAATTGCCAGGGCCGCGGGGTATTTAGAATACGGAGAGGTAGAGAGCGACAAAAATTGAGGATGGATCTGTCTATCCAGCGATCCGAGTAGGCCTGAGTATAGCTTATTAGCTGGTCTAAGTGAAAACAATACAGGTGTCTCGGTCACACCTTGTGTGAACGCTTGGAGTTGGATTTCGCCGCCCCTGGACAAAATTAATCGACTCCTATGTTTGGCACAGCACCCGTATGCAGAAGTAGAAGGTTTGTGCTTGTGCCAAGTGGAAAGAATCAAGATGGGGACGTTTGACACTTGAGCTGTCCTGGGTTACTTGGAGAGCGTAGTGGCCAAAGTCAATCAAGGAAGAGGAAGCAGGAAATCCCCCAATCCCAGCCTGAGTCCAGATCCGGGCCGTCCGGTAGAACTCTTTCAAGATCAGAATCCGAGTTGTTGCCCTTCTTCAATTTCAATGCCAAAGCACCCGCGACACTACGAAACCTCCTTTTCCTGCTTAATCTGGCGTAAACACCCCCACACTCGACACTTCAATTGATATTCACAATAAACGGAGAAGATCTCAACATGTGGGGATGTTCAGGACACCATAAACTTGAATGATGTTGCGACGACGGGCCTGACGAGTTTTAGCATAGGACACACGTAGCGAGGAAGCAGTGGTGACTGAGAGGAGGACGGGATCTCAAGTACTAGCTAGTAGCGGGTATGAATGGCTTGAGTGGAAAGCTAGCCCTGGCAGTGGTTACGAAGAAACCCCCAATTCACGTGTGACCGCGCCACTTTCTACCACGTGATCAAGAATTTTCGAATCTCCTCCAATTGACCGGCGTCTTCGACTGTTCTGAACCTTGAACTTCTCCCGTTCTCAACCGTGGTCATTTATGGAGACATTTCTACGACAAGGCACTCGATTGTAACTAATGGGATGCAAACCTACTCGTGGCCTACGGTGCATGCTTATGTGCTCAGGCCTTCGCTTAGACATTACTAGCTTAGGCTTGTGTCTGAAGGTGAGCAAAAACTCCTTTCGTATCACTTTTCCCTCCCTTTTTTACGTCTGAATTCATAGGACCGCATTCTCGGAATGTACTGGTCCGACTTTGTTGAGGTATATCGTACATTGATTTTCGTGATCTGTTTTCTGACTGTTGTAGTTTTAGTGACGTCTCGATACGCCCGTCCTCAATTGCTTTTGGGCCCTACCTCAATACCCTGCAAGGTTCTCATCATCGCATCGCCGTCGAGATACATCTGCAATCTATCTGAAATGGAATCTTCGAATTCGCTGCATCCATATTTCTTCATATCTTGAGCTCAAACTCTACCCATTCCACTACGCGCAGCAGCTTTCCATTCCCTTCCTGGGCATGTACCTGACATCCGCATTCTGTAACAGAACAACCCTCTGCGTTACCCACGTCACCAGCGCTCGGAAATCGTCTTGACAGTCGAGGCCTCGAGGACGGTGTTTCTTTGTGCTGTGTGACATTGTCCCGTGCTAAACAAGGACATTCACCGCGGAACGCAATAGAGCGTATTTGCAACCGCTAAAAAGGCGACATGTAACGCGGAGACGCTGATGAGACGACAAACATGACTCTACGTGCTAACATCCGATGTGGGCCACGATTTTCCTTTTTTGGACATATCTGGCTACTCTGGGCAAATGCAGTCCCCACAAACTTTACATAAGCATTGCATAAGCTCTCACAGCAATTAGCCGATATATTTGGGCTACATCTTCAATGAAACGTACTGCTTTAGTGTAGTGGTTATCGCGTCACGCTTGTTGTAATAAGCTTGAGGCTCGCTGTTCAATTTTCGCTTTTGGCAATTTTTTTTCTCCGTTATACAACTTTGCTAGCTAGCCGCTAGCGTTAGGTTAGGTTAGGTCGGGTTAGGCGTTAGGGTTTTTACGCCCGCGCGCAGCGCGGGTTGTTTAGGGTTCGGGGTTGGGTCAGTTAGGGTTCGGGGCTGGGTCAGTTAGGGTTCGGGGTTGGTTGGTTAGGGTTCGGGTTGGTTGGTTAGGGTTCGGGGCTAGGTTTAGGGTTAGGCGGGGGTCCGGGGCAGCGCCCCCGCTTGAGCGTTAGGGTTGAGAATATATACCAGGCCGGAGGCCTCTCAGTTTAGATTAACAGCCTGAGCGTGCAATTAAGCGCCAGGATCATAGCCACGGATTGTTATGTAACGCTTATGTAAAGTTTGTGGGGACTGCATTCGCCTACTCTGGTCAGTCCTCTCACAGTCCGACGCGGATAATTCTTCCTTTTATGGACATATCTGAGTGCGGCGGTCAAAGATCTTCCCTTTTTTGGAAATATCTGACGATCTCACAGAGGTCAGTACTTCCTTTTTTGGGAATACCTGGAATATTTTTTGAAAAATGGCATTAAACAAAAGAGGTGTGCTGCGAGTGCTTCAACACGTGATAAACGAGACGCTGGCGAGACGAATCCCGGTGCAAATACGCTCTAATGAGTTTTCAGGCTCATTCCCCCTTGGTGTAGTGTATAAAGATCACAGGGGCCGTCGGGGTTGCTGGAGGTAAGGTCAATCTTGTTGTGCTGAAGGCCGAGTTGGATTGGGTTCAGGGAAGGAATACGCAGGCTACATATGTCGCACCCTCTTCCGCTGATGTCTTCGAGTGAGGCAGAGTGGGTAAGGGACTATACTCGGAACCCGCCTATCCTGCAGCATAATACTTTGACAAATAGCGCTTTCAGCTCAGGATCGTTTCTCTCAGCTGTGATAGGCTGTGATATTGCATATAACACCCGATAGGAAGAAGGGACGCGTTTCTGAGACACTCGGTACAGCATGTACCATGTCGAGATCCACTGGAGGTCGGGATGGTGGCAGGATGTATGAGACTCGATCTTTGCTCGTGACCGAGTCAGAAATTGGGTGGGTTCGAAGAAACTCTACGGCTTCGTCGTTGCCAGCCAAGATGCTGAAGTGTAACGTGTAGCTCTCCTGCAATTCCCTTTTTGAAATCGTTCTCGAGCACTGCCTTCTCGCTAGCATCCCGTTATTTTCGTGGTGAAGCTTTAATATTTTGATGCTCAGCTTCAAATTTCACCCTCTTGCTCAGCATTCGCGACGCATTCTCCTCTTCTCTTCAACGCTTCCATCCTACCTTCTTACCCTCTTACACACCACTATCGCTTGCTCAACCGAGGCCTGTGTGTTAGGCGTGAAACGCTGCATCTTATCTGGCTCGTTTCCCTTACGGCTGGGGTAAGAACGAGGCCCTTGACCCTTGGTTTAGTGATACAATTTCCGAGAGCATCCAACTGTATTTGCTTGGTGTGCCGATATCTTGGGCACCTGGAAACAGAATCGATGCAATTAGATCATGATTCGAACGGGGAATCCGCAAGTTGTGTCGCTGCTATTCGCGACTTCCTTTCCTCCTCCGCAAAGTGGGAATGAGAAATCGTGTTGAGAATAGAGAATAGGCCTATATTCACTAACCCGCTCCGGCCCGTGATTCCGATGCAGATATCTAATATCGAGGACAATATATCTTCGTTCCCATCATGCGCTCTCGACTCCGCTTTTATCTCTACGCACCATGAACATGGCCTGTTCAACCGAGCCCTGGGGTCAGCGCCTAGCTATGGGGGGTGATGACCCAGAAGTTGGAACCAATCTAACGATTCAGCAGGGACACTGTCAACGCTCCATACAATGGATTCGTAACAACAAAGAAGCCAAGCTCATGCGAAACGGCGTTCGAGTTGGCCCTTACGGTCTCTGACAGGTGGTATCAAGCAACGGTTGAAAACGTCTGAGATCCCAGGGTGGGTGTTGAACGTTGAGCCTCTATTTTCTTTTCGATTGCTCATCCCTCGCCTCTTTTACGCAGGATTTTGTCGCTCCGTGCCAAGAAGAGTATGATCTCCTTATCAACAACAGGTGCTTGGGTGCAGGCTTACATCCAGATCTCGGCTTGTTACTGTGTTCATCTAGATGGCCTCCATATGCCGTAGAATTGTTGCCTTTGTTCAGGATTTCAGCGATAAAGATAGTGCTACAATGTGGCGGAGGCAAGTAGTCCACCATCCTAATACTCTCCCGAGAGTAAACATTGTATATTCCACCGCTTCCGAGCGTTGTGTCCATGTTGAGAGAAGATGTCATATCTTGCATATCTAGGGTCATCGTCGTCGTAACTTCATCTTCATTCATAATGGGCGTGAAGAAACCTCCGCTTAGGCGCTTATATCTCGCGCGTTTTGGCAACAGTATCCGATGTACAGATATTTCTCGTCCCCCACATGCACACACCCTTCCTGGACCCGTTATCATTTGCTTGCGTCCGGTATTTGTAAGAACTAGCGTTCTCATAACGTTCCGGCTTTGTTCATCCGCGTTCGAGGGGAGTATACTTATATGTATCTCCACCTCCGACGTTTCTACATCATCTCCTTTATCTTATCTTTGTTTCTACTATCAACTGTCTTATCTTCGAGACTCGTTCCCAGTCGGCAATCAGCCTGGACTACACTTTGATGACAGTCGATCGAAGAGCCCAAATCGCAGTCTCCCTACGACTACTGGGCTGGGTACGAGTCTACTAGTACTTATCAGAATCTTCATGAAAGTTCTGTCACGTGGAGCCACTTGTTCCTCTCAAACGTTCGACTATCGGTTTTTCACTCTCGATTCTTGCCCACACAATATGGGAAAAATATACATAATTTAATATTATTATTCAAGTTCATTCAACCTCACTACTTTGCATCCATGAATGCACTGATACTGTGCCTCCCAGCGCCCGTTGTCCCGTTTCTGCTGTTTTTTTTTTGGACAAGGTACCTCTTTCGACTCGAGTGTGATCGGTAAGGGAAAATGATCTCGTCAAATACGTGCATCGTGAATATCCCCAGGCGCTTGCTTCTGGTGTCGGGATGTTTTGCGTTTGGCTTTGTAGATCTACAAATCTAGCAAGTTTATTGTACTTTTGCGCTTCTGCTAACTACTTACATATTATTATAGTATCCTGGAGACGTGACATTATAGACGATTGACTGCGTTCAGTACAAGGAGTTGATACAATGTGGTCCGCTTCCGCTAATAAAAGGGCTCAGGCAATTTTGAAGGTTGTCCCTGGACAAGGAAAATCTCGGGCGTTCACTGGTACCAAGGAACGCGACGGCTTTTCAGGCTCGTTGCCCCCGCTGAGTGACTTGCTTGGTGTCGTGCACCAAGATCACTGTGTGACTGCCAGTCGGGGCTGTTGGAGTCTTGTGCCAAAGCTTGAAGCTTGAAGACTGAGTTAGGTTGCGTTCAGGCGTTCAGCCCGGAATCGTTTATCTGGGCTATGATAGGCTTTGATATGGCATATAATCTCCGATGGGAAGAAGGGACGGGTTTCTGAGACGCTCACTACAGCATGTACCATGTTGATCTGGAGGTCAGGATTCTTGGAGTTGGTAGCAGGATGTATGAGATTCGATTTTTACTCGCGACCGGGTCGGACGTTGGGTACGCTGGATTCGAACCAAATTTGCGGGTTATGTCGTTGCTGCTAAACATGCTACTGGGCCTAACGCTACTAGGCCTAAAGCACTACTATCCTTCCCCCTCCGGAATCGTTGTCAAGCACTGGCGCCTGGCTCCGACCCGCCAGCATCCGATATTCTCGTGGCGTAGCTTTGAAGTTCACCTTTCTGCTCAACGTTCAACGTCAACATTAGTGACACATTCTCCTCTCTTCAGCACTTCCCCTAGTACTACCCTCCTACACCACTATCGATTATTTAATCGAGATTTGAAACCCAGAGGCGCTGCGGTTTATCAGGGTTTATCTAGCTTGTTTCACTTTGAAAGCTGTGAAATCAAACGAACCCTTGACCCTTCATACAACGATACAATTTCCGATGGGATAGCAAGGTTTTATGAGTATCCAAGTGTAGTTGCTTGGTGTTCGTGTTCGATAGCTTTTTGGGGGGCTTGCGAATGAATTGTGCTGAAACTCAGTTCGAAAGAGGGAATCTGTGGGTTATGTCACTGCTGTATATGAAATATGATTCCTTCTGTCTGCCGTTCGATGTTATCGGTTGAGGCAAAGAGGGAATGGGTAATCGTGTTGATCCTGCCCAAGAGGCGCTCCGGCCAGATGCCGCTCTGGGAACATCCAGAGATACACGGATATGCGTGCCGTGTACTCCTCTCTTCTATTCCTGCGTACCGTGAACACCGCTTGCTCAACCGAGACCTGGGTTCATCGCTTAGCTAATACTATGCTCGGGTTATCAGGCTATGATAAGGAGCCTGAAGTATAGAGCGGACCATCTGAAAGTGGGGATAATCGTAGACGGTATACAGAGAGAAAATAGGAATGGGTGATGGGTAGATAGCCTGAGTCGATGGGTAGTAGTAGTAAGATCATTGCCGTGGTCCCTTGCCAGGTACTGCCTTTCGAGTTCATTGAATACGGATATGGCACCCCCCTCCCTGCGGCTTGTTCTACCGGAAAGAATATGCGAGGAGGTTGATAAAAGTGAATGCAGTGGTCATGATTTCGAGTTCGGTGACAGGTAACCTCTGGCATAGGAAGGATGAGTTTACCCTCAAGAGTTGAAGAGGTAGGCAGTGCCTACTACTTAGGCACTGCATTCATCACACAAATTCAGGAGCACTCTGAGAAAAAATTATGCCAGCAGTTTGTTGTCAACATTGTCCAAATGGGCCACCACATTGAACCCAGTCAGCAACCAGTTCAACTCTCATTAAGGCGCTGTTGGATGCCAAATTATGATCTATTTGAAGATGAGCAATAAGGAGCATTGACCATGGCATCTGTAAGTCAGATCTGAATCAGATGCCAGTTGTTATCATATGATCTATCCCACAAGTCAATGGTCATTTATTTCTTCAGCAACTTACAAATCTCAAAGGTCTTTGAAGCAGAAACAAAATCCAGTATTTGAGACTTGTTAAAGAGATCAATAGCCACCATTGATTCAATCAGCAAATCATGAGTGAGCTGGAGCCATTGTCAGACACTATACAGCCGATTCCAGCGGCTCCCAGCGGTCCCTGGCACTGTATGGTTCCGGAAAGCGGCCTCCCATGCATACAATGTTTGCAGGACAGATCAACTTATCTCGGCTTGAGTGCTTGAACAAGGCCAATGCAGGTTCAATGCGTGACCCTCAGATGCCGTGGACAATGCCTCCAGTGAGAGCTACAGATATTGCCTCAACCATCTGCAAATACATCTTGATATCTATTCCCCCATCTATTTCTATGTTCTAGTGACCCTCAGGCTGCCAGTACTTATACTCATGCCATCTCAAAAGATTGGTGATCAGCACTCTACTTTTCGCCCCCCATGTCAAACTCGTCCAGTGATCAGGCCATCGCTGAATCAATATATTTCCAGTACGTTAAGCAACCTAGACTTTGTATGAAGATTATGTCATGCTGCCATTAATATTATAGGTTGGGCAGCTATGCGATGCTATCTTCCTTTGGTCAGATTTTTCTCTAGTCAAACTTCAGAGAGTGGAGTATCTTGCTTATGCTTTGAACTGCAGTTGTATTGTTATATGACTTTTTCCTCACACTCCCTGCCGAAATTCAGTTGATATGGTCCCGTCAACTGACTGGCAGCTCTATGATACTCATTATGAGCCGCTACAGCCTTCTGCTGGCCCAAGTGTTCCAGATGATTTTCAACATCAAGCTTCCAGGACAAACTTTAACAGATACAAGGTTGATTTGCCTTTTGACTTGAGTGCAATGTGCTTGACTCAATACTATATTGTGCCCAGCTGTGGCGCTGCCTATCTCATTTCACAAATTTCTTATGATACCACGGAAGTAGCAGTGAATTGTATGTCATCGTTATTTCCTACTAATGAAATCGCTTGACAATCGCTTGCCTAAAAATTGTCTGCCATAGTACTTTCCATCTTGAGGGTTTATGCACTCTTTGGTCAGAAGCGATCGCTGCTTATTCTGCTCTGTCCTTTTATCATTGCAACTGTTGTTCTTGATATCCTGGTATGCTCTTTATTTCAAAATTGAAATACTTACATCCCAATTGTGTTGCTTACATAGCTATTGCTCTTCTCTTCACCATTCACCAGCCAAGGCACAGATGATGAGCCATTCACATCGTGTTTGGTCAATGCGGGCTTAGAGTTGGAAATGTCAGCATATCCATCTTTCCTTCCTCTTATTCATTGTATTGATTGCTCTATCTTTCAATGCTAGTGGTGAGTCTTTTGTTCACTGGCAACATTTCTTCAGGTCAACTGATCTACATCCTAGTAATGGTTATTTCTCCCCTCCTCCGATTGATCTTTGACAGTATTATCTTCATTTTAACTTTGATCAAAATGGCTGGTTACATCATGCAATCCCGGAAATCTGGTACTCATAGTATCGCTGAGGTGGTCCTGCGCGACGGTCAGTGAACCATTGTGACATTGCAGGACAGTTATTAACATGACACATTGTGAATAGGCAGTCTATATTTCCTGTGAGTTTCTCATTGAAGTCTCTGTGACAGCCTCAAGCGGAGTCTTGTCTATCTCTAGCACCATCTCAGTGATCGCAGGTCTTGATGCTGCTTCTGGAATTGCGAGTTCTATTTAACTTCCTATGCTAGTCCCTCTAACAAACCTCCAATCTAGGCATCCATCTTTCCAGGGATAGTAAGTTACCCTCTTGCACCATAATTCTGAAGAATTCCGTTTGAAAATGAAAAATGTTGTATGATCTAGATGTCAGATACATGGTTCAATGTTAGCAGCATCACTGGCCAGTATTTCAACATGTATGTTTCACGCCTCCTGTTCCAACTTGCCAAGCAACCCATCATCCCAATAACAAACTTCTTCCAGCCTAGTACCTATGCTAATACACCATTTGGTCCTCAACCTTCGTGCATTCTCTGACCACACTATCCAGCATTCTGGCAGAACCTACTCCAACACAACCGCCCCTCCGCTTAGCACACTTGATTTTGCTGCAAACCGATTCCTTGGTAACATCGGGGCTCCGAAGTTGGACTACAATCAATGGGACATTATAGATGAGCTTGAAATCAATGGGGATAGGAATATTGAATGGGAGATTCTGGACAACACAGTGGATCCGTTGACTACACTAGTGCCTGTGGTGAGTTCAGTGATATATGGTTACCATCTCTTACCTGATAACTTCCGGCGTTGAAGATATATGATCATGAGAAGGGGGCAGTCAGATTTGTGCCCATGCACAGGGGAGACTGAGGCTGGTCCTAGCTGCTTAAATATTGTTCTTTACAAATGCCAGCCAGCCTGCTGTAAGTATTACTATGCTCCATGTATGACAATTTAAATTGTCATGAAGTTGTGTACTAGTCTCTGTGAGTCTTACTTGGTTCTTACTTCAATATCCGTATTTGTCAATACTTGCGAGTGTGGGCCATCGCGCCAAACGCGTGGCAGGTACGAGTCCTGTGCTCTGCCACTTACAGTAAAGTATTTGTAGAAATTGATGTATATAGAGAAGCATATGGTCTGTATTGTCAAAATCAGAGAAGGTAAGCTGGTTGTTGTCAACACTAGCACCACGAAGAGAAGTATGTGGAGGGGTGTCCAAGCATGTGAAGGGCCACCCCAGCTTCTGAAGGAGGGCATTAGACTGGATGGCTGGGAACACAGGACATGTTCAAAAGTGCTAACACAGCACTATCAGGCTTCTCAGACATCATTTTAACGTGCCCACCACTCCTACTCATACTCGAGAATTTCTGTTACTCATCCCGTGAATTCAATTCCACAAAAGTAGCTTGCGTGTGAGACTAGCCAAAGCCGGAATGATCCAACGACATTTGTGAAAGGACAGGCAACAAGTTGAGAATGTCGAATCCGATGGTAAAATACAGCTCATCAAGAAGTCATTGAGAGCCTGGTTCGGCAACCTTCAAAGGCGTGAAAGCTCATCCATATTCACCTGCTAATCCTCCTGCCCTTCGAAATGGAAGAGGGCCTGACTTGTGCATGAACTGTAAAAGACAAAAACTTACCGGCATCACCATCCATGGAACCTAAGAGAATGAAGAAAGCAGATATGTTAAGAATGGATAACAGAACAAAAGCGTACTCACTATCCTCAGACTTCAATTCCTTCCAAAAGAGGTACGGATCTGGAAGATCAAGAAAACCCAACGAGCCAAGTTGGTTGGGCCACCAAGGCACATGGCTACAAATTATCAGTAAACGAAGAGACGGTTGAATGAAAATGCTAACCATCCCTATATAGCCTGCTAGAAGTGACATGCTCTGTTACCTACAGTGCCGCCAAGTTTTCCTTCTTGGGAATGTTTACCACCACAGGTAGAACTACCTTGACGAATGGCAGCTTGATTCTTAGCTACTGCCACTGAGCGAGCAGAATGAAAGAAACATGGTTGGCCAATTGCAGGAGATTTCAATGGGATTGAAGCTCAGCAGGCAACAAAATGGACCAGAGCATCAAACTTAAAGAAACATTGGAGCAATAAGTTACTAGCCTAGCTAGCTTAGCTATTCTTTTTCAGAAGATACTTGTTCTAATAGAAGTTTTCAACAGGCAGGCATAGAGCACGTGATGCACGCTTTGACATTCCAAGTATATCGAAATAAACTCCTTATTGGGTCAACCCGATTTGGATGAAATCAGGCTCAATCGGGACAAATTCTCACGCAAAACCCGCCATAAGGATGAGCCGTCATTTCATTCAGGACTCATAAAGTACAAAGGTCAGAATGCATCAAAACTCTTCTCAATTTACTGACTGCTCGAGCTTGGGACTTACATGTGGGGTTGGGTTACAAAGTACCTTGTTCAGACCTAGTGATGTACGCGCTCAGCTTTGGCCTGCAGACTTGAATCTATAACACCATCATTGGTCCATCAACTCCAAGTACCAAAAGGGTGCCTCTAGCTTTGTGAACTTTGTAAGTAATCTAGACTATAAGTAGATATCAGTACAAAGATCACAGGTAAATAGATAAATAACCTTACTCTCAGTAGTACACAAGTGTACGCTTCATTGATAGACCGCATCGGGTAGGTGGCGCCGTTACTTTATACTTCAATACTTTCGTTTATTTCCCTCAGTCGTTGTAGCATGTAAGGATCAAGCGAACGAAGGTAAAATATCAGCCTATAAGATAAGAAAGGGAAAACAATCTCGAGCGGGGAAACACCTCCCCTTTTACCGGTAACAGGCCCGGAGGAGCGGGACTCCTAACAGAGGCAACTCTTGCCTCGACAAACTTGACTCCGAAGCGCTCAATAACTGGCCAAACAACTCTTGTGTTCTCTGCGATGCGTTCCAAAAGCCAAACATACGAGGAATGACTCCCCTCTGTATAGTATATTGGCACAAGAGGGACGCAACTTTCGACTTCGCGCTCAATTTATTCGAACTTGCCCAGTTTGGTGATGGTGTCATGGACTTTGTTGCTGTGTGTTCATTAAGTGGATGGTCTCGGGCCATATACCGTAGAACTTTGCTCGTTCAGGATTTCAGCGATAAAGATAAAGACTCTAGTGCTAAAATGTGGCGGAGGCAGGCCGCACGCGTAACATCAGGAAAAGCTGTTTTTGCCTAGGTGACCCCAGAGTGGCCTAAAGCAAACTAGGTGACCTATGAATCCTATGGCATCCTAGGAATTTGGGCTCGTCCCTTGCCAGTCAAGGCTCTTGAGGATTCCCTAGGGTATCCTAGGCAAACCCAGGGCAAGCCTAGGTTTGCCCAGGTTTGCTCAGGTGTTCCCCAGGTGTTCCCCAGGAGCACCTGGGCAAACCTGGGCAAACCTAGGCTTGCCTTGGGAATCCTCAAGAGCCTTGACTGGCAAGGGACGAGCCCAAATTCCTAGGTCACCTAGTTTGCTTTAGGCCACTCTGGGGTCACCTAGGCAAAAACGGCTTTTCCTGATGAAGTACTGAGTCCACCATCCTAATGCCCAAGTCCAAAGACTGAATGTCATATATTCCATCGCTTTTGAGTGCTATGTCCATGTTTAGTACAGGCTTTAGAGAGAAGATAAGTCTTGTATATCATATCTTGCGTACATATCTACGGGCATCATCTAGTCCTGTAGTTATTTGATAGGGCTTGGCGCCCATAGAATTTGTTTAGATAATCCGCGGCTTGGATAGTTGTGGGCCTGCGGGCCCATATAGCTTCTGGCGCGTACATTCTTTTTACTCTCACTTTTTCACTTTCTTAATGCCATAAATTATGTCTCAACCTCGTTGGATCTCCCAGGAAGGCACTGACACGCTCAATCATGTTGTTTCGGCGCGGATTCCACAGTGGGAGCTTGGTCTTTGGGATTTCCAACGTGAATGGATTCCTCTCGTCCTTGACTGTCAAAATTTGGTCGCATTCACCGCTACAGGAGATGGAAAATCAGTCTTGTTCCTTGTTCCTATCCTAATTCACCTCAAACTTTCAACAAATCCATTACAATATACACAAGTTCCAGTTCAACACCAAGCAGTTGCTATGGTGATCACACCAACGAGAGGTTAGCAACGAGTATAGTGCGTTTTCTCACTTCTTTCCTTGTTTGTTGATTAACCCTTTCCTTTAGCTGTCTGAGGCCAAGGAATTTGGTATTGCAGGACTATCCTACTGCCATGAGATTATCTCTCAGTACAGAATCGATAAAATCAACCTCGAGGCTTTAATCTGCAAATGTAAAACTTGGAATCTTCTCTGTATTGCCCCGAACATCTTGCCGCCCCTGAATGGCGCCGTATAATCAACCATCCTACCTCTCGTGCAAATCTCATTGAGTTTGTCATTGATGAAGGTCACCTTATTCGTTCGTGGGTACATCAAGGTTTCATCCAAAATTCGAGTTTATTGGAGCTTTCGTGAAAGGTTGCCTTCCTTCATCTGTTCCCATTGTCGTCACTACAGCTACTTGTGCGCCAGGTACCGAAACACGCACGCTTTGCAGCACTTTAGGCATGTCAGGTTTAGCTTATAATCTCCGACGTCGCTCCAATGAACGCGTAAACATGCAGATAAGCATTCAGCCTGTGAACACAAAGAAGGGTATCTCGAAATATGCTGAATATTCCTCAGCTGAGAGCTTCTTAGGCCAATGTCTCCATCCTTCAACATGAGGAATCAGAAAAGCAGAGGAAAACAGATGTTGTGGATGATATGCAGTGGACTGGGAAATAGAGGTGTGATAAAAGGACTGTCAAGAGGAAATGCAAATCTGGGACTAGTAGGAGAGTCTACGAGAGTTGCTGGTGTTTCTGGAGAGGAGCTATAGGTTGGTACTTGGGGAATAGTGATACTGAATGAAGGCCATTTGTTTTGCCTAGAACCCGAGATGGAAGGAAAGTTTTGAGGCTGAATTAGGATGTCGCTAGAGTCGCTTTGTGCCCTAGAAGATGAATATGGCTAATAACGATGCGATGCTGGTGATATCGAGTATTTGGATGCGTCAGAAATTGGTTGTAAGATAACAGGACTCGCATCAGCAGGTGAGAGCCATTTTCGACGTGGTTTGAGCTTTCCGGTCTTATTACGGTGATATTCGGTTGACATCATGAATTTATTGGATAAATTACGCGTCCAGGAAGAGGTTACAAGTTGAAAGGAAAGCGCGTACACACCAGCGGCTATACGGGCCCGCAGGCCCACAGCTATCCGAGCCGCAGATTATGTAAACAAATTCTATCGGCGCAAGCTCTTATACATTAATTCCAGACTCTACATTACATGCATATGTATCGTCAGAGTCTGGTTCTTGAGACTAGGCATCATCCGAGTCATTGTTACTTGGTCTTCATTTATGATGGGCGTGAAGAACTCTCCGCTTAGGCACAGCTTGCTATATCTTTCGCTTGAGCAATGCTTGAGAAGACTCTGAGTCGTGTTTTAAATATCCGCATGTACAGATTTTTCTCGTTCCCCACCCACCCTTCCCGGACTCGCTGAGTTGTTATAATTCACTTGAATGACTTAGATGAACCCATTTCATCTGATTTGGGACGCATTCCCAATACTTAGAATAGCCAGCTTTGCTCATCCGCGTTCGAGGTATACAGTATTCCGACTCCTTTATCTTATCTTATCTTTGTTTCTATCTTATCTTCCTGAAAGGTTTTGTCATGTGGAAAGCTACTCGTTCCTTGAAAATGTCGACTATCAGTTTTTCACTCTCGTCATCGATTCTCTTTCTCACTAGCGCATCTCGCCCACACAATGTGGAAAATTACCCAGAATTTATTATTTTCATTCAAGTACATTCAGCCTCGCTACTTTCCATCCATGAATGCAAGTACTAGCCATGCGGGCAAATAGTGCCCTTCAGCCGCCAGCGCCTGTTGTCCCGTTTCTGCTTTTTCTGGACACGACATTCTCTTTTGACTCAAATGTGATGAACAGGAGAAAAATGTTCTAGTCGGATACGTGAATATCCTCAGGCGCTGGTGGGACGGACATACGGATGTATGGTATTTTTGCATTCGGCTTGTGGATCTATAAATCTGGCAAGTTTGTTGTACTTTTGTGCTTCTGCTAACTACTTACATATTGTCGTAGTATCCTGGAGACGTGGCATTATAGATGGTTGACTGTGTTCAGTACAAGGAGTTGATATGACGTAACCCGCTTCCGTCAATGACAGGGCTCTGAACATTGTTGGAAAGTGAGGGTAACTCCGGTTGGACATGCATATCTTTGGAATGCACTGCAGCTGATTGAGGTATGTAGTATCTTGATTCTCAAAATTAGTTTCCTCACCATCGTAACTTCTCAAGATCTCAATACACCTGTCCTGGGCTCACTAGCACTACTTGTCATTATCACATTGCCGTCGGCCATGCGTCTACAGCCCATTGAAAATAATCTTCTTTGTCATATCTTTGACCTCGAAGTCTTCAATGCACACCAGCTTTCCATTCCCTTGACCTTCTCAGCCACATGTTCTGTACCCAAACAACCCTCCGTGTTACACACATCACCGGCGCTTGGAAATCATCTTGAATCTCAAGGCCTCAAGGACAATGTTTTTGGGCATTCACCGGCACCAAGGAACGCGACGGCTTTCCAGGCTCGTTTCCCCTGACTGTGTGGCTCGGTGTTGTGCGTCAAGATCACTAGCAGTCGGGGTTCTTGGAGTCTTGTTGTGTGGAAGACAGAGTTAGGTTGGCTCAGGGAAGGAATACATCATACATACGTCATCTCTTCTTCCGCTGATGTCGAATGAGGCAGAGTGTGGAAGCGACAGAGTGCTCGAAACCTGCCTATCCCGCAGCATAATTCTTCGAAGGATAGCGCTTTTGGTTCGTTTGGAATTGTTTCTCTGGGCTGCGATAAGCTGTGATACTATGTGATATGGCATATAATCACGCAATGCTGGTGGGAAGGGAGGATGGGTCTGAGATGCTCAGTACGCACAGCATGTACATGTTGAGATCCACTGAAGGTCGGGATTTTGGGGGCTGGAAGTAGGATGTATGAGATTCGATCTTCAGTCACTCGAGACCAAGTAGCATGACGTGGCGCTATCCTGTGTGTAACTCCTTGTTCGAAATCGTTCTCAAGCACTGGCGCCTGGTTCCGACCTGCCAGTATCCGATATTCTTGTGTCTTGTGGTGTAGCTTTAGAGTGCACCTTGCTCAGCGCTCAGCATTTCTGACCCAGCAGCATCCGATATTCTTGTGGTGTAGCTTTAAAGTTCACCTTCTTGCTCAAGTGCTCAGAATTTCTCGACACAGTACTCTCTTGTCATCAGCACTTCCCTCCTCCCCTCCTGCACACCTCTAGAGCTCTACCGCTTGTTTAATCAAGATTCGAGATCCCTGGCGCACTGCGGGTTATCTGGCTCGTTTCCAGCTTGTTTCACACCAAAGCTGTGAAATCAACAAAAACCCTTGACCCTTCATACAACAATACAATTTCCGATTGGGAAGGGGTGATTTTGTGGGTATCCAAAGGTTGTTGCTTGGTGTGCGTGTTCAAAGGTGTTCAACAGCTTGGGCTACTGGAAGCAGGATCAATGTGATTGGATCATGCTGAAGCGCTGAAGCTTGTTCGAAGAAGGATTCTGTGGGTTGTGTACAATTTCTTCCCTCTGCCATTCAATACTATCGTCAATCGGGTGAGGCAAAGAAGGAATGGGAAATCGTGTTGACCTGCCTGAGGTGCTCCGACCTGATGCGGCTCTGCGAACATACTGATTCTGGATATACGGATATGCGTGACACACCCAGCTTCGTTCTCATCATGTACTCCTCTCTTCTATTCCTATGCATTGTTAATGTCGCTTGCTTAGCCAATACTTGAGTTCAGTGTTCAGCTAATATTTATGGAATACGATGATTTCCCACCCCAGGTTCGGTTTATCTGGCTATATTAAGCTGTGGTATGGACAAGGGCTTGATATGATCTCTTACACCCTTCCTCAAGTGTTAGTGTTGAGGTACATTCAATGTAACGAGGTATACACGTGTCAAGATGACGGTTTCTGGAACTAGGAGCGCATTCTTCACGGCATTACACTGCTTCGGGATGCAGTCAGTGTTGTCGAGCGATACTTGTTTCGATACTATATTGTACGTGTAAATATCAGCAACATGGTTTATGAATAATGTTGATATGGCATTTAGGAACAGCGTATGCCCTGTCTCTCCCCTCCGCTGTATTTGCCGAGGGCCCGAGCTCTCTATCAAACCTCTGCAGATTACCCGATGTTAAATGTGATGACTCAGTTTTAGCCAACCTTGACGGGACTTTTTTCGTAAGTACCCATCCATGCATTGTGTCGACCTAATAGCATTTGCATTGATTTAGGCTTTCAGATGGCTTTTGTTCATTGTCATTGGTCTGGTGGAGTTAAATGTATGGCCTGCTAGATGCATTTGTCGACGAAGTGCTTTACAACCCAACTTTCTGTGCTTCGAGTTTTCCCCGTTTGTGCCAGTCCAGTGAACAATGAGCGATTCTTTTCAACCCATAATCAATAATCCATTAAATAGCTTGGAACCAGGTACACCAAAGGTACATACAGATTGTACATTCGTACATACATGATAAATCTATAAATAACAATAAGTAGGGAATCAAAGTGGTACACTGGGAGAGTATCCTACATCAATACATACATGCCAAGGGACTGGCAGGGGCCATCATCGTAGACGAGATAAAATATATAAATAACAATAAGTAAGGAGCCAAAGTGATACGCTGGGATATCCTACATATGTACATACATGCCAAGGGAGTGGGGACCGTCATCGCAGACGGAATAAAATATTTAAATAACAATAAGTAGGGAACCAAAGAACAGAATGCGCAAATAATAAATGAAAAAGGGAATTTGCAGTCTAAAATGAAAGCTAAACGTGAGGGATCCAGGTTGTCCACTGGACAGTCTCAAAAGCCACGGGAGGATTACAGTGCAATGAGAGCAAGCTGTGCAAGTAGATATAACAACAGACCAAGGATTGCCACAGCGCCGAGTACCACTTGGAGGATGAAGGTGGCTGCTATGCTCGGCTGGGAGGCTTACAATGGCTGACACACTCAAATACCAGCCACAACGTGGGTACACAAGAAACAATCAATGAAGAAACCAACCATAGAAACCGCTCCGCCTCATTGGAGAACGCCAGAAGCCACCCGGTACAGTGGATAGCGCCAAATATCATTGCTGCTCTGCAACAGATAAAAACACTTTCCATGATATTAGATTCGACACCATCGTCGGATTCAAATGAATGAACTTTTTCGTGATGTTTTGGTCCTCATCCAACTGGGACTAGGAGTAGCCGCACCACAGACCTTAGTGGCCCAAAGATTATCTGTCAGATCAGATGTGAGAGAGCCTGCAGTATACAGCGTACCACCTGAAAGTGGAGATAATTGTAGACGGTATACAGAGAAAATAGGAATGGGTGATGGGTGGATAGCCAGAGCCGGTTCTTGGTAGTTCATTTTTTTCTAGAACTTTGATGGACCATGAACTGGACCAGGTTTAAACCATGGACCGGTCCATCTATCATCGGTTCATTTTGCAGTTCAGTTCAATGCAATTCATCAGTTTTTTGCAGTTCATTGAACTGGACCTTCAAACCCTAGAGCCAATGGGTAGTAAGATCGTTCCTGTGGTCCCACTTCTTGATCATCACAAAATCAAGAGGGGAAGATGGCGAGAGAGGCAGAGGAGTCACCGGACTGGTGTTTTGGCGACTGCAGAGATGTTAATCTTCCCAGGTGCCGCCATTCAAGTGCATTGAATGCGGATATGACACCCGGCTCCCTGCGGCTTGTTCCACCAGAAAAAATATACAAGGAGGTTGATAAAAGCAAAGGCAGTGGTCATAATTTTGAGCTCAGTGGCAGGTAATCTCTGGCATACTCTGGCCGTAAGTTGGATGATCAACCAAGTGGTCTGGGACATAGCAAGAAGTTTAGAAAACCCATCACTGCAACTGTGGTCCTTGACTTCATTTTCGCACAACTGGCCGATAAAAGTAGCATGCGCGAGAAGGAGTGTTCATTGACTTCACTATTGAGAGAAGTTTTTTCTGTGCCGGAGTTGACAAAGAAGTTCTTGATTTGTGCACGTTGGAGTGGGCCAGAGTGGTCTGCTGAGAATACAGCGAGCGGGAACTGGGCTCGTAGTGACTAGAACATGACTGTATAACCTGAGATCTACTAATGACAATGGATCTACTACGAGATGATACCACGTGATTGACTAAGGGCAGGTCCGACTGGAGTACCCTACTCCATGTGCCCCCAATAAAAAATGGCAATGCCCTTGTTGCCTCAAACTCTCCAAAGTCAAAACCTCCAGTGAAACTACCCAATCCACAATGCCATACTAACCTAACCTGAAAGTCCTGCACTATCTCCACCTATTTTGGGTTGAACTTGTACAAGACCCCAATGCTAATCTGTTTCACGGAAGCTGTCTGTATGAGCACATGGGCCTCAAGGTGCTTCAACTAAACCAAGGACTCCAAACAAGGCGTATGCGCAACAGCGGGAAGTTCGTGTGAAAGTGATGTGTGATGGAATGATAGTAGAGAGTTTGAGGATGCTGCTACCGGCCTGTCGAGGCATACAGAAGCAGAAAAATGAACAGAATCGGTGCTCCTGGGTCCAAAACAGCTTGTCATGCTGCTAAGTATGCTTCAGAGTGAGGATGGACGAAAACAGACGGTGTAGGGGCTGGATGCTGAGCCGCTACTTTGGATGACTCTGGGCCCACATGAATGGAATCGAGAAAAACCTGCGTAAGCCAAAAAACACTCTCATCACCATGATGGAGTGGGCCAGAGTGGTCTGCTGAGGATACAGCGAGCGGGAACTGGGCTTGTAGTGACTAGAACATGACTGTATAACCTGAGATCTACTAATGACAATGGATCTGTTGAAGGTGGACCGCCGGTCCGACGGTTGTTGTTTCGGGTCTCAGCTGCCCCCCGGTCATGTTACCCGCTGCCCCGTACTTTACCGTATTTGTTATTGATTAACCTATATATATTAGCCACCGTACTTAGAATAGAGGGATCGTTTGCGCCCCCCGTTTCCGCGCCCCCTAAATTCTGTCTGATAAGCTTTTGCTTATTATCGCTTCTGGACCTATCGCTCACAGGATCTACTACGAGATGATACCATGTGATTGACTAAGGGCAGGTCCGGCTGGAGTACCCTACTCCAATGTTCTCGTTCAGCAGCATGACTTGTAAAACACTAGGGTTCAAAAGTGCGGTTCATATGACCGATGAAAACCGCAAACTGCACCGCACTGAACCGCGGTGCACCCTTATGTAATGCTGCACCGGTGCGGCGGTGCACTGGGGTTCAGTGCAAGGTTTTGTAAAATCTTGAAATTTACAGAACCGGTAATAACCGGTGCAGTGGAGTTCTGCGCTAAAATAGGCGCCTAAGCGTCGCTGTGAGCTGTACACAATCAAAAAGCTACTCACAAGGTTAGTTTTAATTTATAACTATCAAAGAACTATCAGTACAGTAATAATAATTATAAGTGATGTTTTACTACCTAATATTATACTGTTTACAATCTTGTGAGTGGTACATAACTGCAGTTTTCACTGGTTTGAACTGGTGCTAACCGGTCTGACACAGAACCGGTGCACACTGGCAAACTGCACTGAACCTGCACCGGTGCAGTGGTTTGCATCAGTTCAGTGCAAGGTTTGGTCAGATTTGGAAATTATAGCACCGGTGCAGTTCTCGGTTTTCCCAAAATCCGGCAAAAAACCGAACCGAACCGAACTTTACAACCCTATAAAACACAGATCAACTGTGCATCATCATATAGCGCAAATCCTCCCATCAGGGCAAAATGTGCATGGGTCTTTGTCCATCCTTGTGTTTTGAGCCCTGAGGTTATAAATGATCAGTGAGGTTGGCAAATGATTTGGAAATTCCAAGTCCGTACTTTTAGAAAGTCTCTTTGCTGAGTACCAATCTTGACATGCCCAAAACGCCATCATCTCTGGTGCAATAAGTGTAATGATCATCAGGATTATTCTTTCTGCCATACCCCTCCACATCTTTTCTTTCAATCTTGGAATGTTGGGGTGAGTGGATACCCAGGTACAAGCAACAAGCACAGCAATACAGCTCCAGAAGATTTGAAGCGTAGTACAGTAGTTATCTATATTACTGCAAATGTCTGCGGTGCTGTTTCCGGGAGTGATTGCAGATATTTGCAGTATTTTGTGATATTTGGAATAACATATGTGCTCGTGAGGTATATGCTGTTATTGTAAGGTTTAATGCTTTAAAGTTATGTGTGGTCAAGACTTGATACTTGGATGGACTGCAGTGTAGGCCTCTCGAAGCAGAAGCCTTCTCCATCTATTCTTCTTCCTTCATCCCAACCTCTTCCCCCAGTCCAAACAAGTCCTCAGCCTCAGCCCCAAAATGTTCCCCAAGTTCTGTATTCTCCCCTTTCCAGTCAGTGGCAATACAGATATCCCTTGCTGACTTTGCAAGTTCACAGAGATGTTCACGTGTTGCCTTGTGTCCAACACCTCCGCCAATGTAGCGGTAACACCGGGGGCAAGGACCAGCGCAGTGGTCAACACAGGGGGTGTAGACAAAAATATATCTCAGTTGAACGTAATTGGTACAACTGAGGCTACCTGTAGATGAAAATATATCTACAGTATAGGTAAGTAAATATAACAATAAGAAATAGAAAGAAAGCTCACCTCAGTTGAACGTAATTGGTACAACTGAGGGAGGTGAAACTATAAAGCTACGTAGATATACAAGTAGGATGTCTCATTTGTCATCCGTAGAAACACAAAGAAGGAAATATAATAAGTAATGTCAAAGCACAGAATGTTGTACAAAGTAGTGTATCTCAACAGGGGGGCAATGCAGTTGATTTTTTGATGATGTCATTCTATTGAAACGGCGTCCCGGCATTGATGGCTCATGATGGATCTTTCTCACCACATTATAGGTGATTGTACACTTCTTCTTGCAAGGTTTCTGAGCTAGCAGTGATAGAAGGCCCTGTTAGAGTACACATGTTGCTTGGCAGTTGTTCCACCATTTACTAATCAGGAAAAGCTGTTTTTGCCTAGGTGACCCCAGAGTGGCCTAAAGCAAACTAGGTGACCTATGAATCCTATGGCATCCTAGGAATTTGGGCTTGTCCCTTGCCAGTCAAGGCTCTTGAGGATTCCCTAGGGTATCCTAGGCAAACCCAGGGCAAGCCTAGGTTTGCCCAGGTGTTCCCCAGGTGTTCCCCAGGAGCACCTGGGCAAACCTGGGCAAACCTAGGCTTGCCTAGGGAATCCTCAAGAGCCTTGACTGGCAAGGGACAAGCCCAAATTCCTAGGATGCCATAGGATTCATAGGTCACCTAGTTTGCTTTAGGCCACTCTGGGGTCACCTAGGCAAAAACAGCTTTTCCTGATGTATGTACATAGTTTACTTATGAGTCACTCCGTGGTGTAGGTAGATTATAATTTTGTTATAATTCTAATTTGCTCTTGCGTTCTTACCCCCATGTTGTTGTGATTCCGCTCGCTATGAGTGTTGACAATTCCGCATGCCTCAACTGGCCCAGCATTTGATGCCAAAATCTCAGACATCATTATGCTTCATTTGAAATTGATGCATGCCAATTATTTGACAACTCACTGCAATTGATGCACCAATTGTCAAGCTCAAATACTATTCTCAAAGGGGTGCAGCTCCGAATTCTTGTACTAATTGCTTGGCAGTGGTGTAAGAAGCCTGGGGTCTGGAGGGCACAATGGTAAGTAGCCCCAAGAGTAGCCTTACTAGGCTTGCTGTGAGCTTATTATATGAGACTGATATTTACCACTACTATATGGTACTTTTCTATTAGCCATGAAGCCTATTGGTTCCATGTCCTCTTGAATGATTAAAAATGGCAGAAATAACCATTAATTATTGGCATTGACCTTGGGAGAAATTCTCAAAAGAATTGTTTTATACAAGATTTATAGCAACATATTGTACTGATAAATGTTTTGTTGAGCAAAAGTTAGAAGATACACTTCCTTGTTTATGCAGTATAAGGAGGAACGTCAAAGATAAGGTGGGATTTGGTTGTGAGAAAGAATTAGGCGCCATACGGCATATGGGCGAATTATCAATGTACGGATTCTGGTGTTTTTGAATGCTGCTTGGTTTAACAGTAGATGTAAGCACATATTTCCACATCTTGAACTTTGAAGTGGGACATAAATAAGTAGTAGTGCGCAACTTCATGCAGTGGGAAAGATCCATCAGGTATCAATTTGGCATCAATCAAAGTTTGTCACTGGCCGGCACTTCAATTTAATAGGATGACATCATCAAAAAAAATCAACTGTGTTGCCCCCTGCGTTAATGGCAGTGGGAAATCAACTGCGCCGGTCCTTGCCCCCGGTGGGTATCTGAATTTCTTCCAGGCAACTGACATGGCAAGAGCTAAGGCTGCGGAGGCCAAAGCGGTTGCTGCAGCTAATACAGCTATCACTCATAACAACTCTGTGAGCAACAGATCCACTCCTGGTTCTTCAGCAGGACAGGGCTCCTCTTCACGACGGTTGCAGAGAGGTGAACGCCAGGATTCATTTCGTTCCAAATCAGGTCGTTGTTCCAATGACACAGGAACAATCCCCGAGCTCTTCTGCTGGCTATGCAGAGGGAAACACAAGTTCACTCTCCAACAGGAGAAAGATTCGGACTATGTCCACAAATGAGGAAAACAATGGACCAACAAGTTCGGTCAACCCATCTGCATTGGTTGGAATGGCCCTAACAGCTGTACTTTCAAAGACTGCTCCTACTTGCATCATTGTGGATGCTGCAGAAGCTCTGACCACTCTTCTTGAAGTCACACTTAACTGTCCAAACTTGTCCACAACTAGATTGAAGCCGGAAGTGTGGACACATTTGTTGACGGAGTGCAGTATACTAGAAGAATTTGTTCACATACCCAAAGGTCTTTCGGAGGGTTTTTGCATTGGACTAGAGAACGAGAAAATCACAGAAACTTACATACCCAACAATTATTTTTGAACACAATGCGAGGTGGACATCATACAAACAAAATTTGATGATGAGATACGCCTCGGCCATCTAGCTGGTCCTTTCCATCCTCATGATGTTCAATCCACACTTGGCAACTTCAGAACGGCTCCTATTGCAGTTATACCACAAGACAACAAAGACCACATAGTCTTAGATCATTTGCATTCAGAATACAGACAAAAACTCCGTTGCAACTTCCACACTATCCCTCTACTACCTCATGACAGCGATACCTACAGCGATACACAGTCAGATACAAAGTCTCCTCCTACATTTCTACCACCTCCACCGGTCAATCCCAGAACAACCTCCATAAACTCGCTCATTGATCCCAATGACTTCAAGTGTGACTGGGGTACATTTGCAGACTGCTACCTACTAGTGGCCAAAGCCCCAGAAGGTAATTATGATACAGTATCTTACAACCTTCCACTAATCAATCTTCATAATAAGGTACGTAGGTCGCTGTTTTTGACGTTGACGCGGCATTCAGAAACATCCCACTACACCCATCTATGTGGAAACATGTAGCTTTCAAATTTTTCCTAGGAATGATCTACTTAGATCTCTGCCTCAACTTTGGCATACGCTCCGCACCTGGGCTCTTTGGCAGTCTAGCAGATGCCATAGTCAAGATCTTCTTATTCTACGGAATCAATGCAGTCTAACGGCAGTAGTACAAACTCATCATGCATACAAACATGTGTATCATCGGTACAGCGAAATGTCTTTTGCACTGAGACAAAGTCTAGTCTGGATCTCCAAAGTGAAATACAGAGCAACCAGGCCTGTTGCGGTAGGTAGTACTAGAGATGTCCACAAGTCCAAGTCCAAGTAGACTCGGATCCGTTGTCCAAGTACTTGGGATCCGCAAGTACTTACAAGTACTCACAGATCCAAATCTCACAGGTACTCACAAGTAACCCATTGATATTCTCAGTGGTAAGTAAGAAGATACAGTATAAAATGTAAAGTAGTTGATGTTTTTGCCTCCTGTTGGAAGATTTTTGCCTGGAGGTAGGCCTTATATACTACAACGCAGTTATTCTAGAGGTATCTATGATGTTCTACTACCTCTGTAAGTGTTAGTAAGTACATCAGTAAGCAATGTCTAAGGAGAATCAGTTCTGGATTGCCATGACATCATCAGATTGGCAACTACAACAGTAAGTTGTCTCCTGTTGGAAAATTTTTGACTACTTGTAACTACCTGTAAGTACTTGCAAGTAAGCAAAATTATTCCAACCTGATACTTGTGACCTGTTAGTACTCATGGGAAACGTGTACTTGGATCCGCAAGTACCTATACTTGCGAGTTTTCTCACGAGTCCTACCTGCAAGTACCTGGGTGGGACCCGGACTCGTGGACATCTCTAGTAGGTACTTGTTGGACATCATCAGCTCCCCTGAAGATTGTGTGCTAAGGGTCTGCTGCAGATAGGCTACGGAAGAATACAAACCAGTACCAGGGGTTAAGTTGATTCATTGCTGGCAAGGACTTCCCTTCAACGCCTTGAGGAATCTGGTGTTGGGTGTGCAAAAAAAATCCGGCATGGCTATCAAAAATTTAACAAGAACACTTAGCAAAATTGTGCAGAGAGTAACTGGAGCAAGATGTACCTTTGATATTGGCAATACACTGGGTTAGGCGTCGTCTTACGGTAACGTGAGGCTATAGAAACGGGGTTCTGGGAGATGCTGGAGCTTTTGTGTTCTTCAAAACTGGGTTGGGTTTGGTTGGCATTTGGAGAGCAGTGCTGGTACTTGCTGTAGCATGAGCAAGAGCGTTGTTTGTAGGTGCCAAGGGTTTAGCCAAGTTCAACATCTGAGCAATAACTGAGAGTGGTGTCAATGACAACGCACTGCTGGTAACGGGAGAACCAGTTGAATGGGTAGGCAGATCCATGTTGACAGCAGGTGAAGCTGGTATAGCAGGCAAAGCAAAAGGATTTTGGTTCTTCGAACTTACTCAACACTCGCTCGGCGTAAAATGCATTGAGTTACGATTTCACAAATTTTGTGTGAAATCCATATACTAGCTAAAGTCGCATATCCGCGATCTCCATACAGTCGAGAACCCAGTAGCATCACTACAGCCATATTGCTCAGTCACATTAATCTTAAAAGAACTGTACCGGGACCGGCCTATCTTCGCTTTCCGGGATTGTACGGACATGGCGTCAGATGATAAGATATGATTAGATAGGACCTGTAGCAATCGAGTATATACTCCGCGCTAGGCAGTTACTTTTACTCGGCATGCTATAAAGCCGGTGATGTAGCATAATGATGCATGATTCAGGACGATTATTGGCATCAACGGCTCAATAGTTCGCAAAAAATATTGAAAAAATACTTCAGATTTGAGCGACAACTAAGGATGCTCAAGTCACTGTGCAGTGATGATTGGAGACATCCGAGCCATGTGCTGTCATAATAGATGTGCATTTTAATTTATTTTGCAGAACTTGAAGTTGCATATCATGATCCAAAGCAACTTTGTGAATCTCCCCAAGGTAAGGGCTTCCAGTCTGCAAAACTTGGGTTTTGATCAAAGCAGTTCTATTCGGTTGCTATTCAGTCCAAAGCATCTCAGAGCAAGGGTACTCACTGTAGAGCCTCTGAGCTGCTCTGGGTTGCTTTGACAGCTTTGACAGCTTTGTGTGGGATTTCTGTTAGGGAATCCAATGAGTGTCCAATCAGGCGGTCAGTCCTGGGATCCAACACAAGTAGTTAGTGCGGTTGAACAAGGTATTAGATACCTCGCAAACGCATGAGTACTACGGTACTACATGCAAGCTTATATACTGTACATACTGTATAGTATTGCTAATACGATGAGTAAGTACACGGACATATGAACATACCGATCCGGCTAACTAATCTCCGGAGTTGCCACATCGGCAATATACAACACTTTGGAGTGCTCCAGAGCAGCCAGAGCTTGTCCCAGGTTTTGCAGACTTGACTTGTGCCCACTTTCTAGGGACTCGAATGGTCAGTCACTGCAAAGTTCATTCCAAAGGTGATCTTGCCAAGGTGATTTCATAATGGAAAAGGTTTATAGCCAACCAATAGCCAACCAGGGACTCAAAAGCCTGGAGAATGGATGTGTGAGGAGTTAATAACAAGATTGATGTCATATCTATCCCAGTGGTCCATACCCGCTGCATGGTCCCTTACCACTCTACCTATCCCTCTGGAGGGGTTTGCACTCTATAGTATCTTCCCTTTACTGTGGAGCTTGCTGTAACGCCTACGGCACGTTCATTGCCGTTAGCGCCGATATTACATAATTAGTTCACTCTTATCCTCGTACCACATACTCGTTTTGGTCTATTTCTCTAATAGAACGAGATCTTGCTCATGGTCTGAGGCATTAAGAGTCAGGGCTCTTACACTTGCTGCCTCCCCTTTTAGCTGTTCGGCACTGTTCCCTCCTGAGAGCCTGCTGTAGAACGGAGCTAAGTAAAATACTACTACTACTACTACCTTTGTATCAATCTGGCAACTTACTTTCTTCAACTTTCAAGTATTATACATGGCAGCCTCCAACTCTCTTTGAAATTCCAGGTTCTGTGACCATCTTTGGCATTGCTGTAGCAAGTTTTGGTCGAGCTCAATCGAAGAGAAGGAGGGAGGTCGACATGGTCCTGTCATATGTCTCATTATCTATTAGCTGAGCCGCAAAGCTCTGAACTTTGCCTCTTCAATTTATAACACTGGAGCCAAGGGGGTACCGGGATTGCGGTCCGTTACACCCCGATGGGTGGTTGGTTGGTGCCGGGAGCCCACTAAAATATTTTTTGAACCCACCTGATAGTTACACTTCAATCATGAGCAATATAGATTAATTGTTGAGCCGTTGACGCTGATAATCATATCTGACCGTCCTGACTCATGCATCATTACTGTACAATTACGACCGTATGCTCGCGGGGGTCGAGGTGTTGTTTTTTGTTGAGCATCATGCTCAGGGTCCGCCGTTAGGCGTTACGCATAGTGCTATATGCGCAAATGAACAGACGGGCCAAAGGCCCGCCGCCAAAATTTGTGATGTTTTGAGAAATAACCATGCTCGGACCCTCCCGTTACGCGTTACTACGGATTGCAAAATCCCTCATGTCGGGGGGTCCCGTTACGCGTTACGGGAGCATCCGGTTGTAATTATACAGTACGCTACATCACCGGCTTTATGGCATGTCGGGAAAAAAGTAACTACCCACTGCCTTGACCACTGCGTTAAAGGCAGTCAGCAATCAACTGCCACAGTCCCCGCCCCAGGCGGAAACCAACTTACCCGATATCACGGGTACCAAATTCGCCCCCTTGGAATCCGAATTGAGCTGCTATCTGCTAAAGGTACTTATATATATAAAAAGGTGAACAGAGCTTCCGTCAATTTGACACTCAGTAACCCAACTATAATCTGTATCATCCCTAAATTGCACTACACAGAAATTCTGCAACTCAACTCCTTCCACCCAAGGCCATGACTCCAGAAGAAGTGGATGAGATATCGGCAGCTGGATTTGTGTTTATGCATAATATAGGCTTAAATATCATTCTCACTTCCACTTTGCTTGGTGCATACTTTTAACATGTTGATTCTGAGGTAAACAGTACTCAATTACCATATATTTCCAGGGATGTACTGTTTGGCATTCTATATCAGTCTCTACATATACATGTGAGCTCTCATACTCTCACATGTCTTAACAAAATATTGATTTAGAAACATTGACTCTGTAGGAAAAAGAGAAATGCAGGAGGTGCAAAAAAGGCAATGCTTTGTGTACTCCTTTGCACATTTATTCTAATGTTAATGTTCTTTGTGTCTACTGTGGGAAGTTTATTTGAGCATGTAGTGTCTCTACCGCATGCAATCAAGCAATCCCAAGGGCAAATCTATGAAACAATAATATCCTGGTTATCCAATATCATAGTGAGTTACTAGATATTATATCTATTACCAAGTACTGAATGACAAAACACCGGAAAGGCTCTAATTGCTGATAGTGTCATTGCGTGGAGAGCTTGGGCAGTGTGGATGGACAACAAGAAAGTGAAATGGACTTTGCTGGTACTCATCCTTGCAGATATAGGTGAGATGAATTTAAGGGCGTCTGCTCACAATATTTCATGCAGATCCCAGGTATTACCTTAAGCGACGGTGCTGTCGATGAATCTGTGCTTGATCACCACCTGACAATCAATGCTATACCTCTTGATTGTGATGCCTTTGTGCTGTCTTTATCTGTAAATGTGATTGCGACAAGCTTAATAGCTTTTCGCGCTTGGTAAGTAATGGATTCCCCTATTCTTACAACTGCTTGTGACATTTTTGAGAAAACAGGATGCACCATAAATCGATGACAGCAATTTCCATCAGTATTAAGAGGAAACGGAGCAAAGCAGAAGCAATTCTCCTTCTTCTTGTAGAGTCTGGGGCAATTTATGCACTATTGCAGGTGTGTATCCCATGTAACACGAGCTCGCTTTGCTTGATCAAATCTTGTAGCTGCTTGTCATAATAATGAATGAGTTGGAAGTGAAAAAAGGGAATGTTTCCATTCAGTTTGAATTTGCTACAGCATTCACAGTCCTAGTTTATGAAATGGCTGCTGTGAGAACCACCCTATCATATTGAATGCAACCTTACTCACCTTGCTAGGCCTGAATCCCAGATCTTGAATCCTGTTGCCATCTTCATCTTGGTTCAAACTGATAACACATACGAGCAAAGTTTCCACCTTGAAGAAATTCTCACGCTGAGCCAACCACCTCAGTCACAGCATACATCTGGGATTTTGAATGACCCGGAAGGCACCCCGGATGATGCTGGACACACCGACCAGGAGACGGATATGATTGGAATTGGGCGAATAGACTCTGGAGCAGGGGTTCATACAGCAATGAGTCCGATGATGATTGTAGCAGAGCAAGAGGCAGAGACTCAATGAATGTAGTATACTTAGTAGTTACGCTGTTATACTGCTGTTATACGTCCAAATTCCTATCATGATAAAAGCCAACTGGAGTCTGGGACTGCTCAACATTATACGTGCAGTGTGCACTGTAGCTACGCGTCGTCCTCCAGACGATGGTTGGAGGACAAAGAACCGCGTGGACACCATGTGATACATTAGCCTTACTGCAAGAGAAATACTGAGCCCCAGGCAACAATGATGGCCGTCCAAGCCAGAGATATTCTTACTGGGTGTGGGCCGCTGGAATGGGGGACGAGGTTTGAATCTATGACACCATCAACTCCAAGTACCAAAAGGGTGCATGATCTAGCTTGACTCCGAAGCACTTAATAACCAGACATCTGTTGTGTTCTCCGCGATCTGCGTTCCAAAAGCCAAACATACGAGGAATGACTCCCCTCTGTTGGCACGGGTGACTATAGTATATATATGGTACACGAAGGGAATGTAACTTTCGACTTCACGCTCAATTTATACCGTAGATTTGCCCTTGTTCAGGATTTCGGCAATGAAGACAAAGATAGTGCTAAAATGTGGCGGAGGCAGGTCATACGTACCGAGTCCAAAGGCTATTTATCTTATCTTTGTTTCCACTAAAGGTTCTGTCACGTGGTGTAACAGTACGGATCAATGCCCACCGGCCCGATCCTTCCACCCTATATAAGACTCGATTGTACGTAGATAGAGATTAGTTTACTTTGAATCCAGCGCTATCCCTGTCATTCCGAGTATCTCTTCGTGTGACTACCGTCACATATTTTTGACATACCAGCGACTACAAAAACTCTAACAAAAACTTTTCTCTGGTCGATGCTTCCGGATACCTCTCAGCTTGATCTCCTGGGCAATTCCGACTTCTACCTACACTCTGCTTTCTCTCTCTCTCTCTATCTCTCTGTGTGTTTTTTTTCACTCAAAAGATTTTCACTACAACCAGAAACCTCACAAATGGCTCCCAAACAACCCAACAATCAAATCCCTCAAACACAAAACTGGTACAACACGCGCTCTGGTAAAGGCGGTGTGACTAAACCGGACCCGAAAGATAAGTCCATTGCTGCGGATACTAACATCTCTGCAGCCGCGCAGGCTGAGGCCTTAAGTCGCTCCGTAGCAACTCCAGCTCTGGCTGGGGGGATCACTAGTAGGGGGTCACTCGCCGCTGTGAACTCAGTGGGGGGTGGCCCAGAGTCTGGTGTGCCCATGGCCCCCAACTCTATCATGCTCAGCGCTCCTGTAGTGGACGCTAGCGCCTCCGAGTTCAGCTCTCATTACGAGGCTGACTCTGTTAATAAAGTTGTTAAACTTAAAGATACGGGTTTGAATAAAATCCTAAATTTGAGTTTGGATCCATATCTAGTGATTCGTCTGGAGACAATGGCGCATGCGCCTTGGACAACAGTAGTTTACCCCCGTCGAGCCAGAAGCCTTGAAAATCTTAAGGATTTTAATCTCAGGAAGGAATTTTTTAAGCCTACTCAGCTTTCTAAGGAACAGGTTGCTACTGTTCGTGCCGCTGAGAACACCCTCACTCCTGCTCAACGTGAGCTTGTGCAGAAGAGGAACGCCATGGTTAGTAGAACTACGGCTCCACACCATTCCTCTCCTACTCCGGCTCCCAGTCCTTCCTATGTAGCCAAAGGGAAATTCGTTGACAATAACAACGAGATAAGTGACTCTGAGCTTAACATTGAAGCGCAGAAAGCTGATGGCTCGAATGCCATTCGGAAGGCTAGTTTAGCCTCTTCCGAGTCTGATCACAAGGATCAGAAAAATTTCCGAAAGAGGAGAAACAGCTCACAGAAAGCAAAGGCCTGTAAGGCTAAATTGGCCGCTCACTCGGACAGTGAGAGCTTGTCAGATAATGAGCCTGTGATTGCTAAAGCTAAGGAAATTAAGAAGTCAGATAAAATTTCTTCAAAGCAAGCATTGAAAGACATGCTTAAACCGATTTCCTCCGAGTACCAGAAAAGGATTAAGGAAGTCGTTAGTGGTAGGGCTGATACACCTTCTCTGCGTCACGGTAGGGGTGTCTCGGGCCAGCCATCTGACCGACTGCCAATCAATGATGTTCTGGCAAAGACAATGAGGTTAAAATCAACTTCTCATAAATATGAGAGTACAGACTCTGATTCTGAATCGGATGCATCTCCTTCTACTCCTAAGTTGGGTTCAGACAGTGAGGACTCACCACCATCAGACTCTAGCGGAGATAGCTCCAACTCGGATTCAGATACCTCCTCTGGAAGCTCCGGGAGCTTGAGGAGAGGCCGGTGGCACAACCGCTGCAAGTCCAAGACCACTAGGTCCAATCGGTGTAAGTCGAAGAAGCATAAATCCAAAAAGGTGAAACACAATGTGAAACCAATTTCCCCATCTCCGTATAAGGGAGAACCTGATGCGGATGAGTACCAGCACTTTATGATGCAGTGCACTGCGTACTGCAAAGCCGGGAGGATTCCGAAAGATGAACAAGTCTTTTACATATCCAATTTCTTGGAAGGGAATGCTTTGAAATTTTTCATTCAGAAAGTAGTGAAAAATCATAGTAAATGGACCTTGTCCAAGTTCTTCAAGGGCTTGTTTAACTACTGTTTCCCATTGGACTACTGCAAACAACAACACCAGAAGCTACGCCGTTGTTATCAGAATGGCCGTAGAGTTTCTGAATATATTCATGAGCTCAAAAATCTATTATATTTTGTTGGCGAAATCAGTGAACATGAAAAGGTTGTAAAACTTTGGGATGGACTTAGCAGTCATATCCGATACGAGCTTCAGCGCAGTAAGCTGAGCAAAGACATTCATTCATGGAAAAAAGATAGCTCATGAAGCTGAATTGATTGAACTTGCTGATCTGGAAAATCACATTAACTCTAATTCAGCGCCAAAGAAGGGCTCGAAATCAAGTTACCAGAATTATCAGCGTTCTGGCGGTGACAACAGTCAGCGTAAATCTAAGAATTTTGTTAAGTTCAAGGAGAATTGTACTTACCAACGCGATGACCGTAACTTTAATTCAGGTTCATCTAAACCTTCTCAGAGGAGCGTTGAACAGTCTGGAGCAAGTACTGCACAGACAAGCCATGGTGCGGATCGCAACTGCAACAACTACCATAACAGAAACCAGGATAACCGACACCAACAGAGTCAACCTGGTAACGGTGGTAAGCATACCATATAATCATAACAGAGGCTCTACCTCCAAGGGATCTGATGGCAACTGCTATAAATGGGGCCAGCCGGGTCACTTAGCATGTAACTGGCCACAGAATAATATGATAAGCTCAGGTGCGAGCGGACCACCAGGCTTATCTGCACACTGAATGCAATTTCCGTTGACTGACAAGTCATCGGTGTTACTTGCTCAGCTTGCAGATACAACGCAGGGAGCAACAGAACTTACTTTGAATATGATGCACTTTGGCCCGTTCAGCAATGAATTCTATGAGACACTTGGGTTTGAGGACTTGTCCAATTCCAATTCTGCAAGCTGTACCAGTCTTGCAACACCTACCCCAGAACCTACCCTTGGTTTGGAGAGTGAGAATAGCTCACTGCCGCCATTGTTAGCCTCAATGCCTACGGAGTATATTGAGGATGAGGACAGGATGCCCCCGCTCCAATATGTCTCTGATTCCAAGTGTGAGGAGGACGACAAATTTGACTTCAAGTCAGATTCCGAGGTCAACTTACACAGCTCTAACCTTTGGCTGCAGTGTACAGACTCTGAACCGGAAGGCAAGGATGGTGAACTTGAATCGGACTTGGATGGAATGCCCCCACTCCAGTATGTCTCGGACTCTGAGTATGGAGATGACAATGAATACAAGGGGATGCCCTCCCTCCAATGCGTCTCCGACTCTGAGAGTGAAGATGGTGAATTTGACAATGAGCTACAATCAGAGATTGACTTGCCAATAGATTCTATCCATTTCACAGTAGGGGAAGACGGCAAACCCAAATATTCATTTGCGGACACTGCTAAAGATATCTTTGGATATCCTAAAACCCCCTGGTCAAACTTCTTCTTGCACGGGAAGGTTGAACCTGAGCGGTGGCATAATCGCATTAGTGATTTTATTAGTTTGACTACTACATTCATACTGAATCATTACGCACCGTACCCTGGTGATGAAATTTACTGGGGATTGCAGTCTTCTTACTGCTTCAGTGTCTATAAGAGAAATACAGATACTTATGCTATTCTTGATGAGGACTCCAACTATGGAGAGCTCCTACAGCCGCTTCAGTAGCATTATTTAAATACCCCCAGTACCTGTTGTGGAGATTATGATAATAAACCCAGTAAGCTACTGTACAGTAAGAGTGTAGATATTTGAGCACTACTCTGAGGTGGATTAGGCACCATAAGGGGATGGATTGCATCGGTAATGCTCAGCCAGCTTTGACCGAACGTCATCTAGATTTTTTGATGCAATCCATCCCCTTATGGTGCCTAATCCACCTCAGAGTAGTGCTCAAATATTAATACATTATATATAGTCTTTTTTGGGCTAGCTACCATCCCAGAAATTGCCTAAATAGGCCCGTAAATAACCTATTTTCATCCAGCCACCCAAACGCTGCAACATACTAGTCACATGACCTCATCAAATGCGAACACAGAGGGATTAAAATGCCCCTTATAACGCCCTTAGGCAAGAGTCTTACATTCACACAAAAGAGCATGACAAAGGCTATGTGATTGTGTACTCGTAGTGTAGAAGAACTACAGTAATTTATGTAATTCGACTAGTTATAGTAATCGAAATGAATATAATAGAAATGATATCTAAGCGTGAGATAAGATAAGATAAGAGTTGCGATGCAACAAAAGTTAAGGGAATCAGGCAAGATGGGGAGGAGGCATTACACCCTCCCCCACTAGATTAGTACCTCAGGTACTAATCGAACGATATGATGGGATAAATCCCCAGTAAGACATATTACTGGGGGGACTATCCATCAGATTCATCCATCTGGGGAGACATATCTCCAGATGATGAAGACGGTCCTGCGGGAGCAGGTCCAGATGAAGAATGAGCTGGAGCAGTGGCTCCAGCAGCAGTGTTGTTTGTCATCGACAAAGTCAATGCAATAGATGAAGCCTGTGGCACAGGCACAGGCAGTGGGTTGAATACTTGCGGTGCCATAGGCACCACCGTTGGAGTAAGCTGGACATCAGTGATGGCCGGTGGACGATAGTGATCATTGATCCCAGCAGGGAGACGAAGATGAGGGGGCATACTAAAGAGGAGTAAGTTAGACTACAGATAGTCCAACGATGTGTTGGTCGAGGATGAGAGTTGAGAGTAAGGCTAGATCAAACTATCTCGTACACGTAGTACGGATGCAGTATAATCTTATCAGCGAGTACACGATCGTATAGAACGGACCTTTATATCGGACCGAGGAATTGGATCTCAGGGACAGATGGAATCAATTAAGTTGTTGGCCCGTTGCGAGTACACCGCACTCGACGACAAAGACAGACTTTTAGAGGAGAAACTAACGATGGCTATGAGCCTCTGAAGGTGACTGTTCAAAAGAGGGAAGAAAAGTATCTCTTTTTCTAGATGACGTTCTATATAAGAAAAGCTAGGATTATGATGACATCACGACATGATCGAGTATTTCCTCCTACTCTCAATTTCACATGTTACCCCGACTATCATCAGGTTACCACTTGACGCGTTCCCGCCTGTCGATAAAGAGGTGGCAAGTCTCTTCGCAATGATGGACGAGGTCACCGGCGACGGGCTGGTGGACCGAATGAAGTGGGATAACGATGAAATCAAGGAATAGTCGGAAGGGACCGTTATAAGTAATAAGAGTGAGAAGAGAGTTAAGGTAATGGTGAAACGTTAAAGAAGTATAGTATTGATGAGTGGGCCAATTGCCCCTACTATAGAGAGCAGTACTTTGAGTCTGCCCTCAGACTCGTAAAATATGATGAACCGGAAAACACAGACTTGAAGACACAAAGCAAAAAAATGAGAGGAGAGAACAACAGGAGATTCAATGGACACGTGGATGAACGGAGTTTCAGAGAGAAGAAAAATCATAATAAAAGAAATGAGAACAATCAGGGGAAGTGGGAATCGGAATGTGTGGACGCGGGATGAAGACCGAAAAATAGAGATTAAGATTCATAATACCTTGAGGACCATCCTCGACGAGTTACACCCATGAATCCATAACCAACTAATGAGCGGTAGGAAGCAGGAGTCATAAGAGCTTCTACGCGTGTCTTCGCTCCCTGTGATTCCTCCGTGCTCCTGATCAATCGATGGACCTGTGGAGACCAGACATAATAGAGATGAACGACGCGTAACTCGAAATCAGGGACCCAGATCCTTGAGCACCAGACTTTGCAATCGTCATGGAACTCATCGTAACGCATGAACATAGGCAGTTCCGCCTGAGTGAGCAGAAGACGGAGGAATTTCTCTTCGAGAAAGCAACGGCTTGCGGCGCGAACGACTTTATTCGAAGCGATATCCACGATAACAGTACATGGCGGGGTAGGAGATTGTCGGAGATTAAAGGGATGTTCGCTACGAATCCACGGAAGAGGAACTTCACTACTATCGCGAAGTTTGAAACGGCGCATACGGGTTTCGAACGCGTTTAAACCAGAGCTAGATGTGAATATCTGATTGAAATATCTTCTTGGAGGACAGCCGTCGCGTACGGCTCTGTCAATTTCTGTGTAAGTCAAGTCAGGGTCAGTGCGGTATATAGTAAAGGTGATAAGAATAAGGAATGTTTCTTCTCCTAGAGTGACTTCAACAGCATCTTCGTAGATGAACTTGAACGATAGATCACGCTTATAGAAGCCTGCGTAAGGTGAGCGCTCCACGTAATCGTATCTTCGGTCGTATATAGCGCCACGAGGGAAAAAGAACGGTCCCTTCGAGAGTCCAAACTTTCGTTCTCTAGAAGGAGCTGGGTAAGTGACTAAATGAAACCGACGTTCTGATACACCTAATGGGTCAGTATGATTCCAAAAGATTTTTCTCGTAAAAGAGGGGATGTATGAATGTAAAGGGATGTAGTGAGTGACGGCGCACCCGTTATCCGCAAAATAGAACTTTGTATACGCCCACTGAACATCATAAGCGATAATCTGGTCTTCGAAATCAAGAATATCTTGCTCCCATTCGGATTCGAAGTCGTGTACATGATTATCTGAAGGGATACTTTTTGCGGACCACGTCGGATCTAGAAAAGTCAGAGAGGCAGACGATGACTCGTTAATTGCATATCGAATAAGTGGAAAAATGTTGCCAATGCCAATAGGAAAAAGGTCTTCGAAATATTTAAAATATAATAGTGATGCGAACGAAAGAGGAGAGTATTCAGGATAAGGTACTAAGCGATTGGAGTTGAAAACATAGGCCGAGGAGACAAGATCAACAGCCCAGGGAATATGTTCGCCGTCAGCGATAATGTCGTTGGTAAGTTCAGTTCGCATTCCGAGACGGTTGAGATATGAAGAATGAAGAGAGAGGAAGAAAGAAGACTGCGATGTAAGAAAAATGAGGTCCTTAAGAAGGCTTACTGGTAGGTTGAAATGTGAAAATATATGTATTAATTGGACCGAAACGTATTGTACATAATGTAAAGTAGCATTGACAAGCTTAATCGGAATTTTGAAAGGAAGAAGAAACACGAAAAGGAAGAACATGATACAAGGACTCAGCGTATGAAGCTCCATGTCGCACTGCATAGACACATGCTGTGGAGTATCTATTCTTGACGTGAGAGCTTGCAGTCTCGAAATCGGCGTTGAGAAAAGAGACTTTGTTACGTCGAACTTTTGGCCGCGACGGGATAGCTGAACAAAGCGTTTGGTTATCTGGACGAAAGTAAAACATTCGTAACCTCGAGACATTAACATGACCGTGAATTATTGCGCTGTTTAATTCTCGCAGAACGAAAGAACCGGTCGCTCGCTTTTCGTGGATGATGTAAGGTCTGCTGTATGTCCAGTCCGATTTATTTCCGATCTGAGTCTCTAGTTGTGATTCTCGAAGCCAAACCCACATCCCTTCTTCGTAATCGTGAAAGTCCAATCTGTTGTGGGATCTGAGTAAAAGGTCATCAATAGCTCGTTGCCTAGACTTCCGGATACGATCCGACACTTCTCTGAGTTTAGATTGTCTTCTATCGAGTTGGAGGATGCGAATAGCTAGTAATTCGGTAGTAGTAGAGACGGAGTGCCAATCTAGTGTCTGCCAAGTCGATTCAGCCATATCAAAGGATAGAACTGGGAAGACACCATATAAAAGATAATAAGGAGAGAAACCGGTCGATCTTGAAGTCGTTATTCGTATTGCGAATAGAGCTGCATGTAGAAGCGTCGGCCATTGTCTGATACGATCCCCCGCGGCTTTGATGATTGCTTCTACAAGAGGAATATGAGCTCGTTCGACAGTAGCATTACCTTGTGGGTGATAAGGTGTAGATATAATGACTGTGCATCGATACTGTGTCTCTAAGAGTTCCGTTACTTCTTTCAAGAACTCTGATCCTCCATCCATTGATAGTGCGGGCACGCAGGCAAATCGAGTGATGATGTTTTCGTAGATGAATTTTGCAACGTTGGAAGCGGTGAGATGTGTCAATGCCTTAGCTTCGGGCCAAAGAATGTTTGGTTCTATCGCTTGGATAATGTACTTGAAACCTCCGATCCCATCCGCATATGAATAGAGTCAAGGTTGAAATGTCGTAGAATCGGAGTCTGCCATGAGACGTTGTACGGTACCGTAGGTATGGGCTTGATGAGCTTTTGACATTCTATACATGAACGGACGAAGTAGGCAACAGAATCGTATAGGTTCGGCCAGTAGAACCTAGATGAGAGATGAACGTAAGTAGCATCGCAACCGCGATGTCCAGCCTCGTTGTGAGCTAGAGCCATTAGCTCTCCCCGGCGAGGAATAGACTCGATCACCAGTCGAGGTAATGTACCATCGATTCCCCTCTTTGGGGACATCCATATCTTGCCATCTCGTAAGAAGAAACGGCGTGCTCGTTTGTAGAATGCTACACGGCGTTTCTCGGTCTCTATATGTTTAGGGAACTCACCTCTGAGGAGGAAGACACGTATATCGTTCCAAAATGTGTCTCCATCTTCGTCCAATATTTTGAAAGTATGTTTTGATGCATCAGTTGTATGAGTCGTCGATATCGTAGAATATTCCATTACTTCCATATGCGGCGGAAAACCTTCAATAGAACATGCAAATTCTACAGGACTAGAGTGTGACCTAATGAAGAAGTCAGGCAGAGGCGTACCGCCTCTGTGTAAGAGAAGCGGAGAGCAGACCGGGAGAAATAAGTAGAGAACAAATCAGATCGTCCCGTTAGGACACTATCTCCAGCGGATGGAACAGTATAAGCCAATGAGGCTTGTAAAAGGGGAGTGAAAGATGATAACTTCCACGAATCATCATAGAAAACCAAGTACTTGATTGCCAAAAGATCGAACAAGTACTCAGCTTTCATAGTTATATCACCAGTGGAGTCCGAGCAGACTACCACTCCCATGTTAACAAGCGCATCTAAAAAACGGTCTTGTTCTTCTAGTGACTCTACCTCTTCCCCGGAGACTAGTTTCCGTCTAGAAAGAGCGTCTGCAGCGAGATGTTTAGTAGCAGGTACATGTTGGAGCTCAAAACTGAATAATCGGATGAACATTACCCATTGTAACATCGGTGCATTGGGAACGTCGTCCGGGTCAGTTATCATCTTCCCAAGAGAAAGGGCGTCATGGTCCAACCTGAACAGTATTCCCCATATACAATGTCGGAGTTCTTTGAACGCTCTGTATACTGCGTATAGTTCGGATTTTGGTTGTCCATAATTCTGCTCCCTTTGGTCGAAAGTGCATGAACCAAATCCCGCGGATGTTTCTGTGAGTCGACAACTTGGTATATTGCCCATCCTGCGCCAGTGAGACAACCGTCAGTATCAACGACAACCAAACCTTTGTCAGATTCCCGAGGTTTTCTCTGTACCAATTTTGCGAGATTGTAGTTTATGCGGATGATAACTGGGGCGCTCGTGATGCTGTGCTTCAGCAGCTCGAATGCTTCAAGTGCGTCTGTAGAAAGGATAATGACTAGCGTAGACTTTTCAGTAGTTCCACGAAGAAGAGTGGTGAGAGGCTTAGCGATAAGAGCGAAGCCCTTAATCCATCACCAACCGACTCCAGCGATACCGAGGAATCCTCGGACTTCTGACATAGTTTCTGGTAACGGCCAGTCCATCACCTTCTGGACCATAGAGGGTGCAATGTGCCATCCATCGAAAGAAACAACCGAGCCTACAATCTTGAGATGAAGAGCAGCAAGTACCGCCTTAGCTCCCGAAGCTGTACAGCAATTGTGATAAGTGTTCCAATAAGAGTCAAGACGTTGAGCTATTCCAAACAAACTTCTAATTCAGGTGTATTTCCACGTTATTGTATCTGATGTGACCTTTTACCCCACAATCGTCGACAAAGCTCTCGCCCACTCCCGATGTTGAGATATTCCGTGGTCGAAACTTCTTTGGTATTCCTGTAACGAGTTAGTATATCCCTGGACCATCGTTGTCTGTTCACGAGGACCAGCGGGAGAGTGGAACACTTGAAGAAATCTGTAGTCTGGGTGCACATAACGCGCATCAAATCCGGATAGCATATCTAGTAAACCATATATTGAGTATCCGACGAAAGATTCAGCAAATTCCCCAATGTTGGGCGGTAAGGTGGCATCTTGTATCGATACAGCGTTGAGAGGTTCCATATTGACAACTAGTCGAACCCCCTTCTTCTTCTTCACGGCAAACATAGCCGCACGATAGCTAGAGTTAGTTTTCTGGAACCTTCCTGCACGATCTCCTTTGTAAATCTCTTCGCATACTTCATCTCGAATCGATTCTGGACACCGGATCGGAGGACGTTGCCAAGGAGTGTGTTCGATAGTTTGCAACCTGTAATCATCGTAGAATTCTCTGGAGAATGAGCCACGTTCTTCTTGTGTCCAGGCGAAGGCTTCAGAGCGTTGGACCACTATAAAAGCAATAAGATTAGTTTCAGTAGGAGAGAGCGCGCCTTCTTCTATGTTAGATATCATTTCTTGAAGTCTTTCGGGCGTAATGCGGTCGTTAGTCTTGAGCTCCTTCCATGGACGTGGTGTGACCGGTAAGATCGTTGGTTGTGTTATAGGAACGGTACAATATATTGAAGGATTAAGTGGTTCGCCATTGGTGGCGACGGGTCGATGTTTTCTGTGTACTGGTTTATAATTGCTTCGTTTCTGAGGTCTTGATGGGAGTCGATTTTCTGGTGCTATATTTCCAGCAGCAGTAGCGAATGTGGAGGCAGAGGCTGACGCGACTCGAAGCTTGTCGTTGTATTGACCTATGGGTGTAGCGGTATGTTCGAAGGCTCGTAAGGTCCATAATGTTCTGGGTATATCAGTCAAATAAGTACCAGTCTGTGAAGCATAAGATCGAATTAGTGAATCATAAGAGGGAGGTGGATTGAGAGAAAAAAGAGAATCGTGTTCTGAAAACGCTTCGTTGCCCATAAGGGCTTCTAGCGATCTTCCAACAGTCGCCGGAGCAGCATGGAAGACTGTCTGCGGCTCCAGCTTCAAAAATCCTCGAACTCCGACTCGTCTACGCTACCGGGATCAATTTCCATGAGGGTGGCAATTCCAGCGCGATTCTCGAAGTTGTTCATGTCTTGTTTCGGGATATGGTCGCGGTGATCTTCTCCTCCGTCTCTGTTCATTGTAGAAGTGTTTCTCGGGTCTTCGGGAGCCGCTATAATGATAGAAACGTGGGGTAATCGCTCTTTTCGTCCATCCTTCCACAGGAACATCTTTGCTAATCCCGAACGGAAGTAGTCGATTCTACATGAGTACCACTGGAAGAACGGTTGTCCGAGAATGATATCAAAGTGTTTGGATAACTCGTGAGGCGAGACAAATATGTGGTGAGGGAAGTCGTGTGATCCTAGTTTGATAGAACAATTAGTAACGACACCTTTCAACGGCTCGGGGCGTCCATGAATCCCCCTTAGGGACCACTTCATCCCTTCCAAGTCAATAGGCAACTTAGCCTTCTCGGGGACTGATATCGACATCACGTTCAGTTCAGACCCTGTGTCTAACATTGCTCGGAAGGTGGTTTCTCCCACCGTTACCTCTATGATCCCTGTAACCATAGCGTAGTATTTGGCCGAAGGGACTTGGGAGAGGGCATTTGAATGTCAAACGAGATAGCTGCTTATCGCTTCTAGATCATCTCTGTCCGCGATGATTTCGAGGTCCTCCACAAGGTGAGTTCGTTCTTTGTATTCATACATCCGGTCGGACGAAAGATCATATGTGGCTTTATGAGAGTCAGCAGTATTAACGTACTTCTGTTTTGTCCTGGTCATATCCGCGAAATGACGTTGTAGGTCCAGGCTGGCTGAAATGAGATCTTTGACCGATACTGTGACTGTCGTGTCCCAGATCTTTTTGGCAATATCCATAGTGTTACCCTTTTCCTGGATTTCGGAAGTGAACTTGAAGTGTTGTCCCGGAGGGAGGGCCTTCTCGGTGGGTTTGCTGTCTGTCTTCGGATTCTTCGCTGGGAGCGACGTCTTCCACCCATCTTCTCGGTTGATAGGATTCGGAGGTTTCGGCACTGAAGTCGGAGCTTTCTTCATCGGAGTTGGTGGAGGAGGATCGGCCATCGTCACGTCTCCTTCTGGCGGTCGAATATCTTCAACTTTTGAAGTGCTAGGTGTCGGTAACTGTGCGGGTAGTCTTTTCTGTGTTACTGGTGGTGTCGCTGTTGAAGTCGGCGGTGTTACTACGGGCGGACGAGGGACTGTTGGAACTGGAACATTTGTGGTTGATCTATCGTGTTGAGGACGTCCTCTTTGTGAATGTGGATCAAATCTGTTGTCGGTATTCCTGCCCGACCTAAGCTGTGGAAATGAATTAGCTTCGAAGATGCGGCTATCATAAACATGTTGGTAGAATTCCTCTTCGTTGTCAAAATACTCCTCAGATTCCTCGAGAGAGGAGACAGCATAAGCGTCCCCACTAAACACAGGCATTCCATCATAGGAGAAAGAGGCGTGCCTCGTCGATCCAACTGCATGCGGAGGAACATCTCGACTACCGCCCATTGACGAATTCGCTTTCGCTGCACGCAGAATCCTCGCAATGCCTCCGCTTTCCCCTTTAGGGACTCGGGGTAAGGAGTTACCATCGGGAAGATTATATCTTTTAGTCTCGGAATCAAACTTTACTAATCCTTCAGACACTAGTTCCGGCATAACGGGGCACCTCGACGGTTTAAAGGGATCGGGATGGACCTTTCCACAAGTAAAACATGTAGCCGGTCCGTATCCAGTATTCGTCCCGGGCAAAGGAGTCTGTTGTCGGAGTTGCGCCATGGTCTGTTGCATTTCTCGTAGCTGTTGGTTAAGTTGCTCAATTTCGGAGCGCGATGTCGCATTGAGTGGTGGATCTACTCTACGAGCTATAAGCGTTTGTTGAGATTGCTCTGCCATCGAGAGGCGTAAGTCCCGGAGTTGATTGGCGATATGATCGACTTCGTCCTTTGTGGATTTCGAGTCTGGAATGTATTGAGGTTGGGGACGTTGATCTTCAACGGGATCTGTTCTTGAGCGAATCGAGTTTTCTGAATCGTCGAAATGTACTTTCTTCATTGCTGAATCGTGTTTCCGAATTGTAGTATCGTACGGGTTCCAGTCGATAGAGTCTTTGCCGAGGCGTTTGTACAGGAGATCCACTACGATATCTATTGCTGGAGGATTGCTGATAGTTTGGTTCTGTTCTGGCACTCGCGTGATGATCCAACCGGTGAGATGTTTAGGGATTCCTGTAATAAAGAGTTCGTTAGCGTATGTTTCAGTAAGTCTCCCTCTCTTCATGAGGGCACTGGAGAGTTTAAGAAATCCCATTTGATACTCGTCCACGTCTGCTGTGCATTCGAATGGATGATTGAAATACGCCGCGGCGCAGTATTGCTTCAAGTCTTCTACGGAGACGTCTTTCGGGGTGTTATTCGCGCGATACAGACGGATAAGTCGTTGCGAAGAAAGAGCCCATGTCTTGGTAGTCACTTCTGGGTCGAAGGCAGGAAGGTATTGTATGCTTTCGTATACTTCCGTGTTACAATAGTCGAGGATATAGTCGACGAGCTCGTCGTTATTTCTGATACCGGCTTTAGCTCCATGTTGAAGAATTTTCTTCAGATACCTCTCGGTATCTTTTCCTTCAAAGAATGGCGCGTCGTTGGTACCGGCCACAGGCATCGGAACGACGAGAGGGAGAGAGGTTGGATTCGACATCGTATTATTCGATGGATATATGCGTGAATTTATGGGAGAATTTGGAGTGAGAGATTGGTTAAGAGGCTGTATATTATTGTAGGACTGCGAATCAGGAGAATTTTGAGAGTCGCTCGACAAAGAAGCCGAGGAAGAAATGGATGATGGCGTCAAAGAAGACGGAGCAGAGAGATCCGAGCTAGACGAATCTCGAGACCTGAGAGAATACAGCGTGTAAAACGCGTTCCTCAGACGATGATATTCGACGCGTAACGCGTCGAGACTGAGAATGCTTGAAAAAGTGAGAGTCCTGCGGAAAACCAACCCCCTGCGGTGGTCACCACTAAAGAGGAGTAAGTTAGACTAGAGATAGTCCAACGACGTGTTGGTCGAGGATGAGAGTTGAGAGTAAGGCTAGATCAAACTATCTCGTACACGTAGTACGGATGCAGTATAATCTTATCAGCGAGTACACGATCGTATAGAACGGACCTTTATATCGGACCGAGGAATTGGATCTCAGGGACAGATGGAATCAATTAAGTTGTTGGCCCGTTGCGAGTACACCGCACTCGACGACAAAGACAGACTTTAGAGGAGAAACTAACGATGGCTATGAGCCTCTGAAGGTGACTGTTCAAAAGAGGGAAGAAAAGTATCTCTTTTTCTAGATGACGTTCTATATAAGAAAAGCTAGGATTATGATGACATCACGACATGATCGAGTATTTCCTCCTACTCTCAATTTCACATGTTACCCCGACTATCATCAGGTTACCACTTGACGCGTTCCCGCCTGTCGATAAAGAGGTGGCAAGTCTCTTCGCAATGATGGACGAGGTCACCGGCGACGGGCTGGTGGACCGAATGAAGTGGGATAACGATGAAATCAAGGAATAGTCGGAAGGGACCGTTATAAGTAATAAGAGTGAGAAGAGTTAAGGTAATGGTGAAACGTTAAAGAAGTATAGTATCGATGAGTGGGCCAATTGCCCCTACTATAATATGTCCCCTGAGTATCGAAGCAGCTAATGCTGCTTCCGCATTACGCAGATTGAATGTTTGCAGCCAGGTGGCTGCATACAAAGCGGAATCTTCGAGATCCACAATGGAGATTCCTTGCTCAGCAAAGAATCGGGCAACATCCTCAATGGTGCCATTGAGGTAATTAGCGAACAACGTTTGCGGCGGAGGAGGCAAGGCAATTGTAATCCACCCCGTAGCCACTAAATGGCGATAATAATGGTGACGGAGGATAACCTCCGCCGCCAACAGCAAATATCTGGACGATACGTCCAGAGGGGTTCCAGGAGGCGGATCAGGCCGCCTTGGATTGATCAGCTGGCATCCACAAATGGAGCGCTCGCTTACTGCACCGTCTTCACGGTACACAATGCCCAAAGGGCGCACTGTCAGCCCTTGTGGGGTGACAAGATATGCCGCCCAGGCATCAGCCATACCATTTCGGGATGGTGGTGAGAGTTTGGCTCGCGGTGCAGTGCCTGCAGGAGCCATTCAAATGGATGAGGGTCTGGCAGAAGTACTGCTGGACCAGCCTACAGGGGCGGGCTTCATACAGCCTTTCCCTTTTTTCTTCTTTTGGACGGAGTTTTCTCTATCCAGAGTGCCAGCAGTGATGCCAGCAGCCTTGTCCTGTTTAGCAGTTCAGGCAATCGATACGAAAACTGGTTCAAACCAGCTGACGAGCAGAGTTCGTTGTAACTCACTTATGTGAGTTAGGTCTCCTCTTCAGAGAGATTGGACTTCCTGGTCTAAGACCCGGTATAGGGTCCAACGCCGTGAGGTGTTGTACCCATGTCTACTCGCAAACGTGGGTTCGCGAAGTATCCTAAGATACCAGATGACTTCTCGGCTGTTAGCTGGGAATATAAGATTTTCTGCTCTAGCAAGGGTAGCCTCGCAAGCGGTGTGAATCCCATAAGAAATGGGAAGTTGTCAATTGTCATTGACTTCGACGAGATTGGCATCTTCGCCATAGCAAATCCAGCCATCGGTGGCAAAGTAGCCACCATCACTCCTTCGATGAGGGAGTTCTGGCAGTACTGCCGGAGCGTCCTCCTGAGTTTCAGGAGGAATGGTGGAAGACAAAGCAGGATTGGTACTAAGTACCGCTCCTGTGTAGGAAGAAGACAGAGCAGGTGCTCCTGTCGTTGATGGATCCAGGTCCATTGGACCTGCGCTACTATCAATGTCAAATGACACTGAGTCATCGTTAGACGAGAATACAGTGGAAGCCGGAGCTTCTACCTGTTGTCATTTCCCAGACTGGCTTTCCTCCTCATAATGAGGAGAGCCATGACCATGTCTGGTGGATGAATACCGGCGGTATCCCTCCAACTCGTCTGAGTATCTGTCGCACCTCTCTTGGAGGCTGCAAATTTTGCACGCGCTGCGTCATCGTAGTTGTGCTGTAAATCAGTAACCATCTCATAAGAGACGATAAGTCACGGCTAGCAGTGCCAAGCTGGATAGCCAGCTGCACCGCTGATTCGTTTTCGTTGTTTGACATGTTATGTCGATGGTGTTGCCGGTAGTACTCCTCTTGAGGGTTACCAGTGGCGGTCCAACTAGGGTCCGCCATAACGAATGCCTCCGTCGAATGCTGGAGGAAGTTTTGGCAATGAGGACAAATCCCCATGTTCAAAATCTCATGAAGACAACACCCTATATTAGGGTGGAATGTCCACAATAACTGTGTCCAACGTTGTTGGATACCTGGTTGAAGGCCATCAATGATGACCCCATACCTGCCATGTTACTGGCTTGTTGTAATCCCGCTGGTTCAGCAGGATATGTGTTCGCTGTGCCAAACACAAGTTGTGCTGGTGGGTTTGTTGACGCGCCAACCGTTCGTTGATTAGGTATCAACTGATTGCTCAGTTGAGCTGGTATAGAGGATGGAGATAGCGCCATTGTTTTGTCGTTGTTGCTGCCGAGGCAGTGACGGTGTTTTGTTGACTTTCGAAGGCGTGTCTTTCTCCATGATGGTGAAAGAGTAAGTTGGGAAAGATAAAATTTTCTTTCCCTTTTTATAGGCACGACATGAGGTGTTGCCCGATTGTGGTTGTACATAAGGTACAGCCACCAAATGTGATTGTCAGGGCAATCTTTTACTAAAAGAAGCAGATGCCGTTGTATCTGTGTGATTCTATTATATAGAATATTTTGATTGGAATGGAGACCTAACCGGTCGTCCATGGAAGTCGTCGCCAGTCGTCGACGCCTTGAAGTTCTAGATATCTATCTAGAGCGACTAGGTCCTTACACATTGTGTACGGTTCTGTGGTGGTATCACCAAGATTCCATTTAATATGGAATAGTATTTTTCGGCCATCCCAATGATGTCCAATTATTTCATCGACTAACCATTCCACTGTGGATGGTTTGCCGAAATCGTATGGCTCTGCTACAGAGCGCATAGGGAATAATGCATCATCATTAGGATGATGCTTGCGTATTAGCGACGCCTCGAAGTTATTGTGTCTTCCACGCTTTGCCAACTCTGTTGGCAATCCGATTCGGTAGTTAGACGAATCTGGGTGTACCTCGATGATGAGGTACAGTCCTAAGAATTTTGGTAAGAGCTTGGTAGCCCTCCCCCTTGGCAAATTTAAGTTTTTTTGTCGATAGGTAAACTAAATCATTTAGTTTAATTTTGGGTTCATCCCTTCTGTGCTTATTAGCATGGAAGGTTTGTTTTACCCTTGCCTTGATAAGGAGACTTTTGCATCGCTTGGGTATTTGTGAACCATGGATGGCATGTACCCTCCATCTACCTCGAAGGGAGCATACCCTGTGCTCTTGTTTACGCTGGAATTCAATGTGAATTCCATATTGGGCATTTTTCTACCCAGTCTTTTTGGTCTGCTTTGACCATTGACCGTAAGATTTGGCCAATTGAATGATTTACTTGTTCAGTTATTCCATCCATTTGGGGGTGGAATGATGTAGACATTAGGAGCTTTGCTCCTAGTAAGTGGTGTACTTCACGCCACCATCATGACGTGAATTTCGAGTCTCTGTCTGAGACGATGGACTTAGGTAGTCCATGTAATTTCACGATCTCCTTTACAAAGATCCATGATAATTGCGATGCAGTTATCGTTGTTTTCACGGGTATAAGGTGTACTCGTGAAGTCATCCTGCAAATGACTACCCACAGGTAATCATATCCTTGCGATTCTGGGAATGGACCTATGAAGTCCATGCCAATTGATTCCCATGGTTTCGTGGGGATCGGAAGCAAATGTAGCAAACCTATTGGTTTGCAATTGCTTGTTTTAATTTGCTGGCAAGTCTCACAGCAGAATTCTTCAATGTTGCCATTGACCCGTGGACACCAGTACCATTGTCAAACATAGTCGGCAGTTTGTTGTCCTCTGAAGTGACCAATTACTTTGTGAGCTTGTTTGGCTATTATACCTCGCAAGCTCTTTCCATTGGCCGCTCGGCCAGACGGAATGCAGAGAACTATTTCTCCGCCACAATTTTTCGTGTAGATTAAACCATTTTCTACTGAGAATGGTTTATGGTGCTCAGGGTTACTGAGTACCTTGCAGAACAATGGGTCATCAGTATATAACCGCTTGACTTCTTCGATGAATTCATCCCTTTCAGGTAGAATTGTTAGAGGTTCTACACCTCTAGGCCTTGATTGGAAGACATTAATGTCTTCCTTGTTTGGGAGGATTACTGGTACCTTTGGTACCTGTGTTTCTGCATTGGCTTGCATTTCTGCAGCCTCTTTGTCTCGTCGTTCAACTATTGGATGTTGCGCCGTTTGTTTACTGCGCAGGCGTGATGAGCACCTTAATTTTATATTGGCTAAGTGTTCCTTAGCCAATTCTTTGACTCTTCCTTGTGGAAGATTGTCCAGATTTGTGTCAATGCGTATATCCGCATTTACATATTCATGCGGTTCATGATATTCATGAATTGCGTCAGATTCATAGTAGCACGACAATGCGTCGGCTACTTTGTTGTTTATTCCTTTGATATAGCGTATATCAAAATCAAATCTGGATAGGTATTCCATCCATCGAGCTTGTCTACTGGACAATTTTTGTTGTGTTAGAAAGAATTCTAACGCTTTGTGGTCAGTGACCACATGAATTTGATATCCAAGAAGTTTATCTTCCCATTTGAGAAGAGCTTCGAGGATAGCTAGAGTTTCTATTTTGAAAACTCTATAGTTATGCTGCACTGCAGTAAACTTTCTGGACATGAAGCCGGCAGGCCTACAATGTTGCCATGTAGGTCCTTGACCGTACATGCATCCGATGCTGGATACCGACGCATCGCAGATGACCCATATAGGTTCGTCTTTATTAGTATTTATAGGCTTCAGTATTGGAGTCTTGGTTGCCAGTCTTTTGATGTGCTGAAAGCATGTTTCATGGACTGGCATCCATACGAAAGGAACATTGTTCCTTGTCATTATAGACGGTGGTCCAGTATACTGGGCTACATCTGCACCCAATGCAGGTCCAACATTTTAATTCCCCCAGTAGTTACTCTGGGGAATAATTTACTAAGGCCAGTAAGCTACTGTACTGCCAGTACTGGGGGAATAAAAATATCAACTCGGTAGTCAGCTGGTACGCATTTGATAAGGTCATGTGACTCGTCGATTGCAGATTTGGGTGGCTGGACGAAAATGGGTGGTTTACAGGCCAAATATGGATATTTCTGGGATGGTAGCTAGCCCAAAAAAGACTATATATAATATATTAATATTTGAGCACTACTCCGAGGTGGATTAGGCACCATAAGGGGATGGATTGCATCGAAAAATCTAGATGATGTTCGGTCAAAGCTGGCTGAGCATTACCAAATTGGGTAATGCCATCAAAACAGTAAAAGCGGCCTAAAAGCCTGCTTGTACATGGATATTCTGCCCTGTAAGAGTGCAGATAGGATCTTCACACACACAAGAGGTCCCTGAAGCGAAATTTCAGCGATAGCTGCGGTCAAAGCTGTTTTATTACCATATTTAGAATGCCAGCAAAGCGGCCTAAAAGCTTGTTTATGCTTGGGTATTCTACCTAATAGCAGTCTACACAGTGTTTATAGATGTACAGTAGGTACCTAAAGCGAAATTGAAGCAGGTATATGGTGTAATAGTAGCACTGCTTCGATGTTTGGGTCTGTGGCTGTGTTGTAAAAAATCGAAATAAAAGTAGGGATGTTTAATATACTAGTGGTACAGGCATGGTCTCTGCATAATATATATATGCCTGAAGCGAAATCAGAGCATTCTATGGAGAGAATAGGCTGTAATTGCCTGCTCTAGGCCGGAGGAGGTCAAAGCTGTATGACCAAATAGGGAAATATATGCATTACATACAGGTGGTGTTGAGTCAAAGTTGGGCTCAGTAATGGCATGGCCTCTCAAGGCTTGAGGTCAGGAGTACATATCTGAGTAGTGTGGTATACTAGCTACGCCCTCCAGGTGTTATATTTGGCAATATGTGGGCAGGAGGATGTACATGGAGTGATCAATGGTGAGTAACCATCAAAATTCGCATTTTTGAGGAATTAAATACTAATAATGAGTGTCTACGCGAAGGTAGGACCTCAAAGCTCGGTAGGTATACTCTCTTACATAGTATACACTCGATCCATGTCCAAGAACCATTTATATGGCACCAATGTGCTTAACATGTTCTTCTAGTGTATCACTGAAGACAAAGATATCGTCGAGATATGCGTGTACATATCTCCTGATAGCGTTGCAAAAGATGAATGTCATCATTTGCTGAAAAGTGGCTGGGGCGATGTGCTTAACATGTTCTTCTAGTGTATCACTGAAGACAAAGATATCGTCGAGATATGCGCGTACATATCTCCCGATAGCGTCGCAAAAGATGAATGTCATCATTTGCTGAAAAGTGGCTGGGCATTACAATCCCCCATCATCATGACATTACTGATGAATGTCCCGAAGATGCAGGCAAATGCTGTTTTCCAAACATCGCCTGCTTCAGTACAAATTTGTTTGTACGCATCACTAAGATCGATCTTGGATCGATACTTATGTTTGGCTACATCCGTTCGGATGTTATCCTGGTCAGGGAAAGGAGTGACATCCTTTACCGTGTTATTGTTCCGTTGACGATAGTCAATAATGGTACGTAGTGTACCATTTTTCTTTCGAATACAAAGCATAGGTGCAGCCTGCGGAGCAGGTTGCTGTATCCACCAGTTTGATCTGGTGTATTTACCGATTTTATCAGTAAGTTGCATTTTTAGGTGATCTGGGCACCTAGGCATATAATAATTATATCGCTGTTGTTCATCAATTAGTTTAATTTGATGATTGATTTCTCGTAGTGGTGGGAGTACCTCTGGTACTCCCCCGAGTATATCTTTATACTCATCGATTATCATTGCGTGGAGCATCGGTATTTGATCATCCGTAAATGGTCCTTGCTTTTGTAGTGAGCAGAAGTCTATTGGGCTGTCCTCTTGAACTGCCTTGAATTCCTTGTCCCCTGATTTGGGTTTGGATTCAGGAGGATTGTCCTTCTCCTTTTCTCGTTGAGCTCTAAGCTTAACTTGTTTACGCACACTCTCAGGAAACATTTCATGAGATATTTCTTGTAAGACTTCGACATAATTGTCGAGGTCTTCTGCCGATAACATAGTTGTTTTCGGTGTTTGTGATGAATCATTTTCATTATATTTCTCCAGTATTACTGGGAAATGGTGCGGAAAGCTTCTTGCGGAGCATTGTAATTCTGAACAAAGATGTTCTTCGTCCACTATCGTCTCGATTTCCACTATTGGAATTTTGTTATTTTTCGACTTCTTTGAAGTTGAAACTGCAGCTAGTCACTCTTTACTAGTTTGCGTTTCCATTCTTCGGAATTTCCCATTAAGGGTTTCCTTTTTCATTGCAGTTCGGCGCGCAAATTCCATTGCGTTATTAGGCCTAAAATTGGCCTAAGGCGTGTAACCGTACATTTTGACACTTTGTACATGTTATACAATGCAATAAGAGAGTTATACGGAGCCCGAGCGTGATAGCTGTTGCCGAGGCAAAGAACTTAACAATAATACTCAGCGAGCCGTGAAGGTACACCCACAAGCGTAGCCTAGAGCCAAGCTAGCAAGGATACCTGGGCTGCCCGGAGATGTAACGCTAGATCGTCAATCTAGTTATACCCAAAGAGTGTAGACTCTCTAAACTACAGGACATCTCGAAGCGGGATAAGTACTAGGCCGACGCGTTACTCGAGGGCATCCCTTGCACTAAGACCCCCAACGAGCTATGTTAAGATGTGGACTTTACAGTCCGTAACAATGGACCAGAACGATCCCGAGGAAAACCGTAAAGATCTATTCGCGGCACCGGTCGCAACCATGAGGACGGTAGAAACATGCTTAACGGTCCTACGGAAAGCTACGCGCCGGGATAGCCTTGGCAAATCGAAACATTTGATCTTAGAAATCATACATGGAAGGTCTTATCCGTTAAAGCCGACTATCGGGAATCACTTGTACATACTCAGCGCAGTTGCTCGAGATTATCATAAGTGGTGTCGTTGGAAAGCTAGATAACAGGTCTTCTCGAGAGAATGTTAATCACACTCAGGATGGACAGAACTATCCAAGGAATAGAATGAAACTCACCCAAGGGAAACCGGGCGGCAAGTGATCATGAAGCGCAAAGGTACTCCTGACCCCGGAGAATTGTGGAGTAATCGGAGAAACCTCGCTCGGATCAAAACACTCTAAAACTATGTTAATCCTCATGAAATCATATTTTACCTCTGATATATACCCAAGAATGGACTATTTCTTTATCGTGTGTACCATATATAGGCTGGAGTTTCCTTTCCGAGCTAGATTCCTCTGTTCCACTCTCTTTCCGTCTCTCTCCATATCTGTTTCATCTATTTTTCGTATTAAACTCTCTCTACTTGGTATATAAGCCAGATATATTTATTCAATAAGACAAGTTTCTTGCCCTCGACTTGACTGCTAAGACCAGTGCTCCGTAGAACGTCCCCACGGGATCAGTAGCGTGACGCCTCCTGACTTGGTTATCTTAAGAAAGTAATAAACTTCACGCGCTTCGCAAAGCCCATTTATATCTTGATCGAATTTAAGTGTGTAGAGTTCTCTCGAACTCCAGATCGACTCAAATCTAGTTGCTTCCTTAGAGGGGACAGCTTCTAGTAAGGGATTATTCAGCTCCAGAGTGAGGGTTCCTTAGTTGACTTCTTCACGAAGTTAGACAAGCCACTAAGATTGTGGTACAAGTTCCTAGTGATTAAGTTCACTCACAATATCGTAGCTTGGCCCAGAGTTTGGTCGAGGACTTTACGGCGTCACAGCAGCTAGTGCCAGAGTTTGCCTAGGGTTGTTGACAAACCTCGAGATTACTATTCTAGCTAGAGCCAGAGTTTGCCTAGGAGAATCTTAGTTTCGTTGTATTGGTTTTGGTTTTGGTTAATTGATTTGGACATACACACCTGGTTCCCTCGTACACTCGTACACCCCAACTAGGCTTCTCTCGACTTAGTTCTAAGAGTTGTCTAAGCTTAGTTACCCACGTTAGCGCTACAGTCTTGAACCTGGAGCAGTCGCGCGCGTACATCCGATATTACAAAGCTTTCCCTCGGGGAATCTCTGACAACCCGCCCTTGCTCCCTTACATATCGATAGTCTGGTTAGATGCGGTAGTGTTTTTGTTAGGTTGTTTTATAGCACCTTTCGCATACCTACACGTAAATACCCAAATAGCGTCCTCCCCCATGGAAAGATATGGTGCTACCTTTCCTTTGATAAGGATGTAACAAAGTCGAGTTGTATTCCATGCTTACGCATGAATTGTGTTCCTAGGATCGCATCATATCTATCGACATTTATAATGTCGAAGTATACTTTTTCATCAATACCTCCATAGGAGGTATTTACCCTCGTGCCAAAATTGAATTTGGCTTTACTTCCTACAGTTCCTAGCTGTAGTGAATGCTGATGAGCTTTTATGTTTGCTATGCGAACAAACAAGGGGCTTAATGCCTCTATTGTGTATCCGGAGTTGAATATCATAAACGCTTCGACTCCCCGATATTTACTATCGCTGTCAAATTTCCAGGATATTGTGATCCTATGAGGTCCATCAACTTTGTCGTTGTACCAATCAAGGGCTTTGTCCTTGAGAAATAACCCCAATACCTGGAGGCATGTTTTATCGTGGTCTTTACCACAATAGCAATTTACAGCCATCCATCTGAGAAGGATGGCTAACCATCTCTCGAAAATCTCTACGTCTGGCGTACCATTGTATGTCTCAGGCGTTGGGAGCTTGATATTCTTAGCTCCGTCTGTAGTTGTGACGGGTTTCCCCACTGCATGACGTACCATACGTCAATACACTCTGTGTACCTGGTGTTTCCATCAGGCACAACATTTGTCATCCCCTGTTTCTCTCGCAGTTTAGCTGCAAGTTTTTGTCGCAGCTTATGCTGTTGTGATTTACTAAGATTTGCCTGTGGTTGAATTATATAATTCACCCAGGAATTGTTAGATGAGGAGTCAGAATCGGACTCCTTGTCGTTATCATCTGATGATTCATCACATACCTAACTCTGCCACCCTTGTAGGGTTGCGACAATTGAGCGTTCTGTGAGGAAGTATTATAATACTCCCAATCCCAAACTTCTCGTGGAGTAGTTAGTTTGTCAACGGGGATGCCGTCGTCGTTGAATCCTACCATCTGGTCAGGGAGTGCATCCAGTATCATACCGGATGTTCTGAGACTATAGTTATGTTGTCTCTGAATCACTACGCGACTTTCCCAATTGCTCGCTATCCCGTTTGGGAGCGGCATACTAGGCGATCTTATTTCTGTCAGTGCAGTATTATTCTGTACTTCATTTATCAATGGTACCGTTGTCGGTACTACTATTGGCAATGCCTGTACTATCATAGCTGGCAGTGTTGGTAGTACTACTGTTTGTGGTACTGCTTGTTGTATTGTTACTGGTGGGATCACCATAGTAATTGGCTCTTTCTTTACAGGAGCCTTCATTTTAGCGGGTACTGTTTGTACTTGCTGTGTAAAAGTTACCGGAGGTAACTGTTGTTGTGCGGGTGGTACTACTGTATGTAGTACCATTGTGCTTGGACCAGGTCCTTGCGTGTTTTGTTGACAAACGACTTGCGTTGTTGTCTGTGTTTGCACCATGTGTACCGTTCTCGGTGCTGATGGCGCTATCGTTTTCGTTTGTATTCCTTGTGTAGGAATACCAACATCAACCAATGGTTGGTTTTTATGATAATGTTCATTCAATTCTCCTTGAACTTAACAAAATTCTTAGATTTACGCTGACTGTTGTCACCGCCAGAACGCTGATAATTCTGGTAACTTGATTTCGAGCCCTTCTTTGGCGCTGAATTAGAGTTAATGTGATTTTCCAGATCAGCAAGTTCAATCAATTCAGCTTCATGAGCTATCTTTTTTCCATGAATGAATGTCTTTGCTCAGCTTACTGCGCTGAAGCTCGTATCGGATATGACTGCTAAGTCCATCCCAAAGTTTTACAACCTTTTCATGTTCACTGATTTCGCCAACAAAATATAATAGATTTTTGAGCTCATGAATATATTCAGAAACTCTACGGCCATTCTGATAACAACGGCGTAGCTTCTGGTGTTGTTGTTTGCAGTAGTCCAATGGGAAACAGTAGTTAAACAAGCCCTTGAAGAACTTGGACAAGGTCCATTTACTATGATTTTTCACTACTTTCTGAATGAAAAATTTCAAAGCATTCCCTTCCAAGAAATTGGATATGTAAAAGACTTGTTCATCTTTCGGAATCCTCCCGGCTTTGCAGTACGCAGTGCACTGCATCATAAAGTGCTGGTACTCATCCGCATCAGGTTCTCCCTTATACGGAGATGGGGAAATTGGTTTCACATTGTGTTTCACCTTTTTGGATTTATGCTTCTTCGACTTACACCGATTGGACCTAGTGGTCTTGGACTTGCAGCGGTTGTGCCACCGGCCTCTCCTCAAGCTCCCGGAGCTTCCAGAGGAGGTATCTGAATCCGAGTTGGAGCTATCTCCGCTAGAGTCTGATGGTGGTGAGTCCTCACTGTCTGAACCCAACTTAGGAGTAGAAGGAGATGCATCCGATTCAGAATCAGAGTCTGTACTCTCATATTTATGAGAAGTTGATTTTAACCTCATTGTCTTTGCCAGAACATCATTGATTGGCAGTCGGTCAGATGGCTGGCCCGAGACACCCCTACCGTGACGCAGAGAAGGTGTATCAGCCCTACCACTAACGACTTCCTTAATCCTTTTCTGGTACTCGGAGGAAATCGGTTTAAGCATGTCTTTCAATGCTTGCTTTGAAGAAATTTTATCTGACTTCTTAATTTCCTTAGCTTTAGCAATCACAGGCTCATTATCTGACAAGCTCTCACTGTCCGAGTGAGCGGCCAATTTAGCCTTACAGGCCTTTGCTTTCTGTGAGCTGTTTCTCCTCTTTCGGAAATTTTTCTGATCCTTGTGATCAGACTCGGAAGAGGCTAAACTAGCCTTCCGAATGGCATTCGAGCCATCAGCTTTCTGCGCTTCAATGTTAAGCTCAGAGTCACTTATCTCGTTGTTATTGTCAACGAATTTCCCTTTGGCTACATAGGAAGGACTGGGAGCCGGAGTAGGAGAGGAATGGTGTGGAGCCGTAGTTCTACTAACCATGGCGTTCCTCTTCTGCACAAGCTCACGTTGAGCAGGAGTGAGGGTGTTCTCAGCGGCACGAACAGTAGCAACCTGTTCCTTAGAAAGCTGAGTAGGCTTAAAAAATTCCTTCCTGAGATTAAAATCCTTAAGATTTTCAAGGCTTCTGGCTCGACGGGGGTAAACTACTGTTGTCCAAGGCGCATGCGCCATTGTCATATTTGGGTGTTGCCGGCTCTCTATGGCTCAGGCGGCAGCCCGGCAAGGTTGATAGATTAGATTGCTACCATATAGGGAAAAGAAAAAAATGATGTGGATTAGATAGGCGCCTAAAATCGAGGAAAAATTGTAAAAAATGCCGAAAATATTCTAGGTGGCATGCGGGGGGTGGGGCGCATGAGCAGGGGCGTGATTTTGGCTAGCTAGGTGCCTAAAATCGCGAAAAAATCGTAAAAAAATGCGGAATATATTCTAGGTGGCTTGCGGGGGGCGGGGCGCATGAGTGGTAGCGTGGGAAACCATGTGTAAATGCACCTGTAAATCGAAAAATACCGCAAAAATACAGGGAAAATCGCGGAAAAATCACGAAAAAATGCTCAAAAAGTCCGAGGGTATGGAAACAGTATGGGGGCACCGATGCACCAGCAGAAAATAAAGGTGGGAATGTTCAAGGAGTGAGTGTTGGCATATATAGGAGTACAATAGGAGGTATGACTGCCAAAATCCCAAGCCATAAGTGCAACAACTGGGGCCTCCAGATCCCTCCCAAGGCCAAATTCTTCGAAATTGTGGTGGGATTCATGGACCACACATTGCTATATTCACTGTGGGATTTTAATGGTGGGATCTTCGATTCAAGATACAGCTTTCCACCAATTTTTATCCACATCCTGCATGCCAGTTCCCACATCTGGATTAATGGTGCAATTATACAGTATTTTTTTGAGGATCATGAATATATGCATCTGTAATGAGCCCAAATGACCTGGAATGGAATCACATATGCTTAGTATACATTACCACCAGTTGGGGAGCAGCATACATATGTGATTGAGCATTTTACAGGCTATATTTCGCACTTTTTCGCATTTTTATTGAATACAGCCACCCAGTGATGCCCCTATAGTGTATCTCCTTTTTCGAAACTTTTCCTGATTTTTCCGGCATTTTTTCCTGTATTTTTGCGGTATTTTTTCGATTTAGAGGAGCATTTACACGCGTTTTCCCACGATCCTGCTGGTGCGCCGATGCCCCTATACTATATCCACACCCTCGGACTTTTTGAGCATTTTTCCGTCAATTTTCCGGCATTTTTGCGGTATTTTATCGATTTACAGGTGCATTTACACATGGTTTCCCACGCTTCTGCTGGTGCATCGGTGCCCCCATACTGTATCCATACCCTCGGACTTTTTGAGCATTTTTTCGTGATTTGTCCGCGATTTTCCCTGTATTTTTGCGGTATTTTTTCGATTTACAGGTGCATTTACACATGGTTTCCCACGCCCCGCTCAGCTGCCCCGCCCCCCGCAAGCCACCTAGAATATTTTCGGCATTTTCCATGATTTTTCCTCGATTTTAGGCGCCTATCTAACCCACATCATTTTTTTTTTTCCCTATATGGTAGCAATCCAATCTATCAGTCTTGCCGGGCTGCCGCCTGAGCCATAACGAGCCGGCAACACCCAAATAGAGAGGTCAAAGCCTTATTGCTGGCCTTTGTAAAGGCTCCCCTGAGGGTTATTGGTGTCCTTTACAAAGGCTTCACTGAATCAGCTGAGAGTGTTGGGCGACTTGTTCCCCAACCTATCGTGATTGTTGTAAAAATTAACGATAGGCCTGCGCATGCGTTAATTGACTCAGGTTCGCTGGGAGATTTTATGTCTACCCAGTTAGCTGATCAATTGAAGGTAGAAAAGAAATATATGCCTACACCTTTACCTTTGCACCTTGCTATCCAAGGATCACGTTCGAGAATCCTTTTACAGTAAATCTGAAATATCAGAAAATTAATGCCCCGCACTACTTTGATATTGCAAACGTATCAAACTACGATATTATTCTCGGTACACCTTGGATATATACATACAAGGTACAGATTGGACTTAACCCAACTACCGTTGATGTCGGTAGCGATGTTCCTCTCCCTATTCAAGGAGACAATGTCAGTGAAATACATACTCAATCTATTTCAATAGAGGAGGAGCACTTGGAGCATGTGCATGAACAACTGCGTGCATATGCAAAACCCTTGTGCAAGTCCATGGACGAGACGAGTTTACCTCCTCTCTGTCGGATAAACCACACTATTCCTTTGATAGACGAGAATAAAATATACCCCTGGCGTCCCTCGCAGTGTCCAGAGGCGTTCTGGCCTCAGTGGGATGCGAAGTGTAAAGCTTATGTGGAGTGTGGCCGGTGGGTGGTCACTTCGTCTCGGAACACTGTCCCGATGATGTTTATTCCTAAAACAAAGGATAAGAAAGACCTTTGTGTTGTGATAGACTTGCGTGCAAGTAACACAAACACTCACAAGATTGCTTCGCCGCTTCCTAACATAGATGGAATACTACGGCGGGTTGCAAAAGCAAAGTACCGAAGCTTAATTGATGGAAAGGATGCCTACGAGCAAATCCGTATAATCCCAGAGCATGTGCCCCGCACGATGGTCTCAACTCCTGACGGCAATATGGATAGTCAGGTTATCCAAATAGGAGACTGTAACGGCGGTGCAACTTACAAAGCAATAATGAATGATGCCTTCTCATCTTACATTGGTGTCTTCATGGATGTGTACTTAGATGACATTGTCATCTACTCTGAGACTCTGGAGGACCATATCAAGCATGTGAAGTTGGTTCTAGATGTCTTGAAGCGTGAAAAAATTTATCTCAGCGAGAAGAAATTGAATTTATTACCGAAAGCACTCAAGATATTGGGTCAAGTAATTGACAACGATGGTGTCTATATGGACCCGGAGAAGGTTGACTCGATCGCCAACTGGAAGGTCCCAACCTCGAAAGAGATGTTAGCGGGATTTCTTGGTGCGGTCGGCTACCTAACCGACAGCTTACCTCAAATCCGGGGCCCAATGGGTATCTTGCATGCACATACAGGTGCTGCGGTTCCATTTCAGTGGACATTCACGGAACAGAGAGCTTTTGATGAAATAAAGGAAATTACTCACTGTTGGCGAAACCATGCACGGGTCCCGTTAGATTGCTCGCCGGACCATAAGCCAATATGGGTGGTGACGGACGCATGCTCAGAAAGCATAGCAGGCTTTGTTGGTCAAGGCAATGACTGGCATGATGCTAGAGTGGCCGCGTTCTACTCGGCAAAACTGAACTCTGCACAACCAAGGGTTGTCGTGCCGCCGAGCAGCGGAAGTTGGAGAAACACACGGCGGAAGTAACCCCTAGCCCCTAACCCCTAACGCGTATGTAACAGTACGGATCAATCCCTGCTGGACCGATCCTTCCACCCTATATAAGACTCGATTGTACGTAGATAGAGATTAGTTTACTTTGAATCCAGCGCTATCCCTGTCATTCCGAGTATCTCTTTGTGTGACTACCGTCACACGTGGAGAGCCTTTCAATTTTCAACTTCTAATTTCATGTTGTTTTTTGCTCTATCTTTTTCACTCGCGATTCTCGCCCACACAATATGGGAAAATATCCATAATTCAATATCATATTCAACTTCATTCAACCTCACTACTTCACATTCATGAATGCGAGTACTAGCCACACGGGCAAATAGTCAGTGCCCCCAGCCACCAGCGCCCGTTGTCCTGTTTCTGCTTTTTCTGGACACGGCATTCCCTTTTGACTCAAACATGATTAGCAGGGGAAGAATGCTCTTGTCGGATAACATGAATATCCTCAGGCGCTTGCTTCTGGTGTCATGATGTATGGTGTTTTGCTATAAATCTGGCAAGTTTGTTGTACTTTTGCACTTCTGCTAACTACTTACATATTGTGGTAGTATCCTGGAGACGTGGCATTATATGTTTGACTGCCTTCAGTGCAAGGAGTTGATACGACGTGGCCCGCTTCTGTCAATAACAGGGCTCAGGCGATTTTGGACGTTGGTGGAAAGCAAGGGTAACTCCAGTTGGACATGCATATCTTTGGAATGCACTGCAGCTGGTTGAGGTATGTAGTATATTGATTCTCAAAATTAGTTTCCTCACTGTCATAACTTCCCAAGATCTCAATATTCAATATGCCCGTCCTGGGCTCACTAGCACTACTTGTCATTATTGCATCGCCGTCAGGCCATGCGTCTACAACCCATTGAAAATAATCTTCTTTGTCATACCTTTGACCTTGAAGTCTTCAACGCGCACCAGCTTTCCATTCCTCTCCCTTCTCAACCATGCGTTCTGTACCCAAACAGGCCTCCATGTTACACACATCACCGGCGCTTGGAAATCATCTTGAATCTCGAGGCCTCGAGGAAGATGTTTTTGCTATCCTGCATACTGTCTCATGCTGACAAGGAGAGTTTTAGGCATTCACCGGCACCAAGGAACGCGACAGCTTTCCAGGCTTGTTTCCCCTTACTGTGTGGCTCGGTGTCATGCATCAAGATCACTAGCAGTCAGGGTTCTTGCAGTCTTGTTGTGCGGAAGACAGAGTTAGGTTGGCTCAGGGAAGGAATACATCATACATACGTTGTCTCCTCTTCCGCTGATGTTGAATGAGGCAGAATGGGGAAGGGACAGAGTGCTCGAAACCTGCCTATCCCGCACCGTAATTCTTCAAAGGATAGCACTTTTGGTTCGTTCGGAATTGTTTCCTGTGATATGGCATATAATCTCCAGTGGGAAGGGAGGATGGATTTCTGAGATGCTCAGTACAGCATGTACATGTTGAGATGCACTGATGGTTGGGATTTTTGGGTTGGAAGCAGGATGTATGAGATTCAATCTTCCCTTGTTGCTCGAGACCAAGTAGCATGACATGGCGCTATCTTGCATGTAACTCCGTTTTCAAAATTGTTCTCAAGCACTTGTGCCTGGTTCCGACCTACCAGCATCCGATATTCTTGTGGTGTAGCTTTAAAGTTCACCTTTCTGCTCAGCGCTGAACATCTTTGACACAGTACTCTCCTGTCATCAGCGCTTCCCTCCTCCCCTCCTGCACACCTCTAGAGCTCTATCACTTGTTTAATCAAGATTCAATATCCCTGGCATGCTGCGGCTTATCTGGCTTGTTTCCAGCTTGTTTCACTGAAGCTGTGAAATCAACAAACCCTTGACCCTTCATACAACAATACAATTTCCGATGGGAAGGGATGATTTTATGAGTATCCAAATGCAGCTGCTTGGTGTGCATGTTTGACAGCTTGGGCTTCTCAAAGCAGGATCAATGTAATTGGATGCTGAAGCGCTGAAGCTTAGTTCGAAAGGAGGAATCTGCAGGTTATGCTGCTACTGCTGCTGTTTATGATTCCTTGCGTTTGCCGTTTGATGTGTCAACAAATGAGAATGAGAAATTGCATTGACCTGCCTGAGGCGCTCCGGCCCAATGCCGCTCTGCGAACATCCGGATATGCATGCAGCTTCATTCTCATTGTGCACTCTTACTCCTCTATACACCACTTATATCGCTTGCTCAGGCAAGACCTGGGTTCAGCGCTCAGCTAATAACTATGGAGCATGATGACTCATCACCTCAGATTCGGTTTATCAAGCTATGCTGTGGTATCAACGAGGCCTTGATATGATCTCTGACACCCTTCCTTGAGTGTTGAGGTACACTGGATGTAGCAAGGTGTACGCGTACCAAGGATGACTCTGATAGTTGTGTTTCTGGAACTAAGAGCACATTGGATTGGTAGTAGAATGCAGGTTCGAAGAAGGAATTTACCGATTACGTATGTCACGTTGCTGTTCCAGATGCTACACTGACACACTGCTGATACACCGACACTATACTGCAGTGTTACTCTCTTTATGTATACCTGCTTCCAACATACCTCTGCAAGTATCTGATATGGGGGGAGGGGGGGGGTTTCAAGAACAGTGTTGGTAGCTTCTCGCTTTTTTGCTCGTTGTTTCTCGACATATTATCCTTATTTTAGAACTGCTTTGGGATGCAGTCACTGTTGTGGCTCCTTGTTTTGAGGCTATATTGTATGTGTAGATGTGTGCAACACGGTGTATGAATAGTGTTGATTTGGCGTTTAGGAATGGCATAGGCTGTGGCTGTAGGCCGTCTCTGCCCTCTGCCGTATTTGCTGAGGGTCCGAGCTCTTTGTCAAGCCTCTCTACCGAACCTCTGTGGATTGTTGCCCAATGTTAAATGCGATGACTCTTGTTTTGGCCAATCTTGACAGAAGTTTTCCTTTCGTAAGTGGCCATACATACACTGTGTCAGTACTTCCAGTTGCATTTGGGTTGTTAGGCTTTCAGATGGCTTTTGTTCATTGTCGTCAGTCTGGTGAAGTTATACTCGCTTTCTGTATGGCAGACTGAATGCATTTGTCAACAAAGTGCTTTAAAGCTCACCTTTCTGAGCGTCGAGTTTTTGCCAGTTCAGTTCAGTGAGTCGATGAACAACTGGTTCAACCCATAATCAAAGCTGGGGATCCATTAAACAGATTGGAACCGGCTGGTACGCCAGGATCGGGAGTGTCCTACATATGTACGTACATGCCAATGAACCGGAGACCAATAAACATATAAATAATAATAAATAGGGAACCAAAGTGATATGGTATCCTAGATATATACATACATGCCAAGAAACCAGAGACCATCAGTGCAGACAATCCTACATATATACATACATGCCCAAGGGACCAGGGGCCATCATTGTGGACAAGATAAAATACATAAATAACAATAAGTAGGGAACCAAAAATAAGTAAGAATAAGTAAGGAACCAAAGAACGGAATGTGCGGAATGTGCAAATAATAAATGAATAAGGTAATTTGCAGTCTAAAATGAAAGCTAAATGTGAGGGATCCAGGTTGTCCACTGGACAGTCTTAAAAGCTGCCGGAGGCAAATTTCGTAAAGTCATGAATGCCAGTGCAATGAGAGCAAGCTGTGCAAGTAGATATAGGAACAGCCCAAGGATGGCCACAGTGCTGAGTACTATTTTGAGTATGAAGGTGGCCGCTATGCCTCGGCTGCGAGACATATAATGGCTCACACTCAAAGACCAGCCAGAGTGCTGGGATACAATCAATGAAGAAACCAACCATAGAAGTTGTTCCGCCTTGTTGAAAACGCCAATAGCCATCCAGGGCAATGGATAGTCCAGAATATCAATGCTGCCCCACAACAGAAGAAAATGCTTTCCATGATATTAGATTCGACACCATTGTGAGATTCAAATGAATGAACTTTTTTGGCATGTTTTGGTCCTCATCCGACTGTGATTAGGAGCAGCAGCACCAAGAGTTTTAGTGGCCTAAAGATTAGCTGACATATCAACTGTGAGAGAGCCTGGAGTATACAATGAGTGACCTGAACAAGGAGATAATCATAGACGGTATACAGAGAAAATAGGAAAGGATGACAGCTAGACAGCCCAAGTCAATGGGTGGTAGTAGTAAGATCATTCCTGTTGTCCCACTTTTCAATCATTACAAAATCAAGAGTGGAAGATGGTGATAGAGGCTGAGGACTGGTGATGACCACAGAGCTGTTGATTTTGCCATCGGGTTCATTGAATGCGGATATGGCACCCAGCTCCCTGTGGCTTGTTCCACCAGAAAAAATATACAAGGAGGTTGATAAAAGCAAATGCAGTGGTCATGATCTCGAGCTCGGTTACAGGTAGCCTCTGGCATACTCTGGCCATAAGTTGGACAATCAACCAAGTAGTCTGGAAAACAGCAAGAAGTTTTGAAACCCCGTCACTGCGGCTGTGGTCCTTGACTTCATTCTCGCTCAACTGGCCAATAACAGTAGCGTGCACGAGAAGGGAGTGTTCATTGACCTCACTATCAACAGAGGTTTTTTCCGCATTGGAGTTAACTCCAAGGAAGTTCTTGATTTGTGCATGTTCTCCTTCATCAATATTCAGCGGCATGACTCATAAAACACAGATCAGTTTTGCATCTTCGTATAGAGCAAATCCTCCCATCAGGGCAAAATATGCATGGGTCTTCATCCATTTGAGCCCTAACATGATAGGGGGTTAGTGAGTTTAGCAAAGGATTCGGAAATTTAAAGTCCGTTGAAGTAAGAAGGATTGGTCCAAGCGAGGACCGGTGGGGTCTTCCAGTCGGGTCCAATGTAGAAGTAGCAGTAAATATCACTTCGAAGGTATTAAACCTAAGAAGTAGGCTAGAGTAGATAGAAATAATAACACAATGAGCTTAACACTTAGCTCAGCACTTGTTGCACTCGCTGGCAACGTCGTAATCACACAATATAAGAGTCACAGAGTATAAGGCATCGATTGGGAGAAGGGAGAAGAGAGAGGGGGATTAATTGATAAATCTACAAGTATGTAAAGGTACATAAATGTAGCCGAGTTGCTAAGCTAATAAAATAGTGAAACTCATGCGGAGAGATCGGATAAGGGAACAGATCAGTCCGGTCGAAGGAGAAATACCTTTAGCCTTCCAGATTTCTGATGGGAAAGACAGAGCAGTGCAGGATACACACATGACTAGAAAACAGAGCTTCCCACCTAGCTCAGTCGGTGGGACAGAATGGAGCGACCAATTCCAAGCGTCACAGCTCAGGTGTGCTCCGACAACTGTTGCCTACACCCTAGGAGGTACGGAGAAGCTTCAGGATAAGGAGGGGAATAATGGATAAAAGATAAATGGTAAGATCAAATAAATGATGGAATAAAACATGTGAGATAATAAACACTCAATTCTGAATTACTGGATATTTGTACGGCCTAGCGGTTTGGGCTGACGCAAGAGTAGGTGCAATGCGTCCTTGGGATACAATCCTGGAGAGAGGGGAGTGCGGGATGGCTGGAACGATGTAGGAGAAGTGGGAGGGATGAATACCCGGTATGTCCGGCAGTCCGATCAAATTAATGATTTGCGATCAACGTATAACGTCGGAGTAGCATCGGAATAGTGCTGGGCATGTAGGCGTACATGTGACAACATCCTAGAAACATAAGGGAGTGGGGAAATAATAGCCCGAAGCCGTAAGTGTAACACAAGCACAATAATAAAGAGAACAAGAGGTGAATAGGGCAAGTGTAGTAAGGGACAAGTAAGTAGTAAGTAATAGTAAGTAATAGAAGTGAGACAAAATAGACTGTAGGTCAAGAGTGATTTAATAATTGGGAATGAAGCGATACAGTATAAACTAGCATATAAGTGAACATCAAAGTAAACTAATAGTAAATGTAACAAGTGGAGTACTAGCTACCGCTAGGGCAGCTAGCACTACCACACCGTAGTTTTCGAAAGTCTCTTTGCTGAGTACCAATCTTGACATGCCCAAAATACCATCATCTCCGGTGCAATAAGTATGATGATCATCAGGATTATCCTTTCTGCCATACCCCTCCACCTCTTTTCTTTCAATCTTGGAATGATGGGGTGAGTTGATACCCAAGTGCAAGCAACAAGCACAGCGATGCAGCTCCAGAAGATTTGAAGGGTAGTACAGCAGTTATCTATATCACTGCAAATGTCCGTGGTGCTGTTTCTGGGAGCGATTGCGGATATCCGCAATATTTTTGTGATATTCAGAATAACATATGTCCTCATGAGGTACAGGATGAGCATTGCAAGAGAACAGACTGCAACTTGGTTGGATGAATCCTACAAAAAAAAAACATACTATATACCATTATTGTAAGGTTTAATGCTTTATGTGCAGTCAGATACCTGTATGGACTGCAGTGTAGGCCTCTCAAAGCACAAGATGGCGCAGGAATTACTGCTTTAACTTCATTTAGTGCTCCCAAAAGTGACACCCAGTACATGCTTTTGCTGATAAAGTATGCGTGTTGTCTCCATGATAGTTCATGCAAATCTAAACCCCCTCATCTATATGACGCAGATTCCAAACTACCCAGACGCAGACGACGACAACATAGACATTAATGAGGAAGTTGTTATCAATGTCATTGCCCTCAATGGAAACACCGTAAAAGATGACAGTGTCAACCATGACACTGGAGCTTCCCGCCATATCTTCCACAATTATATTGCTTTTGAAGCTCTGCTTAATGTCTTTGATTTCGGTTCAGCATTGTCCGCCGCTGCAATAGGCAAAGGGAAAAATTATCCTCAATGCAAAGCTCAATAGAAAACTGTGACCCTTTTCAATTTCAAACGTTCTTCATATACCTTCAGCAAGATGCAACCTTATATCAGAGTCAAGACTAGACAAGAAAGGCGTTAAAACCACAAGGTGAAGGCATAATCACTTACCTGACCTCCGCCAGCAAACCTTTTGCAAAAGGCAACATTGTTAATGACCTTTACAAGATGGAAGTTGTACCCATCCAACCCGCGGATCAGCAAGAAACATCTTTGCAATCAATCATCAATGGTGCCTTCGATCACCGCAATGTTCAGTCCTGATGGCAAAACTGAGGCAAACCGTCGCCTGGGTTTTACCACTGTCTAATGGGCCATATAGACGTTAAAGGGCTGCGGGATTCCACGACTGGACTTCCCGCAAATATCAACAGTGTAAGAGTCAAAAACTGCCAGATCTGTGCCCTCGCTAACATTAAACGACTCAAATTTCCTTGCAATGCTACAAACCATGCAACACATCCCTATTCCGCGTTCATTCCAACATCTGTGGTCCACTTCCTTTAGGATATGGCAACTTCAGATATTTCATCTCCTTCATCGATGACTTCTCTCGGTTTATCATCATATTCTTTCTAAAATCCAAATCCGACGCTCTCAAATGCTTCATTCAATTCTGTGCAGCAGCTGAAAAACAACTAGGTTACCAAATTGTGTTCTTATGCATTGACAATGCTGGCGAATTGACAGAAGGTGCTTTCCAAGACTACTGTGCCAGCGAAGGCATCACCTACGAAAAGACTGTTCCCAATGCTTCTCAACAAAACGGTGTCGCAGTTGAAAGGGTTAACCAAATCCTCGAGAGAATGTCCCGAGCTATGTTGGTCGACTGCGGCCTTTCTGCATGGTTTTGGCCTCTTAGTACTCAGGCTGGAGCGCACATTAAAAACCGAGTACCTCACTCATCCCTATCCGACAAACTCACACTGTTCTATGGGTGGTTTCGGGCGAAACCCAACCTCTCTCACCTTCGCCCTTTTGGTGCACTTGTCACCTCAAGGAAGACAAACTCCGACCAGTTAAGCAAGGCTGTTCCTCGAGGCGAACATGGAAGATTTGTTGGCTACTCTCCCGATTCCAAGGGGTACTTAATTTGGTTCCCCAACTCGAAAACCATACGAGCGCGTTGAGACGTGGAATTCCACAGGTTTCCACAAAACCTGCCATCCCCACCGCTCTCAGAAATCCTCTGGGATGATCTTCATCTCCAAACAACACCTTCTTTCAACAATGATCCTCGTCTTTTAGAAGAGCGCATATCCTTACCACTAAACAAAGGCTCTGATGAGTACGTGCATTGTCTCACTCCTCAGTGATAACCTTAATTCCTTCCTGTTAGACTGCCCTCTGAATTGACAATGTCTTCAGATGTAGATCTTCATGGAGAAGAGCTAAGGCACGTACACCGCCCCTTCCTATAAACCCTATCTAAATATTACTCTGCAGTCCTTCCTCCCCAACCATAGAGAGTCCGAGAGAAAAACAACGCATCAAGCCAAAAGTGTATGCAATGACGTTGCTAAAACTATAACCTACTAAAAACTTACTCTGCAGTGATCCCTCTCAAACTATGAGTTCTGGAGATTTACAATGCATTGAGCTAAAAGAGTACGCATTGATGGACTCTACCATACATAACCCTAATCCACTCCCTTACTAGTGCTGATGGCGATGTCCCTATGGCCGACGGTCGACCTAGACGTTCTGAACATGCCACGCGCCTTCATCAGGAAATCGGTATCTGAATAATGTCTCGAAAAATCTACATAAGTTCTGATAAGTTCTGATAAGTTCTGTTAATACTGATAATTAACTGGTAATGATTCACATATTCACATTAATTTCTGTTAATACTGATAATCAACTGGTAATGCTTCACAAATTCACTTCAAGCCTCAAGATTACTTGAAATTATCTGAAATTATCAAATTTTAATTAGATGACTTTTAATACATAGAAATACATCAATTGCTAATCGATACACAAATAAGTAGCGCTACTGAGCCCAAAAAATAAAAATAAAATGAGTCAATGTTGTAGTATGGTGTATACTAGGGTTTACAGTTCATTCAGTACATAACCTTCAATAAAGCATCCATCCCATGATGCACCTCGTTAATTTGTTGACTGAGCTCTCCCTCGAGTTGTTCAATACGATTTGATTACAGAGTTGAGCATTCTCACAAAGAATCACGTCTTGTACATCCAGATCCCCGGGATTAAGTAGCCTTCGAATAAGAAATTTGAAGTCCATATTTAAATGATACGCCGTTACTACCGGCAACGGGAGTGGTGCCGGGAGCGCACAAAACTCAGCGCCAACTTACGGCAGGACATACGTGTCCTTTCTTCCCTTCACCAACACCTCTCTTCACTCATTTTCTTTTCGTGCCAAGTCTCCAAGCTCTTATATCATTATAGCGTGGGTTAATAGATATGATCAACAGTATTTTAGGTCGCATGAGGCTTTGAAAGGTGCGCAACTGTATTGTTGACACCGCGGTTCTGATTCTTATCGTTTCCGCAGGATTTCCCACTTTAGGCGACTCTGTACACTAGCATTTTCGTTTATCAGCACCTCAGTGGTCTATGCATATGATGTGAATTGTCCTGACATGACCAGTCATTGATGTGGGAAGCTACATATCTAGGTACATGGTCTCTCACCTGAACGCCATTGCTTGCTTACATTCTCCCACCTTAAACTATTTCATAGCTGCTTTATCTTCTCGCTTCCTATTTTTTGGTGTGTTCCTTCTGCTTTTGCTTGAATGCTATTCTTGAGCTAAGTTTTTTTTTTTTGCAGGTCGCTGGAGTTGGATGTTCATGGGATGTTGTTAGATGGCTTGTTATTAGAATCCAGTTTTTTGTAGCTAGTAGTTGCATGTATTTTTGTAGCAATAACTATCATTCTTCGCTTTCCTGTTGTTTCTTTGAAGCTTCTTTGAGTCTTCTAAGTCCTGTCCCAATAGCATTGAATAATTGCTATGTAATGGTCTGCTATTTAAGTCTAACTTACTGTTAATTTCTGTTAATTTTGAATAATATGCTGAGGGGGGCCGCGAAATTCCTTGTAATACCTCGTAAGTTTATGACTTGGGTAATTTCTGATAATTTCCGATAACTTAAGCTAAGTTGGAGTAATATTCAATACATTACTCTAGGACTGTTTTCCTGATGTTCCTGCTTGTTACTGTGTTAACTTTGTCACGGCTACTTCTATGACTGGAGCACCCAACCCTATTCTCATGCAACTTCTGAACTCCCCGACGACAATGAAATAGAGGTTGATTGTACAACAAATGATTTACATTTGCTCACACAATCTTTTGTCAACGCCGAATCCTTTGTAGGAGCTGCTCTCCATGATCCAATCGATGACCCTTCTGAAAAAGACCCCCTTTCTATCCAACATGCGAAATCCTCTGTTTACTGGTCTCACTGGCTCGCTGCAATATACGAGGAGCTCGAATTGCTGGAGGCGAAAGGAGTCTATGAAGAAGTCAAGGACATCCTGCCAAACCGCAAGCCCGTTGGTTGTAAATGGGTACTACAAATAAAGAGAGACTGTGATGGTCTCACCTCTAGATTCAAGGCCCGTCTTGTCGCAAAGGGTTTCACTCAGATCCCCGGACAAGACTACAACTACACATTCGCTTCTGTAGCCAGGTGGGAATCCATCCGCACCGTTCTCGCTATCATAGCAGAACACGACATGGAGCTTTGCCAGATCAATGTCAAAACTGCATATCTCAACGGTCCACTTGATGAAGAAATTTATATGAAGAAACCTACTGGTACCGGTTCTGGCTTTTGGCGACTGCATAAAGGCTTATATGGCCTTAAGCAATCGGGAGACAATGGTACTTAGAACTCAATACCAAACTTGAATCCATTGGATTCAAACAAACAAAATCCGACTGGAGCATCTATGTCCGCTTTAGAGGCAACAGCAAATCCATAATAACAAGGAGTGTTGACGACATGCTCATCAGCTCAATACCTCCCGCTGAATCAGACATAGTCATTCACCAACTTGAATCACTATTTGACATAACAGACAATGGCAAACCAGCCTTCCACCTTGGTTGCGGCATAACCCGTGATAGAGAAAACAGAATTATTCGCCTTGACCAACATGCTTACATCGAATCGATCCTCCGCGAGTTTGGATTCGAACAATCCAAGCCAGTCTCAACTCCTATGGACCCTGGTACTCGGATTTTCCCCTCAATGGAGCATCTTGCTCCGGAGGAGGAAATGAAAGTACAATCCTTTCCTTACACTGCCGTTGTCGGGAAGAGCATGTACCTGTGCACTTGCACCAGACCAGACATCGCCTACACTGTGTGGGAGCTCGCAAGATTCATGGCCACCTATGGGCCCACACATGTCACCGCAGCAAAGCACCTCCTCCGTTACCTCAAAGGGACAATCTCTTTCTCTCTATGGCTAGGACAAAAGAAGGTACGCTACCCATTTTTTCAGGCGCTGTCTGACTCCGACTGGAGTATGGGTGAAAGTCGGAAATTCGTCTCAGGATTCATCATCCTCATGAACGGCTCCCCGCTCTCCTGGAGCTCAAAACAGCAATCGGTTGTCGCGCTATCCTCATGTGAGGCCGAATATTTGGCCACAACTCACTGCGCAAAAGACGTCCTTTGGTTTAGAAACTTCTTTTCCGAGTTGGGATTTCCCCAGCAAGCTCCCACTTCCTTGTTCTGCGACAACCAAGGAACGGTTGCATGTACACATGACCCCCACGCTCACAGCAAGATGAAGCACATTTCGATTCGGGAACACTTCATCCGTGACTGTATAGTCAAACGCCTCATCGACGTCATCTACGTGTCCAACAAAGAAAACGTCGCTGACATATTCACGAAGCCACTCCACAGGACAATGCATAGGCAATGGGTTACAATGCTTGGCCTAGACACCAGTCAAGGGGGGGTGTTAGACGCTGACTTCACGCCTTAGGCCAAAGCGTCATTATCTTTCCCAAACGGACCATATTAAATTGATTTATAATTCCTGGCTCGAAGAGAAGCCCCTATCGGTTCTCTCTTCGTGCCAGGTGAGTTACAAGGACTTGTATATTATTCTATTTACCTATCGGTTCTCTCTTCGTGCCAGAATAAACTCATCTCAAGCCTTACCACTCTTAAGAATGGCTACTTGTGAAAGATGATGACGATGATGTATCTGGATCATTCGCTCAACTAGAGCCACAATGTCTAGAGTAGATTGACTGAGCGCTCATGTTTGTTTGATAAAGGAAGAGATCTTTTGGAGATCTTAGTACTAACTCTCCTCCTTGAACATCTTATAACGGTTTTTTAAACCCGGAAACCTCAGTGACACAAAGAATGTAGAACGAATTGTCTTTGGAGCTGTGATACTACAGCTCGATGGGTTATTGGACATACACACATTCCAATGGCTCAGTCATGAGTATCAAAGCGGTTCAGTGCTTACTGTTGAATCTTGATCTAGTATTCGACAGCCATTTGACAGCATCCATTCTTACTTGAGAGCAGGTGGACCATAGAATTTATAGCTTGTTTAAAATTTGTTTCGTCAGGTTGTCTTGCATCTGAATCTCTATCCCACAGATCAAAAAAGTTTCTGACAAGTCTACTGGTGATTGCTGATCAGTACTGAGTCCCTGTGTCCACTGATTATCCGATGTCATCACCGGTTAAGCGGAGTGATTACATTACTACCTAATAGATAGTCCTTTGGAAGATTCAGTGTGTATCGGAATTTGCACATACTTATTCCGCTAGGTTTACATAACCTTGAGCCCTGCCGAAACCGTATCAACATGTGTAGGGCACTAGCGTATAGTAGATCAGTTCTGGGAACAGTGCTACTGTCATCACCTGAACTATCGTGGTCTGCGGAATGAAGACTTAATTCGAGCTTGCTGAACATCTTGTAGATTTTGATGCCAGCACTAAAGAACAAGTTGAATTTGAACCTTGAGCTTGGAAACAGTGTACGACAGGGAGAAGTATCATGAGAGAGCAGGATGGAGGGAAAAATATCTTAGTGCGCTGTTCACAAGAGCTTGACAAGGGCAGACAACATACTAGTACTCGTTATCGATATGATATCCTTATAATCTTTGGTACGGAGCTTGAAGCAGATAAGTTCACTAGATGGTATCAACAAGTAGGTTCCAATCTACGGGATACCACAGCTGTCCTGACCCGTGGCAAGTTTGAATTAACAAAGTGTATGAGGGCGGATTGCGGATAATGCAAGAATAGATCTGGTGAATCACATGCGATTCTGAGAACTGACCGTAGCTAATGTACCCGCAATAATTCAATCAATCGAATGCTTTTATCATTCTACATCCATCTGATACCAGGATGTAAAATACACAGCTGCAGTGTCTGTCGGGTCTTTGTTATCTAGATCTCACTTTCGATTTTTGGCGTCTCTACTCAATATATTTTTTTGTTTTCGTACAGAAGGTCCAACCGAGGCCTATTTCCACCGCAGCTGCAACATACTTCTTGAGTCCCAGCTATTCCATTTCAACTTAATATTGACTTATAAGTTATGTACGCGGAAGGCCGAGCACTTACAACAGACTCGTGGGGCGCGTTTTCGTTGGTATCATCCGAAGACCTGGAATCTCGTTTCTTCCCAGGTACTTTATTTTGCGGCATCCATGATATTGGTAATAAGTACTTCCCCCCCTCTTTGCCACTAAATCTATAGCCCTTGTTGTCGAGATGATATACCCCAGAGCAAGGAGTGCGATGTTCTCTTCTCAGTCATATATCCACAAACCTTTCTTGTCCTTTGTTCAAGCTACCTGTACCTTTCACCCTCCTTCTACAATGTTATTGCATGTCATTGAACTTTCCACTCACGCGTTACGTACATCTAGAAGAAGACTCTCCACTTGTCATTGAGTAGCCAGGAACTGATAACTGTGATTCCGGCAATTCCACTGGGGTCGGGCCTATGAAAAGTAGAAACAACTTTTGGACCATTGAAATTCTCCACAAGTGCATTGTCAGCCAATCAACTGACATGATTTTACAACTTTACAAGTAGCGCCAAATCAAATAAGTGCGGGGCTTGATACCAGCCGTCCGCGGATACCATGGTCACAATCAACGCGTTTGGCGTTTGATGGGTCACATGCCCTTACGGGACCATATATAAGGTCCCGCAACTTCGCTTTCATCCCCGACCCCAGGACCCCATCCCTACCAAGGTAAGTTGTATTGGCTGAAATAGTAATGTACATTAATGTAAGTATCAGTATTAATGCTAGTAAGGGTTAATTAGCCGTAATAATTATAGCAGGCCTGTAGCAAGCCAGCGCCGGGTCCATAAAAGGTCACGCGCATGAGCTGGTAGTATTCTTACACTCCCCCAGGAACTTAGGGACAACCGTCAATGGTCATAGCCGGTAGTAGGTATGTACTGATGTAAAATATTTATGTCCACATCCGTAGAATATTTACTGACTTTCCTACGAATATGGTCGAATATGTGCCTCCGGGCACTCAAATGGACATTCGCGCGAATGAATTCGTCCCCACGGAGGTCATTCGAGTGCGAATATGGACTTCTGAGGGTCCATATTCGCGCCCTGAATGGTGAATGCATTCGAGTGTGTATTCATGCCCACCTCTAAGATCTCCGAGTTGACAAGTTGCACGGTCCTGTCTTTGTCCGAATCTAGCTTTGGAAAGTATACATTTGTCCAGTACTAAGAGCGCTGAGAGCATTCTTCATGTGTACATATATCCAACAGTATATAAGCTGTAGGTAGATGTATATCAACTACCTCATCTGATTGTCTCTCTAGTTGCTCTAGAGGACTCAGGACAGCAGGAAAAACATCGCTTTGTTTATTAAAATTGGCAGCTCATCAGCAAATCCACTATTTTTGTCTCTGTACCCACAAATCCGACAGCAGAACTTGACACTGGATAGACAGGACCATTGGAAATCACCAGGGTCCAACCGTCAATTTTACATTTAAATGATATATTTGAGTTATGCCTGACTCCAGCGCTGGACTGATCATCAGCAAAACGACCTGTCCACTATTCTCGCCCCCACATCCACAAATCCTGTTGTATATTGCCGATGTGGCAACTCCGGAGATTAAGTAGGCGGATCGGTATGCTTGTATGTCCATATACTTACTCATTGTATTAGCAATATTATACAGTATGTACAGTATATAAGCTTGCGTGTAGTACTGTAGTACTCATGCGTTTGCGAGGTATCTAATACCTTGTTCAACTGCACTAACTACTTGTGTTGGATCCCAGGACCGCCTGATTGGACACTCATCAGATTCCCTAACAGAAATCCCACAAATCTGACAGCAGAGCTTGACACTGGATAGACAGAACCATTGGGAATCATCAGGGTCCAAACGTCAATTTTACATTTAAATGATATATTTGATCTGGGCCTGACTCCAGCGCTACAGCAAAACAACTTGTTAGCATCGTCCACAGAGTAATAGTAGTAAGTAAACACTTGGGGCAGTAATGAGCATGTACATCATGTAACAAGGAGTAACTTGTAGTAGTCTTGTACTTGGGGCAATACTTGGGGTAAATACCTATAATAAGGACTGTGAGATAACTACAAGCTTGATCAATCAAATCATGATATCTGCTAACAAGATCACGGGTAAAAAATGATATTAAAATCTGGGAAAACCGCCCAATTTTTCTGTATAATCCCCTCCTACTCTATCTCTATCCCATACCAGATCCTTCATGACTCCAGACGAACAGGCGGAAATTAAAAATGCTGCATCTTTAATGATTGAAAATTGCCTTTCATTAATAGTCAGTTGTGCTCTATATGGTAAATCATATTCAAGTTTCGAACTGGCAATTCAATATGAATTTTCTTACGCTAACATGTCGCCCAGGAATATATTGTTTGGCTTTTTTCATAAGCCTTGGTATTTATCTGTGAGTTGTGTCCCTGAGCGACTTCGGTGAACCTAATTTCAAATTGAATTTGTTAGTAAAGGAAGACCTAGTCCAATGAAGAAGGCAATGCTTTGCTTTGTCTTGTTCACGTTTGCAATGGTTACACCATATTATGTGGTATTTCAGGGATCGCCCCTTATTATCATAAAGCATGAGCTTATGGTGTCTCTTCCGGATGGTATCACGGCACAAATAACTGCAGCAAACTCACAGCTGCTTCTTGAAGTCTTTACCGACATAAAAGACTGTTTATGCAATCTCATAGTAAGCTTACAGTCAGCTTGATGTTGAGCCACTGATGGAGAGCAGCCTTGAATAAGGTTTTACTTGTTGATGTTGTTATTGTTTGGAGAGCTTGGGCGATGTTCAGAGATAGTAAAATTGTGAAATTACTTTTGGTTTTCTTGGTGGTTGTGGATATAGGTGAGATTATTTAACTTTTGCAGTGGAATGGGCTTACCCAAGATATTAGGTGTTACTATCGCTGATTGCGTTGCTGATACTAAGAATGTCAAGTTCTTTACTGTGACACTTGACTGGGTTCAGATTATAGTTTCATTGTCGGTGAATGTAGTAGCAACATGTTTGATTGCCATTCGTGCATGGCAAGTGGAGTTCTGAGCTGACATCAATTTGACTCTCATCAGCGAATGAAGGATGCACCGCAGATCTACGAGGCCTTTCCGCATGAGGACAAGAAAAACTCAAGTGGAAGAAGTTCTTATACTTCTTGTGGAGTCAGGGGCAATATACGCACTGATACAGGTACACAGCTTGCAACATATGTTGTTTCTGCTGATTGGCAGTGTTTTGTGTTTTGCAGATAGCGTCTCTCATCATACGTGCATTGGATGTGGATATAACATCTCCTACACCAGTTGGGACAGCCAGAGGCATTATAGATCAAATCTATCTATATTGCGCTGTAAGTACTTATCTCTCAAGTCATGATTGACCAATACTGAGCTGATGTTTTTCCTTGATGATTCTCAGAGTCTAAACCCTGTTGCAATTTCTCTCTTGGTGCAGACACAATGTACATACTATGAGCACAGCTCTTACCTGGATGACAGTCACACACTGGCACTGGCACTCAGTCAAGAGAACAAGCAAGAGAATCAGCATGTCTTCATGGCTTACACATTGGAAGGTGATTCTGTTGATGATTACTAAGTAGTTGGGCTACATATACTCCATGTGTCCCCGGACCATAGAGAGGAGATTTGAGTAGGTACTAGGAGGTGACATACCCCTATATTTCTGTAGATGTGCTTGTACCTCAGTGCCATCAATCAGAGATCATAGAAAATTTATGAACCCCTGAAATAAGTTTACACAAGTTGGAAATATGGTAAAACGTCCGATACCGGGTGGCTTTCCGATGCTCCAGCATAGAACTGAGATCTGTCCCCTTGGAGCAGTATTTCATTGAAGATCAGAATGAAACTTTGACGATTATCGAGGCGAGATTAGCCAAGATACATCCTTATACAAGTTCTCTCTCACTTATAGAACCGGTGTACTACTGGTTCACTCTTACACACTCATAATCACCAATCGTTTGCCTCTGTGAGAAGCCTGATTCTGCATCGTGATCAACGACCCAAAAAGTGTTTGTGGCACAGCAAACATCGAAAATGCATCGTAAAATCTCATCAGGAATTTTCCGAGTGGGGGGAAAGCAGAGATTGCACTTGAATCCTGTATGTGCGTATATGTTTTCGTTTCTCTGTGGAGCACAGCCTACAAGACTCCAAATGGTGAAGTCTCTGCTGCATAATGCTGCAGGTCTCGTCGAACATTTTTGAGAATTGCCGTGGCTTTGTCTGGTTGGACAGAGGTTAGGACCGGATTCCGTACACAGCCTGTTATGTAGCGCAGGAAAATACGCGAGGAGTGAATGTGTTTTCTCCGCAAGAAGAGCAGAGTGGCATGGTGGCATGGTGGCAGTAAGTGGGCGGGGCGTTCTCATCTTTTAATCCTTGATAGCCAGGCTGCGTAGATGATCCACTGGTATCAATGATATCGGAAGCCTGAGACCCGGCATAGGATGGATGTGTTAACTGCCTTGATATCTTGCTTTAAAAGGATTTTGTTATAGATGACTTCTACACAAAATCGCGTACAAGTGCATAGTAAAATATGGACGGTAGTGTAGTATTTGTACACTACAAAAATAAGGCTCGCTTTTCAATGCTTATCTGCCACGGAGCTGCTTCACCAAGGCATCCTTGCCTCCATTACTAAAATCTAGTAAATCTAGTAAATGCATAAAACCATCTATTTTGAATTTTCGAATTAGTTATTTTCTGTTACACTACTATCATCTTGCTCAACACCCTGTAATCCCCAAGTCTCATCCATATCAGTGCGAAGTGGAATCTCATCCATCAGGAAACACGACAAAAGTCCAACACCAGAGATGCCGCACATTACCCACCACACTACCTGCAGGCTCTGCGAGAACCCGAGACGAACTTCATCCTGAAGAGCCTCTGGCAATTTTGAGATGAGCGGCACTAACGAATAGGTGAACTGCGTGTGGTGAGGAAGCGTAGATAAGAAATGTGCCGGAAGCGTATGCTGAAGCTTTTTCTGTAAGATGGCTCCGCCAATGACCGAGCCCCAGGTCTGCCAGTAGTTTCTTCAATGAAAGAACTCTTTTCACACAATCAGACGGAAGGTTTTATGCTCACCTGAGCAAACGAGCGTACAAAAACGAAAAACGCCAGAGCATGCGCGTTATTCGAGTACGGAAGCGGTGCTAGAATGGGAAACTGGGTGCTGATCCATACGATACCTAATCCCGCTCCAAGGAGGATTTGAAACCCAATATATGCACCCGCTGAGCTGCCTTCGTCAAGAAGGGACAAAACACCAAATCCAACTGTGGTGAGGATCCATCCGATATAGTTTTGCGGCCGATATCGTCCGAGCACCTCGGTGGACACACCACTGCCGATAGCAAACAGGGGTATGGTGAAAGATAACCCGAACATGTCGATTCCTGAGTGGACGGAGCTGGCCATTTTTGCGGCTTGGAAGTATACGGGGAGGTAAACTGTTGATTTGAGTTAGTGGGAGTGTTAATTGTATCAGAAGTGGACGTGAGATGCCCACAAATGACGGCCATTGAGACGATTCCGTGGAAGAAGACGCCGAGATATCTAGGAAGGGATTAGTATTTCAGGAACGAGTTGAGAAGCGGAGGAACTACCCGCTAAGTGTAGTCCTGCTTGAGAACAGGAACCGGGGGACCTTTGAAGTGAAATGGGTTGCAAGTTTAGTAAGCGGTACAGTACCAAACGGACGATGGAAACTTACCGTAGGTGCTTTAATCCATAGTGCTTCAATCACGAAGAAACACGCGATTGTGATTAGACCGAGTATTAGCGGGACTAACACCTGAACGGATAACCACTGCAATATACGAGATTATAAGCGCGGAATAACGGTGTAGTTTGAAGCCTTACAGGAAAGCGGAGTCCTCCCCAAGTCAGGGCAAGTATCACAGACAACGTACCGACCATGATAATGGGCAAACCACTGTAATACAACGGATGTCAGCGAGGGCAAAGTAAACGCATATACAAATCAACTCACATCCAGTCCATCTGCAAGATACCCTGAAGCGTGGCCTTTGGTGTGTAGACTTTGAGGAAGAGAAGAACGAGGAGCGCGGATATTGCACAGATCGGGAGATTCAAAAAGAACAGCCAACGCCATGCCCCTGAGCTCGCTAAAGCACCACCGACAGGAGGTCCTACAGCGCTGCAGGAGTGGTCAGGATGGGCTCAAGACAGATTCCTGGTATATTTACCAGGCCAAAGCCCATACGCTATACTGAATCAGATTTCGGATCTCCTTGGTAGGATTTGAGAGGCACTCACGTAGCAACGATGCCTTGAAATTTACCGCGCTCAGAGAGCGGCACTAGGTCTGCAATGATGATATCCGTCACGGAGGTACACCCGCCTCCACCTAAGCCTTGTATCGCTGCGAGAAGCAATGAGGATCTTCGCTGACGAAGTACTTGATCGAAGTATGTAATTACCTCTTCCTGCGATTAGCATAGGAAGGTTGCGAGCTGCGCCACATATCGCAGAGCCCAAGGCAACCGCGGCGATGAAGCATAACAGGATAGGTCGTCGGCCAAACACGGATACTAATCCACCGACAAGGGGCAGGACTATTGTTGAAGCGACGGGAGATGCACTGGCCACCAAGATAAAGTCTCCACCTTTGAGGTCATGTACGATAGTTGGAAGTGCAGTGGAGATCGAAGTCTATTTACGTGGAATGATTAATGAAGGTTTAAGCTGGCTGATTGGAAGAAAGCGAGACTTCGTACTAGATCGAGTGCTGATAACAATTCGACAGCGAGGCAAGCGATGATTACTAGCCAGAATCTGACGCCTCGTCCTGTATTATTTTGAGGAACTGCGTCGTGCTCTGAGCTCATCGTTGCTGCTTCGATTGAAGGAAAACTGGGTGTTGAATAGCGTCGAAACTTGAAGGAGAGTCGTGTAGATGGGAGGAAGGAAAGACGAAGATGTGATAGGGGTTATGACACGGGGTACTCGCTCGATCGAGGTTTGTAATCGTGGCCGCCAGAATGGTCCGCCATAATTCGGATGCTGGAGAGCCTGTTTGTATTCGGAGACTGAGCCCTATATCAATCATGTCAGATGTAAATCAACGTTCGACAATCGCACTGCACTGCACTGACCACCAGGCCAAAGTCCTTCACCGTGCCGTTTTTCAAGTCAGCCTGGTCAAGATAGGACTCTAGGAGCCGTTCTGTCTTCTAGTGGCGCGTAGTACCGGGAAGAAAGGGATGAGTCGAGAGCATGGATTGAACGTGCATATGTACCGATTAGACGATACGCCATGAGGCCATGAGGCTGTCCCGCGCACTGGTCGGCTGATGGAGATTATCAGCGAGATGGTTTCAGAGATACTCGGCCCAGTGAAAGGCTAGATCGAACAACGTAAATTACTACTGGCAAGGCTTCCGTACGTTCGTCCTTCCTTCCTTCGGAATCCTTCCGTAACAATATTCCTCTAAAGACCACATCGCACTAAGTTAGGCCTTGACTGGGTGAGATATCAAGGAAATCATTATAGGACTACGAACGCTGCTTCGATACCAGCGATTATTATATGGTGAAAGGAAAAGAAGCACGGCACGTGCAAACATCGGCACGGTGACGGCATGATGCAGCCGCGCTTTTCACTCCGGATCCTGCTCTTCTGCGTAACGTCCACTGAAAATCCAACTCGTTCATCAATTATCAGAAAGCGGCTCAAGAACCTCCCTTCATATCGAATCCCAAGCTGTCCAGCAATGCAACCACTCTGATGACTACAAATCTGACAAGCACTGAAGCTTTGAAGTACTAATCAGCAAATCCTGCTCGCAAGAACACTACTTGCATTCTCACTGGAGAAAAACCTAGACATGTCCTTGGACGAGATATGATATATGATATATGACTGTGGATTGATATTGAGTTTTGAGCTTGAGTGCTTGACCGTACCATGACGAAGGTCTCGTTACATTGGCAGGCAGGTGAGTTGTACCCGCATTAGCTTCAATGGACGCTGAAAAACCTCGAGCTTTCTGACACAGCCCGAATGAAATGGGTCGACTGAGACCTTGTTCTTTAGCCTGACGCTCAAGCTGATTCGACACGGTCGCCATATTTTGCTCGACCTGCAGCCATTTTCCCTTCGTTACCGGTAGTTTCAAGGTTTATTCGCAACTCAAGCACTCAGTGCTGTGTAGCTCTTATTCTGTCAGAATTCTCTCTGTATTCTTACAACAAAGTCAAATCGAAGTTCGTGCGAGACATCCCCGCCAATTTCATGAGCGAAAGTTTGTCTTCCGTAGACTCAACGTCGGCAACAAGTAAACTTAGTTTATCACCGGTCTTTCTACCTCGATCATCTCTGAGATTCAAGTTCATCTCTCGCATCTTCCCTCTTCCCGATGCACCAATATCTCGACCCACACCACAGATTTCGCAGAGAGAAATGATTGGTTCCTTTTAATGGACGCTCCACCGCCTGCGAAGTTAAGGCCAGTTGCATCGTCGATAGTGATTGTGGATTTCGCTGCGAGGAATATATACGGAAAGATAATGAGTATGCGGACACTCTCCCAAAACGTTCGCTACATCTTTGAGAGACGATTATCATTCCGCGGATTTGTGCTACTGAGACCAGACACGATCTCTTACGGATTTGAACGCAAACACCGGCGTTAACCAAAATTTCAACCGAGTTTGCGCCTCAATTCATATGCTTACTATCACTGAGACTGCCGCCCGCAGGACATATCACTCATCATCACACAGCAGGAGACGATCTAATCATTCATACTTTCCGTAAAGCCCTTGAAAGAAAGCCATTTTGCTTCAGAAGGGACCAAGAATAGAATCATAATAGAACGTTGAACGATGGCGCAAACGACCGTCGTTATGTAGCGTCGCTAAATCGGACTTGCATTTGATTGAATACTTACTGTCGGGCGCTCATACTGTCAGTTTTAGATGCAGTGCATGGTGCTCAGTGTGTACACGCAACTCCACTCCGGAAGCAACTCAATCTGTCATGCATGAATGAATGGTTGGCTGTTGATATCATTCTGTTCATAAAAGCTAAGTTTACGGTCCCGTTCATCGGTCACTCCCAATCTTTTTCAAAAGTTCATGCTCCCGTGTTGTGGTTTCAATGACTCTCGATGAGCAGCAGGAAATCTCTGTATTAGTATCTGAATATGCACAGTATGCGTTCTTCGACGCTATCACTCTGATTCTGTGTTTTGTTAGCTACGGTGCGTACAAGAAATACTAACCTCTATTCTACGATTAACCAACAGTACATTTCCAGGGGCTTTTTTGTTATTGTTAATTATCGCCGTTTATTCTCTGGTAGCGTGCGTACTGTCATATTTCAAGCCCATTTGACTCTCATCCAACTTTCCTGGTCTGCTAGAAACGGATATTGGGGACGCCCACAAACTGCCATGCTTGTCTGTTTATTAACCGATTTTCACTTGCTTCACCTGGAATGTACTGTTTTGGGGAGGATCTAATCTCACAATCACTTGGTTTACACTTGTGAAAACCTCAGAGCAAGGGCTTTTGGCTCAAGCTCTGGTTGCTTGGGAGAAAGTGACGAGATGGCGGTATATGGCCACATGGGGATCTACGATCAATGTGAGTTTTATTATTTCTAGTACTCCAGTAAATGCTGAGGGTACTTGTAATTTTTGAACAGCTCCTGCTCTGTGACACCATTGTAGCTTGGAGAGCATATGTATTGTTCCAACATGCCAAATTCTGGAGGTTTACTCTCGCGATTCTCGTGGTCTCTAATATCAGTAAGTAATTTATACTGAATTCAAGGTCGTTTGCTTATCCAGTGGTCATTGAAGGCGTAAATGTGGCAGATGCTATATGGGACACTATTAATCTCGGCCCAAAAATAGCCGCTCCCTCTATCCTGGACTGGGTGTCAATACTACTTTCCTTGGTAGTTAACGGTGTTGCTACCATGCTGTTTGCTTGGAAAGCTTGGTAAGATGATTTATTCTCAAAGATTTCCCTCCAGTTTGCTCATTCCAGCTGCTGGGTACCACAGGAGCTACCATCAGTGCATGCCAAGCTCCACCAGCAGGAAAACACGGCGAGCTGATAATATTCTGACTCTCCTGATAGATTCTGGTGCCATTTTCTGTGCAATCCAGGCCATATATCTCGTCGTTTTATTGCTATTTGAATACAATGTTATAAGATCTTTGCAGTGGCCACTAGGCATTGCTGACGCCATCTCTATTATCGGATCTGTAAGTCTATACAACCCATGGTTTTTGAGAAGATATAGCTCATACTTAGTTCTTTAGTCGTTCAACCCAGTCGCAGTGATTGTTCTGAGTCAGATGGATAATTCGCGACTGAATGAGGAGTGTACTAGTGGTCAGCCTCAGGCTGTTACTCTTTGGAGTGAGAATATCTACTTCAGTACCATTGATATGGATACCGATGAGGGAGCCATATCATAGAGAGGTTCACTATTTTAAACCCAGGTTTCATATCCTCATGGAATGGGAGTGATACTTGATAGAGATTTATTTACTACTACCTGTACTTTGTACTACAAGCAAGAAAGAAAATTTGAAGAAAACATGGCTGCAAGTTATACTGTATACATGGTAATTTAGATTTGGGAGTCTATATCTGGGTCGGGGAGCCGAGGGCCGAGGGCCGAGATTCAAATCCAAGATATATTAAATCCCAAAGAGAATATCACGGGATTCATCATGCTTCGGTGCGCTTCCCAGAATCCCACAAACCCAGTGAATTTCCAGCAGCTCAGTTGTGTGGAAGATGAAGTAGTTCCGTGATAACGAGCATTTTGTCGGGTGAGCCATCGGGAACATCCACAACACCTGGGATAGTGAATCGATCCATGATCGTGGCCTTCATTTGCGCAGGAGTCAGATCCCTGCCAGCCGGAGTTGACACTTCGCAGTCTATGAGTAACTTTGGTTAATATCCAATTCGAAAAACTTACATATTGCAGCAACAGTGCCTGCTACCAAGGGTGCAGCGAAAGATGTGCCTGCATGGTTGAATGTCTGTAAAACAGTGATAAATATCGAACCGAAATGCAGTGGCGGATGGCTACATACCCCTCCCTTTGCAGATGCACAAACAATGGGTTCGCCTGGAGCTACAAGATCCACGCACTGAAAATTTGAATGTGAGGACACAAAGAGTTTGAGAAAATAAGCGGCGCTGACGTTTCCATAATTAAACCTCCACTGAAAAGACATGGGCCAAGGCTGAGTTTTGTCTGGATGATCATCTGGCGCCTGAGGGATTATACCAGAGACATAGATTTGTCCCACATTCTCAACATGGCGTTTCGGACTGCTAGGGGAACACTGGCTTCGATTTTAGCAAACACATGGCAGGCGGCAGAACTTCGAAGACATGTCAACAAAACGGACCTGGTCTTGGTGTTCATTTCCGGCAGCATATACCACATGGATTCCTTGAGCGATCGCCTAGAGTCAATCAGTCTATGCAACGTCGGGCAAGCTTGATGGAATTAAGTACCTCTTCTATGGCTTTCTCGCCTTTACGCTCGGGGCTATGACGGATTATCCAACTTATATTCATTACAGCACGCAGGTTGGGGTCCTTCTCTTTGCGTCCGATAAAGTCCTCTGTGGCAAGCATAACGGCCTCTGTGATATCTTCGAGAGTGAACTCGTCTTCCTTCTCATGGTCTGCGACCTGGATTTAGAATAGATAAGACTCTGAATGGTTATTTATTCCTTTGACTTCGCCCACCTTGACCGAGATCAAACTTGCCGCTCTGGCAACCCGAAGCGTTTGCCTGCGATGACAGATGCAACACCCGTCTAATACAGGAACATAATGGAGTTTATGTTTCTTCAAAGTCGTGGCAGAGGCACTTACTCCATGATTTCCCTCATCCTCAAGCGGATTTCCCTGGCCATGGACAATAGTTACTAAACATGAGCAGGTAGTTAAGAACTCTTTTGAACTGACCGTTGGCTGGCCTCGAATCCTACTGACAGCTATCCCAGGTGGGAGCACTTGTCCAGGACGAAAATCTAAATCTAATGGCTGTTGAATTCCACTATCAAGGACATATACCTAAACGGCGAGATAATAAAATAAGCTTGTCGGCGAAAACACACATGATAGACTTAGCAGCACATACTAAGATCCCTTGACCCCAATTAGGATCATAATTCCATGTAAAGTCAAGCATGAATTGTTTAACCCAAGGCGGGGGAGTTGCGGGCCAATCAATCGTTGCTCCTCTCTGAAAAATTCGATTATGATACCTAGTAGCAAATGAAGAGTAAGTGCTGAATTTTTTGTGCGATTCTATAACTATGTAGCAAACCATCCAGCATCGTTCTGTGGTTGGATAGCCAACGTGGATAGTGTCGTGTTATTGGTAGGAATCAGTGGTTTTTGAGAGGGTGTAGTCTCGTAGCTCCCTGGCGCAAGGCCCTGGACAACGGTGATGGTGGTGTCAGGCAGTTCAGGAAGTTGACCAAAAAGTTATCTCACCGGTGGGTCGATGATACTAGTAAACAACGCGAGCAGGACATTTACTATGCGCATCTTTGTGTGTGCAGTAGACAGAGTTGACCAAAGGTCCGAGACGATTTCCCGGTGCTAAGCCTAAGGGTTGAGGAGGAGATTAAGTTTCTTAATCCTTATATGTGTACAGAATGAATAGAAACCATTTCTTCATACCACCGCCTCTGAAGGATAGGAACAAGGACACATTCTGTGCCTGACTTTGCCCAGACAAGTGTTGTGCGGAATATAGAATAAGGCCATTTATTTTTTTCCTCACTTCAACCGCACCAAAGGAAAGGAAACAATATATGACCTGACGTGGCCCAGGCAGAGTGTCGTACAGAATAAAAATAATCCCACTATAGTTTTTACTAAAAGACGGATGTACCTGACAAGAATAAACTAAGTTCGTCAGTGGTCCTTGCATCAGCCCCACTGTGCTCGGTTGGCCTTGAGAGTTTGCTCGCTGTTCTCAGCATGAAAATCCTTATCGCTATTTATCCTAGTCAAAGTGTCGATATATGCCTTCAACCCGACTCGACTCTATATACACACATCCGTATGGATCGTCAGTGTATTACAAGTCTGCCTAAGGGAGACTAACTCGACTCCTTGCTGTTGGTCGGAGAACCTGATCACGATATTGATAAACAGTCAGTACCGGGTACCGGACATGTAAATATTTAGGCAACTATTTCCAGTATGGGCTAGCCACTCGACATCTAGACCTACGTTGTGTTGGGATATAAATCAATATATTTATGTGTAGCTAGATAATGTTAAGATATTTACTTCGTACGATATTCTTTGCTTTGACATTACCTGTTATACTTCCTTCTCCAGGCTTCCATGCTTACATATGAGACATTGTACATATATATCTACGTAGTTCACGTCTTACCTCCCTCAGTTGTACCGATAACATTCAACTGAGGTGAGCGTTCTTTCTTTTCTTACTACTTGATTACTTATCTACTGTAGTATATTTTCGTCTACAGTGTCAAGTCTCGAACAAAGAGGCTTGTTAACCAGTTGTATTTAACTAATACTTCCGATCTAACAGATTCGGGGGCTGCTTGGTAGATAATGCTTACAAGAACCTAAACGTTACGGTGTTTTGGGGGTATCTTTGTATAGAGTTGGTGTGCACTATACGGGTATTGGTGACAATAAGTGTCGGGAATACGTACCTTCAATATCCTTGATATTAAAGTGAGTCTTGCTGTATTCACTCAGTAGATAATTCCTCAGGTGTTGTTCACACAAAGAATTGAGATAACAAGTGTAATTCTTGTAGGTACTGGGTTACAAAATATAGAGACTAAAGAAAAAGGGTGTATGGGTGATTCCCCCTTTTATAGTCTTTTACGTATAGTACATGTGTTAGCCTCAAGGCAAACCATGGTTTGCATGAGTAAGCCATTCTAAATAAGTACAGCCTCAATGACTCAATGTAAGTCATTTGAATATACCCGCATGTTCCGGCAAGTCATAGTCATATGATCAGCAGGTCTAGTCATTTTGAGTCATTTTGAGTGCCAAGTAATAATAGTTATGAACAGGAGATGTGCTAAGTTGTTCAATACCTTACATACAGGTAGTTATCTAGTTGTACCGATAACGTTCAACTGAGTATATTTTCGTCTACAGATTATGAGACTCATTGTTTCACGAGCTTAAAAGGACAAACTCAGATACTAGAATCGAATCAACCACTACCAGGACTCCATGTCAACAGGGAACTCTCTCCTGAACATACCTACATTTCCCGAAGCTTTGCAGCTATCGGGAAAGGACACCTGGCGATCTTTCAAAAGCCGAGTTAAACTGAATGTACAGATTAGGGGTCTGCTAGGTTATCTCCTAGGCACCATCCCCAAACCATCTTCAGATCCATTGCCACTTGCTGTCAATAGTCCGGCACCCGCCGCTACGTCTCCAGATAGTACGTCTCCTTCTCCGGGAGAGTGGAATCAAAGAGAACGGATGGTAGCTTCCATCATGTACTTGAATTGTACGGATCCTATTGGCATTGGTATTAACGAAGAGGATAATGCAAACACTATGTGGATGAACCTCATCGCAAAGTACAAAGCCAAGGACAAACAGCGCATCCATATCGCTGACACCAAACTACGAAAATACCGGTACCACCCGGATACCTCTACCATGGAAGAACATGAGCAGCATATGATGAACTTACGCAAATCATTGCTTGACCTTGGGGTACCTGTGATGATAGTCAGTTCCGATTGACCGTGATTGCGTCCATGCCTGATATCTGGCAAGATTATGTCTTGAATGTCCCAGGTACGACAAGCTCCGATGCGTTTACCTATCTACACCGTCTCTATTTGGAGAAGGTGGGCCGCCTTCAAAGACGATGAGGGCGAGGGCGATATCAAAAAGCAGGTAGCAGCACTTGTTGCTCAACACCTCTCTGCTACCGCAAGCACTGCACCGAGACGCACGAAATTCATCTGCTCCAATCCCGCTTGCCCGAGTAAAATTGGGCACACTATTGAGAGATGTTGGGCAAAGGGAGGGGGTGGAGAAGGAAAAGCGCCGAAGTCATGGCGTGACAAGTACGAGGCCAAGGCTTCGACTAGTGACACCAAGGTTTCAGCTAGCGACACCTCTTCCCAATGGACGTCTATGTCGGCTCAGCCAATCTCCATCTAGCTCAAATGGTGGTACGTTTGCGACGTCCTCGCCTGTCACTTCAACTGACATCTCCACTAGATTCGCTAATGCCGTTCTAGTGGGAGAAGATGATCAGCAAAAGGATGGAGTAGACATACATGTACCTTGCCTACCTTATTGCCTTGTATCCAACAATGAATGTACAGCTTGTACAGTAGTCAAAAATCACATTCAAACATTTATTGACTCCGGAGCCACCGATCATTGCTGGGTTGAACGTAGTCAATTTGTCAAGTATGAGCTGGTACACGGGAGCGGAAGTAAAGGTCAATGAAAGAGATAGGTTAATCAAACTCCAAGGAGTTAAACATACACCAAAATTTGCGCACAACCTGATCTCTTTGTCTACGCTTGATCGGCGCGGCTATGTGGGTGAATGGGGTGATGGATCTATAACAGTCAAAACAAGGTCTGGAGATGCGGTGATGACGGGCTGCGGTAGTGGAAGGATGTACGAGGTGAAGGTTCTACAAGGAAACTATGTTAGGACACACTCCTCACGTTCACATGACAAGCCAGTGGATGTCTTACCTGGCATCGCCATTTAGGACATGTTTCAATACCGAGAATCCTCAGAATGTCAAACCGTAACCTGGTAGACGGCTTGAATATTACCTCTAGAGCCGTTTATGGGATGTGCAAATCATGCTTGTATGGTAAAGCAGTACGCCGGCCATTTGACAAAAAGTTCGAGCATGAGAAAGAGGTCCTAGAGCGAGTCCACATAGATCTCTTTGGCCCTACACAAACACGCAGTAAAGGCATCAGGAAAAGCGATTTTTGCCTAGGTGACCCAGAGTGGCCTAAAGCAAACTAGGTGACCTATGAATCCTATGGCATCCTAGGAATTTGGCTCGTCCTTGCCAGTCAAGGCTCTTGAGGATTCCCTAGTAGGCAAGCCTAGGTCTGCCCAGGTTTGCCCAGGTGCTCCTGGGGAACACCTGGGGAACATCTGGGCAAACCTGGGCAAACCTAGGATACCCTAGGGAATCCTCAAGAGCCTTGACTGGCAAGGGACGAGCCCAAATTCCTAGGATGCCATAGGATTCATAGGTCACCTAGTTTGCTTTAGGCCACTCTGGGGTCACCTAGGCAAAAATCGCTTTTCCTGATGGGGGTAGTTTGTACCTCATGTTGTGCATGGATGGGCAATCGACAATGAAGATTCCATCGTTTTTGTCGGACAAGAAAGCTGAAAAAACCTACATGCACTTCAAGCAGTTTCACAAAAAGGCAGAAAGTCAAACTGGTAAAAAGCTCATTAATATCCGGATCAATGGAATTAAACAACAAACTTATGGAAAACTATTGCGCTGAACAAGGTATTACTATTGAACGAGTTCCTCCGTATTCCTCAGCTGCAAACGGTATGGCAGAAAGAGCCAATAGGACAGTTATTGAGGGTGCAAGAACTCTTCTCAAGGAATCGGGTTTGTCACATTCCTTCTGGGTGGAAGCAACAGCAACATTTTGCTATGTAGACAGTTTTGTCCATCATCAAGGTTTCCAGATGACGTTCCTGTTGAGAAGTGGACAGGGAAACAGAACAATATCTCTCACCTACGGCCATTTGGTTGTAAATGTTGGGCGACTTTGCCGGAAACTCGGAAGGAAGGGAAGCTGTCAAGGCAGGCAGTTGAAGGTATCCTGGTTGGATATTTGGGAAGACGAGGATATCAACTATATATCCCGTCAACGCAGAGGTTTTTAGAGTCGAGGGATGTTCGGTTCGAAGAGGGAGAGACAAAGAGGACATGCCAGGCACCAGCTACTGACCCTGATGAGTTAGTAGCGTGGCCCCTCGGTGATACCGACGTTGGGATCAATTCCGATCACGATTGGGTTCAGGGTCATAGCCCTGACCTGAGTTCACCGTCAATGCAGCCAACTCCTCCACAGTCTCCTCGAGCTCCTGAATCTCCTGAATCTCCTTTAACACCAATTACTCCTAGTCCTCTGTGGTCTCCACCAAGTATTCCACCATCACCTCCATTGCAATTACACCGAAGTACCAGGGTACAAAAACCGACAACTCGGTTGTTGGAATCTGAGGATTTTGAAGATAGGGAGAGACAAGCGAGAGATGATGGTGCTACGTGGGCGACTGAAGCTGCTCTAGGAGACCAACCATTAGCCTTGATTGTTCAAAATCCATGGGCTTTTGCGGCTACGGATTCCAAATGCTGGATCCACAGTCTTATGCACAAGCTATGAAGCGACCAGATCTCTGGTCTGCTCTTATGCAAGCGGAGTTTGATCTTCTCACTGAGAAAGATGTCTGGGAACTAGTGGAACTACCCAATGATGCTAACTTGACAGGTGGCCGTTGGACCTTTGCAATTAAATGGGGAGAAAATGGCGAAGTAATCCGGCGAAAGGCTCGATATGTCGCACAGGGATATACACAGATCTTCGGCGTCGACTATGACAAGACCTATGGTGCAGTAGCATGTATGGAATCTCTGCGTCTCGTGTTAGCGATAATTGCTGTGCTTGGTTTAGATCTCTTCCAGGTGGATTTCAAGGGCGCCTTCCTTAACAGTCCTATTACTCATGATGTCTACATGAGACAGCCAGAAGGCTTTGCTGCTCCTGGCCAGGAACACCTGGTAGGCAAGTTGAAAAGATCTATCTATGGCACGAAGCAGGGTAGCCATGATTGGCAGTCTACATTAGCTGGAGGATTTATGAAGGATGGTTACATTGCTTCCCATGCAGACCCTTGTGTTCGATACCGGCGTGACGGCTCTGAGTACACCATCACTAGCACTTATGGTGATGATGTCTCTGGGGGCTCTTCTACGTTGGATGGAAAGCGTAAAGCTGTCTCGGAACTTGCCAGCAGATGGGAGTCGGCTGAGGTCAAATCTAACGTCCTTCTAGGAATGACTATTAAACAAAATCCGGTCACTAAAGCGATAACACTTTCACAGCGAGTGTACTTTGAACGGATGATCGAGCACTTTGGATTTCAGCATCTGAAGCCAAGGAAAACTCCCCTCCCGCCTGGCCTGAAAGTCATGGCTTCGCCTAACCCTTTGCCAGTGGACGAACGGATCTTTATGTCTACAAGACCATATCGTCCAGTAGTTGGATCGGTTCAATGGGGTTCCGGATGCACCAGACCAGACATTACTTTCGCAACGAACGTGCTTTCTCGATACCAACTTAATCCTGGGCGCTATCACTGGGAGCTATTGGAATGGTTGATAGGATATATTATTTTCACCATTGGCTACGTAATCATCTGAGAAACCAAGGGATGGCGATGATACGCCGGGTAGCGGTCTGAAACCTGTAGGCCATATTGACGCTGACTATGCTCAATGTTTGGATACCAGGAGATCGACCTCTGGTCATGTCTTTTTAATGGCAGGGGGACCAGTTTCTTGGGGTTCGAAACGCCAGGCGACAGTTGCTCTTTCAACCGTTGAGGCAGAATATGTTTCGTTAGCGAGAGCTAGTCAGCAGGCTGTCTGGATGTCAGCGTTCCTATCGGAGGTAGATCTGGAGCAAGAGGGTCCAGTTGATCTTTTAGGAGATAACGATGGGGCGAATAGCTTGGCCGAGAACTCGAAACAACACGCGTTGGTAAAGCATATCGACATCCGTCATCATCATGTCAGAGAAAAGGTTGATGCTGGTGAGATTGCGATAAAGCCTGTCAGGTCATCGGATAACTTGGGCGATTTGTTTACAAAGGCACTGGTAGGACCAATTCACTCAAAGTTGGTGAGCTTACTTGGTCTGGATCGTGCGAAGTAGGGGGGGTGTTAAGATATTTACTTCGTACGATATTCTTTGCTTTGACATTACCTGTTATACTTCCTTCTCCAGGCTTCCATGCTTACATATGAGACATTGTACATATATATCTACATAGTTCACGGTCTTACCTCCCTCAGTTGTACCGATAACGTTCAACTGAGGTGAGCGTTCTTTCTTTTCTTACTACTTGATTACTTATCTACTGTAGTATATTTTCGTCTACAGGTAGTTATCTAGTTGTACCGATAACGTTCAACTGAGTATATTTTCATCTACAGATAATATTACATATGCAGAGGGAGAGGGCTTCAAGGGGCGATAGATTCGCTGTGACTGCCTACCTTTTGGGTGTTTGGCGCATCATCCCGCCCCCAATGTGAATCAACTGAGGTATGAAGCGGGAGATGTTCCATCACCAGACTAAATAATAACCCTAAACCACTGATGCCAGCCAGCACATTCCACAAGACTTGGAGCGATATGGCAAAGGCATGGCGTACTTCGTCTTTCAAAGGCTGTGGGAGATCGCGGATGGAGGGAATGACTTCGAATGCAATCTGTGTCCCTCCGGGAAATTCCGCAAGAAACGTTGGAGGAAGGCGCGTGGTCAGCTGATTCTGCAGGACTGTGCCGCCAATTGTGACACCCCAGATCTGTAGAACGATTAACGTAGGTTTATCCAGCGAATGGTCGATAACAAACCAAGGCAAAGTTCCGTATGAAGGTGAAAAATGCCAGAGCAGGGGCACTTTGAGACACAGGGATGGGCGCAAGAACGGGGAAGTATGCAGTCACATATATAATTCCCATTCCTACACCGATGAGCGCTTGGAATCCATAACACATTGAACGGCTGGAGTTCTCGTCAAGTGTTGCAAGAAGCGCAGATCCTACAATCATTAGTGTCCACCCAACCCACATCGGCTGGCGATATCTCCCAGTCTTTTGTACAATTATACCGGCAAGCATAGATGAAGGACTGATAGTGTAAGATAGTCCGAATCCATCTACGCCAGCTGCTGTAGGCCCAGCACTCTTGCAAGCCTGGAAATAAACCGGAAGCCAATCTGATGATAGAGAAATACAGTGTTAGCAAGCTTCTGCGTACGACTGCATGAAGATCACGTACACGATAAAGCAGCTATCACGACCCCGTTGAAAAAGTTTTGAGCATATCCGCTGAAAGCGGTTCGACTTCCTAGTATTGATATCGGAACCTACAGTGATGATAAATCTAGAGCGCGTTTAGGACTCAACTTGACTCACAATGGGATGCTCGGAGACCAATGCTTCATATAGGACGAAACCAGCCAGGCCGAGGAGCCCCAAAATGAGCGGTACCAGGACTTTCGCTGAAGACCACGGGAATTGAATACCGGCCCATGTAAGAGCAATCACAACGGATGTGGTTGAGAGCACAATTATCAGGTTCCCACTGCGTGGTAGTTAGATCTATCAGAATCAATGAAGCAAGAAGGTAGACTGACATCCAGTCCATACGCCTCCACTTCTCGTGTAAAGGTTCGTTTGGTACCTTGAGTCGAAGAAATAAGGTCACAACGGTTATCGCCAAGCCACCGATGGGAAGGTTTAGATAAAACAACCAGCGCCACTGGCCACGCTCTGCTAATGACCCTCCGATGACTGGGCCGGACCCTCCGCCAATCCCCCACGCACTATGATTTATTCGATGGATGTATCGGAACGAGACTATGGGTTACTCACAGTGCCATTATTCCGTTGAATGAGCCACGCTCTTTGAGAGGAACCAGATCGGCGATGATGATTTGGATAAGAGCTGTGATCGCGCCAGCTCCGAGGCCTTGAACCGCTATCATCGGTTTAGATAGAGCTCGTAAGGGATCGGGTCAAAGGAAACTCACTTCTTCCACCGATCAGGAAATTCATACTTGTCGCCACTCCACAAAGAACGCTCCCAAGGCAAAAGAGGCCTACCGCAGCGAGAATCACGATTCTTCTTCCAAAAATCTACGAACAGTTGTTGAGTTTAGGTATGAGGTTCTTGTAAGAAGCAGACCTGTGCGAGACCACCACAAAATGGAATCAGGGCGGTTGAGCCCAAGGTGTATGCAGAGCCAACCCAAACGAACTCGTCACCGTTGAGAGATTGGACAATAACGGGGAGTGCGGTACCAACAGCTGTCTGAAAGGAGATCAACGATGAGAAAAAGGTAAACGCTAAACAGTATGCAACGCACAAATTCGATCGCCGTTAGTAGCATGCATATTGCCAGTGACAAAATAATACACCAGAATCTCCAGTTTCGAGGCATCTCCTCAGAGTCTGGCGCATTCTTGTTCAAGGCCAGCATGGAGGAAGACTTCTCTTCCACGAGGAAGGGTGCGCGTGTATTGCTGGCTTGCGTAGAAACATCCATGAAAGTGAAGCAAAACGATGGGATTTCGTGTGAGGGTAATACTCAAAGAGTGTTGGAAGGAAGGAAAGATTGGAACCCACAATTGATATTTCACCCCGTTTTTGCGGAGTTGACCCTAGCTGGACCATCACGATGGCTATTCGGGACTCGGGCAGATTATTTGAAACTCGACCTTCCTTATCAGTCCTTACCTTGCCTATTCCATGTGCCTTCTCCAATGGGGCCATACCAGTGCCATACAAGGCCATACAGTGCCATACCTCCATTGTGATTATTATCGAGAAATCTTAGACTCGGTTATGAAGATAAAGATCTTGGAGATGAAGTCGGCATCAACGATGGACAAGGGAATTGTTTAAATTCTAGGCTGTGATGGTAAATGGTCCAGGTGCTGAACAATGACGGAGCACTTACTGGTCAATGCTTTTCAGCACCTTAAGGCCTTAGACTTAGTCGCCTTGTATTGGAGCCCTTGGCCTCTGGAACAGAAGTCTTGCGTGCCTTCCCTTACTTCTTGCAACTCTTCCGTAATTTTAATTAACTTGGAAAGTCCAGGAAGGTCACCGATTACACCGGGAAGTACAGAGAAGTACTACTTATATGATGGGGTATTTCGAAATTCATCGGATGTTTCGAGCCAAGCGTAATAAAGCGTAATACCGTAAAACCGCCGAGATTGGAAAAAGTCCTTGACCAACGGGAAAAAGAATCGAGTTTCGAAAGTAGATTTTCCACAGAGGCCACTCAGAGGCTCTCAGAGGCTCTCAGAGGCTTCTAACTTCTCCGAAGGTACAACATATGCCTGGATGATATTGAAATTTCGCAACAGTTCGCAACAGTTCGCAGCTCTTTGTTTCCCTGCTCGGATCATTCCCTATCATTCCACGGAGCTTCGGCTGTGCGCCTCGCCTCTGGTTTGTATTGATTGGTCGTTAGTCGTTTTACCCTTCTTCAATGGACGGGCGTCCAATGGCTGCAACAGATAAGTACAAGATGCAAAGGCGACCGACGAAACATTCCAAGGTTTCTTCCCTTAACTGTTTCCGCCCATATTCCAAAACTACCGACTCAACGTCGTCCAATACTTTCCTTATTATCACTCCTTCTCAGAATACATGAAAATAGCTGTGGTAGGTTCTGGGGTGGCAGGCCTGGCCGCAACATGGGTAAGCACCGACCTTGAACCCCGCATGGAACCTGCTAACTATTATTACGGCTCAGGCTTTAAACGAGTATAGCGAACATGAAGTCCACCTGTACGAGTCTGACAGCCGAGTTGGTGGACACGCAAATACTATCCGCTTTCACGCCAAAGAGTTTGAGCCTTGCAATGTTGACTGGTATGTTCATATCATAGTTCACAATATCCTCGAAGCTAATCTTCCGCAGTGCTTTTGTATGCGATTCTCTTAACTCGAGGCCAACGAAAGCTGAAATCGAATAGATTGCTTTTAACAGATCGACCTATCCCAACTTCCTCAATTTCCTCGCTCTTCATAAATCTATTCGACTTCTACCAACAACGATGAGCTTTAGCGTCTCCAAACACAATGGGGCATACGAGTGGTCCGGCAAGAACGCTTGGTCCGTTTTCAGCCAACGGAAACGGCTGTTTGACCCCGGGATGTGGAAACTCTTGTACGACATATTACGTTTCAACGCGTCCTGCAAGAGAGTCCTTTTCATGAGTCAAGATATGCCGATCGGTGATTTTCTCAAACAAGAGAACTACTCACCTGAGTTTTGCGATAACTATCTTCTAGTAAGCACCGTTTTTCAACTCGAATTCTCTTATTGAGAGCAATTTTTATGTAGCCCATGGCTGCTGGTATCTGGAGTACCCCAACGACTGTTTTCTCCAGACAATTTTCGACGAAAACTTTGGTAAGTGTGATATTTGCGGGTTTGTGTTTGTCGTCGCTATATTTTCTGTCAAAGGTTCAATTCATGTATAACCACCAACTGCTTAGAGTGGTCGGACCATCGGAATGGCTAACTATCGAAGGGGGAAGGTACGTTATTGTTTCATTCTCCGATGTTTCACGGGTATCTCAAAGCGGTACATAGCCAGAATTATGTGAACGAGATCATTTCCCATCTCCCATCCAATCAGCTCCACCTCTCTACCGAGATACGTTCCCTCACCACGCTCACTTCATCAAACTCGAAGACCGCCAAGGTCGAGCTAACGACTACGCGCGGAGAAACGTCAGTCTACGATCACGTCGTTCTCGCTTGTCACTCAGATACCGCCTTGTCGATTCTGAACGCTGGCGGTAAGCCTGATGGTACAGGGGGAATAACTCACGAGGAGAACCGTATCTTGAGCCTGTTCAAATGGATCAAGAATGAGTGTGTCGTGCATACAGACATACAGGTGCGCCTTCCTTTTTGTACTTGATGCCACCCCTAATATGATTCCCAGCTTATGCCTCAAAGTCGGCGAGCCTGGGCATGCTGGAATTACATGTCGAGGCTGGGTTCTGCAGATAAGGTAGCCGAGGATTCGGAGTTGATCTCGATGTAAGTATGTCATAGACTCCTACTTATCTCAATCTCATTTCGCACTTAGAACATGTATGTTTCCCGTCGTGCACACTGGAGCATTACTGATATTACATTGAAGTTAATATGAATGAACTGCAACATCTTCCAGCGTCGAAGCATGGACCCGTTCTAATCACGCTAAACCCCGCTTTCGAGCCTCGCCCGGAGTCTATTCTGAGCCGATGGAGTTATGACCATCCGCTTGTCGATTCTCAAGTTAGTTTTCAGACACGTTTTGTTTTTATTATTGACAACCCTTTGCTCAGGCATCCGTCGCCCAAGATCTCATGAGAACCATCCAAGGTACTCGGTCTATTTCGTATGCCGGGGCATACTTGAAATACGGGTTTCACGAGGATGGATTCACCGCCGGAGTAACCGCAGCTGAGCTCGCTGTAGCAACCTCAGGGTCACCCATCCGATTGGGTAGGTGATGCGTGCGCCGGTGCGTGGTGCGTGAGGTAGTGCAGCTACTGATGGTGTTGTTGGTGCGTGTGCATATAGTTTTTTCATTATGTATTTTTTTGTAATTATACTCTTATCAATTCTATTAATGAACTTTTGGCCAATTGCCCGAGGTAATTCTACTCAAATTCTACCTTTCAAGTTTGGTACCTCATTATCCATCATGCATCCTTGCCGCACCGCACCACCCGCCGCACCCGCACCACTTGCACGCACCCTCGCACGCACTAGCACCACCCCGCATCACTTCACGCACCGCAAATGATGATGCAGGTGCTGCAAGTGATGGCGATGCGTGCAAGTGATGTGGGTGCGTGCAATGTTGCGTCTTTTCAGAATGTTTGTGTTTTTTAGACATTGAACCTGCACATACACCTGTACACCTCTATACTTCTTGCCTTATCAGCAGCTCTTATGTCCTAGTGCAGGTCTTTACTTATGTTCTGATATTCACTACTTATCTTTAAGTGTACAATCTGAGTTGCAGCTTTGGGGACATAGAAATAACTTTAACAACAGATGGACTTGCCATTGACACGCACCACTTCCACGCACCACGCACCAAGCACTTTGCACGCACCCAGCACGCACCACGCACCGGCTGCACGCAAAATGTATGTGCCGATCCGATTGCCGTTTGAGATTGTACGCGATAGCAAGGGACTTGATAGATTGTCGTTGAAAGCGAAACTGCTGGCATGGGGGTTCGATTTCTTTGAGTATTCTGGGATGAGAAGATTGGTTGGAGGGTCGTTTAGAGTTTGGTTGTTTTTACTGAGGGGGATCTTTCGCATACGTGTCTGATTATTTTATTTGCATATTTATTCTTTCCGTACATATTAATGAGTAAGTACTTGTAGCTGGGACATACTTAATAAGGCATCTTTCTGTTTCTGAACAAGGCTGTATGCATGACGCACCACCTTTGTGCAGACTAGTGCTCACACTGGTTTTGCCTGCTGGAACCAGATTGTGTTACCCAAGAATTATGTCTAGCCTGAGCATACTTATATTTTGTAATCAAATTTCTAGAAATATGAAACTAATATCCTGAATACTAGTATTACTTCTCTGTCATCTGCTGACAATCACCACCAACTAGACAAGTACAACATCCTTGTAAGATATCACAAAAAGGCCTTGGCCTGTAAATTCCATATCTTGGCATATTCTCCACCAGCATTGAGAAGATTTTCATGGGTCCCTTTTTCAACAATGGTAGAATCATGCATGTATCTAATACACAGGACAAGCATGTGAGCTTGCTTGATTTGGAAGGTGGAAAACCTGCCGGAGAAGGACAGAAGGGATACAGCAGACTTACAAGATTATACCAGCGTTTCGTGTAAGGTTACCAAATCGGTGCGAAGAAAATAGCAGGGTCCTTTGACCCCGAAGAAGTTGAAGCCTCTCAAACAGACCTGGGAGAATTAGAATAGTCCCAGAAAAAGGGGCAGAGACTCACTGTATTCCGCAGAGGGATCTAGACTTGCAGATGGCTCATCAAACAGCATGAGTCCTACATTTGATTCTGACAAAGAGCGCATGAACAGCCGTGACCTGTTCTCTATGAATTAGTGGGCTGATGGTGATATTCAGCCCCAAGTTTTGAATACTTACAACGCGATCCTTTGCATCTGGCCGCCACTCAAACCTGTCGACTCATTACTCTTCATACCCCCCATTTTCCTAATCCTCCCAAATCCAACTGCGCGGCCAAAAATGCTTGTTGTCCCCTCTGGAAGATTAGAATAAAGATCATTCACTGGTCTATCAAGGTAGGTGTCATATTGATCTTCTAGACGTTCAATGAACTCGGAGGCTCCGCCGAGTTGTGCGGCTTGAGTGATGCGATCGAGGTCACTGGAGGAGTGGCTTGGGTCACCTAGAGCAATATTCTCTTTGATCTGCCGATGTATGTATGCAAATTCAGCACACAAGGACAATCAAAGAACAAAAATCAGGTGGGGGAAGATGCAGGATGTTATCAGCTTACAGAGAACGGGAAATGGGTATAATCTTGGAATAAAACAGCCATTGCCTGGCGTATATCTGCAAGTTTGAGTACCTTGATATCCTTGTCATCAATGAGAATTTGCCCTTCCAATGGGTCATACAGTCGTGTGATGAGTTTAAGTATTGTGCTTTTTCCTGAGCCGTTTTGACCTAGAATTACCTATAAAGACAAATATATACTCAAGAAAATGCCTCGTAGTGAGAAAGCTGTAGACATACACAGAGTTGACCCTTGTGAATCTTGAAAGATACATTCTTCAGAGCATAGGTATTGCTTTCCGGGTATTTGAACGAGACATTGCTGCATTCCGTGTATGTCAATGAACAAAGGAGTCAGGACCAGCATCCCATGACATGAAGTACTTACATAAACTCAATTGACATACCCATTTGTAGCTCCTGTTGATTTTCTGGATATGGAAGTGTCCCATCCTGGATCCGGTTCTCCATATGCATCATCTCATACATCTTACAAATTGTAGAAAAATTGTTTGAGATGGAGCCTGTTTGGTCATATAGTCTTAACAAGGTAGCGGAGAATGTGCTTGCAGAGGTTGTGATGAGGTTAAGGGAGGCGAGAGATAATGGGATGGAAGAGGGGTATTGCACAGCACGGAGAGTGAACACTATCTGCAACGGGATTATCAGAATTGACCTCTGAGAAATGAAGAAAACACAAACCTGTGGAAGTTCCTTTATTGGTCGGAGGATTATTGAAACAAAGTTGGGGAAACGGTGTTGACGAAAATTAGTGAGTACATCGTTGAATCCCTCTGCGTCTGGTCCGAGAGTAGTGGAACATCGCTGATACTCTACAGCTTATGAATCAATGGGAATGGACTGGGCTAGGTATAAGTTTACTTGCCCGAATGCATGTACTCGCCCATGTTACCGGCAACGATTTCCTTTCGATGAGCAGGATTATTTACTGCCTTTGATAAGCCAGACAGCTTGATAAAATCGGCATTCCGAGTTGTAGCGGCCCATACTGGATATTTAACGTGTGAGTGTAATACGCCAATATGCTGATGAAAAACAGACCATACCTCCGGAATTCAGGTGATTTGTGTGACCCATCCGGGCGAGCAGAGAATGTAAAAAGCTTAGTAAAGCCAGTAATGGCCCATCTTGCTGGTCTTTCAAAACTCTGAACAATACTGATAGCTGAGAGACGAGCATGACGGCAGTACTACCAATATGGACACAGTGGACAACAGTTCTCCAAACAATGGACTGTCCTGAGGTTACAGAAAATGCCCGGCTTATTTGTTGCCGAATAAGAGGCTCATCGTATGTGGGTACGTCCAGACGTGCGAGCACACCAAACCCATGTACAGTGTAGTAGTGTCTAATGCGCCTATTCAAGGGGCGAGAAACAAGATTTGAAAAGTGCCTGAGGATAAGGTCTGCAATGGAACAGGCAATCCGACTTCCAGCCACTGAAAACAGCAGTTTCTTGTCAACTGTACGGTTTTCTATAGCGGATCCGACCTAAAACGAGTTAACACCTTTAAATTTTCTTTCCAATTAACCAATCATATTGCTTACAATGGCCAATAGCTGTCCGGAATACCTAACCAAAGTCAGAGGGAGGAGAATAAACGTATCGCAATTGCTCACCATAGCTGTACCGCGGGAATAAGCGAAATAACGAATTGTAATGCAAGATACAAGCCAAGGTAGAACCAACAAGCACGAATACTCCCGATATCTTTCAACATTTGCCATACATAGGGAAGACTCTCGTAAAGGCCAATATATCGTTCGAGATTTAGTCGGCTCGCAAAGGGAATCTTGACGAGTTCTGGCTCTCTTTCTTCATACAGATCCCAGACTTTACTGAGTTTCGTGTGTTTGACGTGTTTTTCATCGTTGGTGTCGAAACTACCTTTGCTGCGAGTCACGTCTCGATGGCCATACCTTGGAAACATAGCAATTAAGCAAAACCCCCATCATGGAAGGGTGTCCTTATAAGGTCGCAGTTGGAGTCATAACTGCGCAAGCACAGTGCCGTCTTATGTATTCCTAGTCATAGCTTCGGTTACCGAAACAGAAAGTAAGCTGTATACTACATAGGCGGCTTTCACAGATGATCAGATAAACCAGATACTTTACTCAGTCTTCATCCACAATTGGTGACGGTGTGCATGACTCGCCATGAAGTCATTGCCAGCGCTTCCGGCAAATTTTCTGTTCAACGAAGGGTTTTACCAGTTCCAAGTTCTAAATTCGCCCCTCACCAATGAAAAGCAAGACATCAGCGGTCAGCCACTAGTAGGAGAAACATCAGTGGTGCCTGAAGCTGAAGAACCAGTATTGTGCAACATAGAATCGAAATACTAAGATGATAGCTAAGGGAAGGAGTGAATTACTCCACATGGTGCCATGGCGCTTGTGCGGTCCCGAAGGTCCCATGGTCGAGACGGCAACAGAGTCACAAGTTTGCATCCAGCTCTTAGGCTGTGGTGATGGTGAGATACTCCAAAGCTGCTGGCTGCTGATGACACCCACGGTAAACATACTTACAACAATGCTAGTATTCATAGTAAACTGACCACACCGTTTCGGGCCTCGGCAAGTATTTCAGATGAAGATACCCAAATTAATGAGATAGTCAATAAACTACTAGTCTTGGGCCCAGGATGAATCACTGCAAAGTCCCTAGCTACTATCTATAAGTCAAAGCTTTAAAGCTCACTGGTGAAGGCTTACATGCCCCAGCAGTAGTAGCCAGCTACAATTGGGAGTGAACGACTGGTGGGTTTAGATTAGTGCACTGAGAATCATTCTAGTTAATGTATCCGGACACTCTGCTCCTGAACACTCCGGATGGCAATGAAATTGCACCGTGACTATGATGCCAATGATGCCAATGATGCTATACCAAGAGCCGGGAAACAGCAAAGGGCGTGAATTGAACCCGTATGAAGATTGATATCTTCATATCACGTTCTGCACGTAAAGTAAGTACTAAATAATTAAGGTCCACTTCATATGTTCTATTAAGAACCATCTCGCTCCGATATTGAATGCGTTCTCTTGCACTCCCCAGTGCCCGCTTTGAGCATGCCCTTCCTGGCAGGTCATGCAGTATGCTGTTTGCCTTTTACAATATATTTAAAATGTATCGGGCAGAGAGATGAAAGATTGGCTGTGATTACAAAGCAGCAAGAACCACTAACAGTTGGGCTTCCAAAGTTAGTTTCCTCCTCATTCACACACGCTCCGCACGGAGTAAGGACTGTCGTGACTCGTGGTTGTTTAAAAATTCACCGAGACCCGCAGTTCCTCTGGCTCCTTTCAATTCGCGATATTCCAAGCACCATATGGTGCAGAGAACTGCGGATAGCTGGAGCTAATGGTCAAGACGGCCCGTTCAACGTGTAGGACAGGAGTTTTTGAAGAATGCACCGGTTGCGCAATCAAAGCGACAGAGATGAATCTGTCATACTTACTGGTCATTGATAGAGTTCATGGAATAGTTAATCGATGAACCTGGTGGTACTGGGCTTATGGGCACGCGTATGTGTTGGAGACTGTTGCGACTCCGAGAGTGGGGCAGAATATTATGCTCTATTTGTGATTTAAGAAAATGAACCATGGTCGGTAGTACTTATGTACCATTGGTACTACTCACCTGCTTCCAGCTCCAATTTCATTCCTTGACTTCTGGTTCCTACACAGACCATCTTTGAATGAATCGATAACCTAAAGCTTTGAGTCCATCCGAGGATACGTGATGCCTTGCTGCGCAGATCATAACTCTGTTTCGGTTCCTTGCTCGAGAAACAATTCCGATTTTCAAAAAAAAAAAAAGATTAAACTATCGCTCGAAGATCTCGACAAATTACATCGTGGAACAACCCAAAATGGGTTATTTTGGATGTTGCAGTCGATATCAATGACGGGGGTGGGGGGTAGTATCCCGAATCGGATTTGTAGATCCAAAATATAAGATACCATCCCTTCCCTACCACCATCGTTCCCGAGTTGACGCGCGAAGGCATGAAATATTACCCGTTTTTCACACCTTCGTTCTTGATCTCTCGTACCTCTCTTGTCGCTTGTAATGTCTTCGAATAGTCAATCTGAATCAGATATATCCCGTGGATTTTCCTCTGCGATCATGTAGCACTTCGCTCTGTCTTGTGATCCTTAGAGTGTGAGGAAGTAGTGAGCGTAATACCACAAAAAAGAGGGTGGATGGAAATCACGGCGCTGGCACCAAAGGAGTTCAGTTAAGGCAGTAATAAGTTACAACGGAGATGGCGCACAAAAAGGCCGACTTCCTTATTTCATAGTCATAATCAGATATCGTCGTACCTGCTCATATCATACATGTGCGAATAAGGCCAGCTCTTACTAGTCCAAGTTTTAGGATGATGCTGGCATAACTCGAGTTTGAGTTATCCCTTCTTGCCTCGTTATCGATTGTAGTACGTCTGAATCAACCATCCGCGCAACCCCCCTTTCAGTCCTGTTCAGAGGATTCTGCTCTCTGGACTATCGATAACCACCCGAGAGCCTGAATTATGCCAAGCGTCCATTCACCAAAATGGTTGGACCATGGAAAGACAGTGTAGGGGACTGGTGGTAGTAAAGAAGCGGCAAGATAGGTATGCATGGCCCGGGGCGTTCAGTGTGGTTTTGGATGCAGATGCAGTGTCACAGACCTATGAGACTAAGATATGTGGGTCGACACGAGCTTGAACTAATGCGGTTGGAGGCCGCGTGGAATATGTCGTTAGAAGGTACCTAATAGTAATAGTAGTCCGCCTGACAGACAAGCAGCTCCGTTGATAGTTGTTTATTATCTGTACCCGCAATCCAGTCTGGCTGTTGAAGCACGTTGAAGCAAGTGGAATACAAAAAAGACTAAAAAAGGGTAGAAAGAGAACGTTGCATTTCACGTCCACATGACATGACGTAGGCGCATTGGCCACGTGCTAATTTTCAAACACTGTCCCCTTCTCGCTTTCATCTCGTCACCGCAGGAAATAGCCATGGATCTTCACGAATCCAAGCTCGGTTTACTTACAAGAGCGGCCTACCCAGGTACATGTCCTTTCAGTTGGTCATTTTCGCCCGGTTCTTTGATATCTCGACGCGTCAACGTTTCAACTTCCGAGTCTGCTGCGTATACGGTCCTATTGCTTGAGCTAATGCACGCGGACCAATTATAAGCAGTTTATTTTTAATGCTATTGCTCATGCAAGGATGCTACAGCCTCGAGTCTGCGCTCTCGCAATCTGCGTGGTTGACAGGTACGCGCTGACGGCTCAGGCCGGCCAGGCCTCAGGCGACACCCTATATACCCTGCAATTGCAACACCCACTCCCAGCCCCAGTCTCATCGATATCCCCTATGGTTTCGGTCCTACGCATCTTGGTACAATTTTTCTGATCCTTGGACACAGCAACTGTTAGGAAAGGCGATTGTGGAAACAGGGCTTGTAAGAATGTATGAAATTATTTCGAAGGAGTAGAATGCGGACACGGACTGGTGAACCATCTTACAATGTCGCACTATCACGCATGCTCTTTGTAAACTTTCCAAAGACAAATCAAATTGAGGTCGTCGAAATTGGTGCAAGCTCCTACTATGGAGTTGATGGTATCTCGATATTGGACCTCGTTTCTTCTCGATAAACAAACGTTGACGTTGATCATCGGAGCAGATACCAGTATAAAGTGAATACACGATCTTTTCCCGCAATCGCCACTCCGTCATTCATCTTGAGCGCTCTCTTCAAACCCTTGTTGTCACCTGCAGGGTAACCAACTTCATTTTCACAGTGTCAATTTGTGTCCGCAGTATTCATAGTCGTATTGACACCCTTTTACTGTCTCTGGTGAGCAAAGCACCGAGATTCCTGAAAACTGGAGCCGCTCCCCTGCCAGACGCACAACGCAGGTGAGCTCGATGTACTACTTTTTCAGCTCTTTTTTAGCTCTCTAATTTCGAGTTGAACAGCTGCAGAAGACGTGATATTACCAAAGTGCGTAACCTTCGCTCTATGATCCATCTTGTACCAAGCCAACCGTGTAAAGGTGATTAACACGTTGTGCTTATACTGCGTGCTTGCGTGTAACGATAAGTACAACGATCCTGGGATAGCACAATACAGGCAGGCTAGCTCAAAGATGCCATTATAACACTCTTTCATCTCATTTTCGATTTATTTATATTTATAGCTCCGCATATTTCAAGAGATCAAAATTCCAGGAACTGGGAATTGTTTCCTCGCCAGGATAGCGCGCCATGTGCACAACGAGGCATTGCGGTCGGGCGTACCTGCGGCTTCGTGTCATTGATTCACTCAGCGAAATTGTCCGAATAGCGTCTCGAGAGACTAACGAAGGACATCTGAGTTGGAATCTGTCGGGTCTGAGGTGAGTGACGTCGAGAGTCCCCGTGGTTCATTTAAATCACAAAGAGGGCACAATATCCTACCCTACTCTCGGAGCAGCAGCTCTCGAACGCACCACTTACAACGCACCTCTTACTTAGTCGTGTTCCAACTATTGATCATTCTATCAGTGTCATGCATTACACGTTCATGTCCGCCGCTCTGATTGCGCAAATTAAACGGTATGTCCTTCAAAAACTCATGTCTTTCACGCTAATTCATATCGGAGATTGGCTTCTGCTACCTAGAGCTATCCACTCCCCTCAGTGTTTTCACAAACGAACGAGCTGGAGCTGCGTGTCTTGATAAGTCTTTGGGAGACTATGGCGGTATGATCTGGTTGTGGAACAAGGAGAGCTGTTGCTCGTAAGAAGACTTCCATGAAGATATACATCGGACTTGGAACTCCGTCATAGTCAAATCTCTATTCACAATCTCTGCTGTTATTTGAGGCGAGATACGAGCTGATACCAGTCACTTCTTTCGCCATGTTCCTGGATATTGATCCTGACTTCGTAACACGGCGCCATGATCAAGTAGATATCACACTATATCCGGCAATTTAGTCATTTCATATGTTGAGTGTCGAGAGCAATGTTGGATACGCGCGGGGTCCTATGACTCGATTGATGGAATGGCCACTTCTAACGTGAATGGTGGAAACGCATCAATGAAGCCTACCTGCATATCTATTGCGATATGACAGAAGGAAGAAAGGGGAAATGAAGCACCCTCTGGGCGTGGTGTCATCGTGGCCTTCTTGTGCGCTGTATTCTAGCTATCAAGCATCAATTTTCTCGCCCCACTCTCTTCTCTCCACTACCAACTCACCGTTCTCGTTCAGATGGAGTCTATGTCTACTTTAGTACAAGCCGATGATCCTGGCGCCAAACCCGCAAACGAGCATACGGTACTCAAGGATGCAACGGGATCCTGTCGCTGCGGCCCAGTGGGCACCAGCGGCAAAAGACGAAATTTGGTGGTGTGTATTGATGGGACATCGAATAAGTTTGGGGCCAAGGTTTGTGTTCTATTACTAGACTGATTGGACCGGGAATTCCTCTCATTGTGGCTTTGCGGTTAGAACACGAACATCGTCGAACTCTACAGTCGCCTCGTCAAAAGCAAGGATCAACTCACATTCTATAACAGTGGGATTGGGACGTATGCTAAACCTTCCTGGAGGTCTTGGGGCTATTGGAAGCAGGTGATCATGAATAAGCTTGATCTTGCGTTTGCTTTGTACGGAAATCTGCGCACAGAAATTTGAGTATGAAGTCTCATTCATCATGATAGGAGATTCGAGAACATTCTTCTCGATGCATATCGCTGGCTATCTGAGATATATGAAGATGGAGACCGCATTTTTCTGTTTGGTGAATTGGATTGTTATGAGCATACCCGGCGGTCACTGATCATTCCTCAGGATTTTCTCGAGGAGCATATCAAGTTCGGGCGCTTGCAGGGATGATTGAAAAGGCAAGTACTATTACATATTGTTACTGCATCAGATAGTATGTTAAATCTCTGGTGTTAGGTTGGCTTGATTCACAAAGGAAACCAAGCCCAGATATCATTGTACGTACCTATCAATCTATATTTTGCTTGATAAACTTGAAATGGCATCTGTACTAGCGCATACGAGCTCTATGCTCGGTCCACGGATGAACAACCAGTATATGAGCCGCCGGAGGATGACGTAGAATACATGCCTTGGCGGTTTAAAACCACTTTTGCAAGGGAAAGTGTCAGAGTTCACTTTGTAGGTGTTTGGTACGTATACTTACCTGAAGCCTCAGTGTTGTACTCACAGCTCTCTAGGGATACGGTCTCATCTGTAGGACTCGTCAGGGCCGACAAAGATCTACCACTGACTACATGTGGCATGAACCACGTGTGTCACTTCCGTCATGCTCTTGCGCTGGATGAACGCCGCGTAAAGTTCTTGCCCGAATATAGTTATGGAGGAGCGGCAAAGCCTGAGTCTGAGTCTAAGAAGAGTTCCAGCTCAGAGTCCGCTAAGATGAGAAACACAAAGGTTAGCCCATTGGTTATTGACAAGCCATGGCATTATTTACGGGTCATACAGGAGGTCTGGTTTCCGGGTACACATTCGGACATGTGAGTTTGTGATTTTACATCCCAGGTGTTTCCCAATTCATGGAACTTGATGAATCAGAGGTGGAGGGAGTGCTGTGAACAAAGGTCTTAACTCATATGGACCTGCACTACGATGGATGATACATGAGGGTATTACTGCCGGCCTTGCATTGAAACCTTTCCAGTATAAGTCTACTGCCGAGCGCACGGATAGGAGTCCAAGCAGAGCCAACGACTCTTTGACTTGGGTGTGGTGGCTGTTTGAGATCCTTCCTATCAAACGACTGTCATACAAAGATTTGAAAGACATAACTTACCGGTACGTCTGTACTTATTTGTATGTACAGTCCTTAAATTCACACACTATAGACCGCATATGGGTGCATCGCGCCAAGTTGTAGATGGTCAACTGATCCATGCATCAGCTTATAACATGAAAGAGAAGTCTGAGTTCAAGGCGTGTTTACCAACGGAATGGGCAGTAGATGGGAACAAGAGACCAGTTGACACCAGCCTAGTAGAAGCCGATTTATTTGACAAAGTCCAGGAGAATCTGCAGCCCGTGCTTACTATGACTGAGGTGAATCAGGGCATCCTTGACCATCTTAAGATGCTGGTCGAAATTTCTTCCTCCCGTAAGTTGATTTATTTTTGGACTCCAATGAACTAGTTCTAATCTCCATTCAGCCCAAGGAGTGAACTCGTTGCAGGAGGTCAACAACTCTGCAGCTGAATTATACTCTGCTCTGGTAACTCTACTCTCCAAGTGGGTTTCAGAGCCGGAACGCCCAATCCTCAACCTTGAAGCTATTCATTCAATGATTAGCATCTTGCAAAAATTTCCACCTGGCGTCGTCCCCAAAAAATCTCCAAGTGAAGTGTCCCCTGCAATAACTGAACTAAGGAAAAGTGTCTCCTCAGCAGATTGGACGCTTGCGGAGCAGTTCCTTCGGGCCTTCACCATATATGGCATGTCCAATGTTTTTAAATTTCATCAGTACTGTCTAACACTCAAATGCAACCTGCCACAGGACAGCTGTTGTGTATCCAGAGTCCCACTTCTGGTACCATTTATTCTGTCGCATTCTCTCCAGATGGCAAACATATTGCCTCTGGTTCATCTGATCGTAATATCCACATCTGGGATTCAAAAACGGGTGAAGAACTTCAGGTTTTTCAAGGACACACTTGGGAAGTTGTGTCTGTCGCATACTCACCAGATGGCAAGCATATTGTATCTGGCTCAATGGATAAAACAATCTGTATTTGGAATTCAGAGACAGGAGAAGAACTTCGTGTTCTTCAAGGACATGCTAGTCACGTCACATCTGTTGCATTCAGCTCTCCAGATGGCAAATATATTGTATCTGGTTCATATGACAATACAATCCGTATCTGGGGTTCAGAGACGGGTGGAGAACAGAGAGTTCTTCGAGGACACACTGATTGGGTCCGGTCTGTTGCATGCTCTCTGGATGGCAAAAAGATTGTATCCGGTTCAATTGATAAAACAATCCGTATCTGGAATTTGAAGACAGGGGAAGAACTTCATGTTCTTCAAGGACACAGTGACCTTGTCATCTCTGCTGCATTTTCTCCAGATGGTAGCCACATTGTATCTGGCTCAACAGATGATACAGTCCGTATCTGGGATGCAGGAACAGGCAAAGAGGTGGGTGCACCACTTGAGGGCCATACAGATTGGGTTCGGTCCGTTGCCTACTCTCCAACTGGTAAACATATTGCATCGGGCTCATGGGATGGAACAGTCCGTCTTTGGAGTGCAGAGACGCGTGAACTGTTATGTGTCTTTGAAGGACACACCCACTATGTTTTCTCTGTGGTATTCTCGCCAGATGGCAAACAGATTGCCTCAGGCTCACAGGATGGCACAATTCGGCTGTGGGATGTGGAAATGGGAAGAGTGAGGTGATTGGATGGGGGAAGATCATTTCTGTTGAGTCTGAGATGATAGGAATTTACTCTAGTGCTACGTATGTGTGGTATGTAGTTCAAGTTTAGTAATAAGTATATGCTCGGAAATACTATGCTAGTTTATAGGATATGGACTCTGTGCACCCGTAAACCTTACTACTTAGACTTCGGTTGAGGTGATTGCGTAGTAGTACACTTTGGAAGTAAGACTGTCCCGTATAATTACATGTTCGATTTGAGATTTTTCCGACTCGTTGCAAGGTTGTCAAACTTGCATAGTAAGTTCACTCGTGTGCCGTGCCACATGGTGCCAATATGGGACCTCGTGAAATTGAAGTAGCATGTTTCATGGTTCAATGTGCGCCCAATTTCCACACTGGATTGTAGCACAATCTTTCTTGGATACCAGCAATTGGCATCGACATCCCACTTCTTTAGCCTGCCCATCTTTTATGATATAAAATATCCGACCCAAGCAGTGCGCTCCTCATTGTGTTTCGGTTCTCCACCTTCCGGCGCAAAAATTCTGACTTGTTCAGCCTACGCAATTCAAAGTACTGTTGAAGTACTGCAAGAGCAGTTACCCCCAAAGTTACCTAGAACCCGTTGCCTTAAGCCAGCGTCCTAGTAACAGCTTCCGCGAAGTAACAAACATTATCTTGGAATGATAATACAGGGGAGCAATGGGAGCAATCCCATTGACTATGAAATATACATCTTTTCCCGCTGTTTGAATGCGGCGGCCCATTAGTCCTCAGTAAGAGCTTACGGTGGAAAGGCGAATCTAATATGGTTTTAATTCTATTCCAGGGTACCTGAGCTGTCCAAGGAGCGACGGGGATTGAAATATCAATGCATAACAAGTAGATGTACCTCTAAGAGTCCAACTGTTCCTTTGTTATCGATAATTACATTTTTATGTTGGCTTAAAGCGGAACAAAAGATCGCTTGGTGGCACTGTACCCACATACGAGAGCCTGTTTGTACACCTCTTCTGACTACTTCTCAGTCCTCAATATAATACATAGTCTCTTTGCTTACATGAGTCTTGGATTATCAAGCCCAGTAGTGTTGGTCCAAGTTACTTATCCTCCGCAAGTGCCGGTTGTATACTTGAATGGTACTGGAACAGTGATTGGTACTGAGAACTATGAGCATGGCTATGGCGACTGTACAGCTCCGGATTTACAGTGGGAGTCTGTGGAAATTTAATGGGAAGTGAGGGGAGGGAGCTGCTGCTGGACTCGGAGGATAGGATGGGTTATTATTAGTAGAGACACCCTTGGCCCCAGGTAGTAGCGGAGTTGGTAGCTAGTCCCTTCCTCATTTTGTTGGATATTAATCTGTCTCAAGTTTTGGATGTAAGTACTGCAGCGCGTGAACTTGAAGCAACTGCTGAGCCTGCATGTACTTATACTTACACTCACTAAAATTTACTTGCGCAGGACATGCTTCATTAGCAGCACAAAGCCCGGAACAAGTATGCTCTCAAAGGGTGACTCGGAGTGCTATAGATATGATGCGGAGCACGAGTGGGGACCGTGCTAGACTACCTTGCATTGTCGATACTCCGCCGAACCTCACATCAACGGCATGTTCAAATTAGGCAACCCGGCGCGTATTATTTTCAACCTTTGCTTCGACCATTCAACGTCTGCTACCTTTAGTCCCAAAGAAGACACCGCCTAAAGGGAGAATTCACAAGGAGGCACATGGAGTGGTGGATAGAAAACCGCATCACTCAGGATGGCAGCAAGAAAAGGTCATACGGTTGAGGGTTTTTGCATCGATGAGGTGAGTTTCGTGCTATTGAATCGGTATGGTACGACAGCGGCGGTCGTTGTTCTGTTCAGGCTAATACATACTGCCTCGGAGGTGAGTTTTGTGCCATTGAATGTGGTACACGACTTGATACGTACGATTTTAGGTCTGAACTATTGCGTCATTTGATCCCAATCGCTCTATCTGGCTCCTTCAAGCTTCTAGGAACACCGCCGTACCGTTCATTCGATTTCTCTGTACCCAGCTATCGCTCATCAGTCCTACATCGGCTACCTCCCTCTCATTTATTCCTTTGCGTCATCCACATCTCTCCCTCGTCCAAATCTTGTGCTAATGCGGAATCCCTATCGGAAATCACTCAAAGGTGCTTGTTTCTGCACGTCGATTGATTCTCTTTTCAACGACCGAGTCACTGCAGCGCCTACTGCACTAGTGGTTACTAGAAGGACGATATGATGTTCATCCAAATCCTATAGCTCTCTCCCGGTCCTTCCAGATATCACTATCGCTCATTTGACATTGGTTTCCGAATCAGGCCATCCCCAGATGCTAGTCAGAGGTGTTAGTGATGCCACAGAGTGATTCGCGGGTTTGTTGAGGCGTGTTTTCTCTGGGGCAAATGCGCGCGGGACAATTTGGAGGAGCCTGGTTTTGATTGTTGATCAATACTGTTACTCGAGTACTCGTGTTCGACTCTACAACTCTAAACTCTCGCTGAAGTAACGACATTGAAATCTTGAAAGCTCAGGCAACACCTCGTATACCCTCCAACGGCAATGCCCATTCCCAGTCCCCATCTCATCCTCTATGTATATGAGCCCTGGGTCTTCGAATTTGGGCCCACCTTTTCCTCATCATTGGCGCCTTCAGCGAGTTCCATCATCCGTAGAAACGCTCTCCAACTCTTGACTAGAAACTCCAAGAGACGGCCGGTACATGTATGATTACCCCTACTTCGCCAGGTGATACCTCTTTCAGAATTTATAATAAAGCCAAGGTACCGTTGGTAGCGAGGAACTCTTGTTTTGCCCCTTCATTCTACAGGTATAAATGGTTTGTCTCGGTGTCTAATCCCAACAAATTCAATCTGTAACCCGTGGTCGTTCAACCTTATACTTTACTTTGGTGGGTTAAAAAGGGATTATGGGAACGTCGCTTGCGAGAATTGATGGCAGCGTTTTTCAAAGGCCAGAGTAGGTACGGACTGGGACATAAAACACCATCTTACAGGATGGTACTACTCACATGTGATTTAAAAGCTCTCCGAGAGACGGGTCGATTTGGAGCCGTAGAAATTGGTGCAAGCCTCGATGTAGCTCAGGAGTTGATATTGACTCCGGTTGCTTTCTCTGTTGGTTCGGATAAACGAGAACGTCAACCATCAACGCAGATATCTGTGTAAACTCCGAATCCCCACTGCTTTAATGATCATCTCTTTGGCTGTGGTCATCCCTACAGCCGCCCTCACTGTCCCTCCTGTGTACTCCCTCACCTTCATTCACACCTTGGTCAGATTATGGAAGGTTACTCCTGCATCTTGGGTCAATTTTAGTCCCACAGTTAATATCAACACATTGTATTGGCACCTTTGTGGCTGTCTCTGGTACGCAATACAAAGTACAGAGATTTGGAGATTTGGAGCGACCTCCCTGTACGCATGATGTGCAAACCCAATCACTACTTACACGTCGACGAGTTCTAACTTCTCAGTACACTTTCAGTCCAGATTCAGTCCAGATAGGCAAAGTGCTAGGTGATGTGATATCCCAAAAGCGCACAACTGTGAAGAATGTGAACAATTGTCGTTCTATGACCCATTTCGTACCAAGTTTGCACTAGTGTGTAAAATTGAGTGCGTTGGTCTATGTCATGTGTTCGTACTGCTTGGTGTGCATATACCTACGTGGAGGCTAGCCCAATGTTGCATCAGGCCACCACAAAACCTTTATTACTTTATAACGCTCAGTCCGCCTCCCATTCATTGACCGATATACTCGCAAGTCTTGTCTCTTTCATCTCGGGATTCTGCGTGGAGCTGGCTGCATCATAAACTCGTTTCGATTTGGCCACATTATCTCACTGCAGCACAAATCGCAGCACTCACCGCCTGCTCCTGAGGAGAATTGGGATGCTACTTACCACTAGATGTGAGCTCGCATCATAAGGCGTGATACCCAAAAGACGCTACTGGGATAATGGTTGGTCTTGCATGAGAGCTGTGGCCTGAGCAAAGGTTATTGAACCGCCAGTCCAGCTTGAACCCTTTCTAAGAGGTACTTGGTGGTCGGTGGTATGCGCGCGTGAATGACACGCATCACCAAGCTTAAGAATAAATCCTTTCCCGTCCGGTGCGAAATCCTCGTCCTAGGGGCGGCACTAAAGATGTAAAGGAGCAGTTTTCCCTCATGAATCTGCCGTACCTCTTTCAGAAACCTTGTGCGTAGAAGTGGCTCTCCACAACATGGCTTTCTCGGTATCTGTTTTTACGGTTTCGGTGAAGGAGTCAAGGCAGATCACATCATCTTTACAAGCAGCAGGTGAATGAAAAAATGGCCTTGGAGCAACAGATGAATTGCGTGGATTTTTCCAGTGTAACGAGGGGGAGAGACAATCAATCACGGATGGAAAGGACATGTCTTTGTCCGATTTCTAGATCAATCATCTATCAGGTCAATATCGTTCAATAGATGCCGCCATCCCATAAGAAGTTGACTCGGATTTGATGCTTCTTATCTTGCTTCTTATAATGCCTTATATAGTGCAGTATGTTTATTTGCCGAGTTCTATCGTGATTTTAATTTTTAATATGCGGAAAGAGCAATACGAAGCTTGTGAAGGAGCTTTCATACTATTTATTGACCACTAGCGTTCGAGTTTGAAATATCTGGGCTGGCCTGAACAACTGTGCCAGCCTACTACCGCAATACGTAGGAAAATAGTATGGTAAGATTGCGCTGTATCATCGACCCCCTTACCAGGATCCTGAGGGGAGGTATGCAATCAGGAGATGCATAGTTCCTTGCGCAACGGAAATCATCGGTACTGATGAAGATGTGATTGATAAAGTATAAGACGACTTGGGCTCAGGAAGGTAATCCTACACAAAATGGGCAATTATGCGGCAGGGAAGCTTCAATCGGGTCCTTCGAGATGAAGTGTCCAATGATGGCCGGGGGATTGGTTTTCGGATTTTGACGTTTGAGTATAATGAGATGAACAAACCATCATCTGTCATAGGTAGCCACTAACCTCTTCCGAAGTCCCACATGGCTCATTCAAGATCATTGCACCGAGGTACTTAGTCTTTGCTCTGTTGGTGCAGAAACTGTTCTAGAGATACAATTTGCAGTACTGAGATTGTGATGCGCGTTACTGGGAGGGGGGAGCTTGGGGGAAGCCTACAGCATTCAACTTTTCTATTATACAACATCATAATCTTTTTGATCTGGGGACATGGGGCCGCAAAGTGAACCTCGAGGTATTGGGACGATATCAGTATCTAGATTAAGCCTTGCCAGTCTTGCCGCACACATGAACTCTCACTATCTCCCGCGTTTCACCTTTACAACGCAGCAAACAATGAATGATGACTCGTCTCACAAACCTCGTGTTTTAATTTTTTTTGGTCCACTTTTAGGGAGGGGGAGAGGAAGTACACTCGTGGTTTCGCAGACTCGGACAGACTCAGCGACAAAGCGGGACTCCATTCCTGTAGTAGTTTTTCTTGGATATTTCATTGATGACTGATTTTTTGTTCCGCCTATTGTGAGTGCTGTTGGAAGCATTGAATGCTACATTCTGAAATTCTTTCCCCTCTGGAAATCCCTCACCACCAAAGTTCGCATGCAAAATCAAGACAGTTGCTCCAGCCCTTCCCTACCCTCACTTATCCACTTAAGCCTCAGTGCTGCCCTTCGCATTCCCCTTCAGTGAACAACTAATGATCTATTCCCAAAGTTGTTGTCATTGTAAATGTGAGGGTAATGTATGAGCAGCATCAAGGTGAGGGATGAAGAATAATTCAAGAAGGCTGTAGAGTAGGCAAAATGACCGCGGGGACACCACTCCGTAGAAGAGAGAGTAAAATCCAAGGCGGAGACAATGATTATGGCCCACGGAAGCTTGATATTCATGTGCATAAGTGTAGTCAAAAGTTTCGGCACTGAAAATCAAACTTGGTGAAGAAGTCAGATATCGACAAGGGAGCGAGGTAAAAGAGAAGAAAGGGCATACATGAACGAGTGAATCCTGCAAGGTATCCTCCTGGGGGATATTCCGTCCCATTCACGGTCCCAATCAAGGCGGATGATATCTCAACACAAACTTAAAAATATTGAAGGCGGGTGAGGATTAATTGGAATCAGAGTTGGACGTACCGTGGAGAATACATAACATTAGAAGGTACCCAATACGCCAGATATACAGGTAATGTTCTGCTGCTAGTTACACCAGCAATCCAGCCTGGCCATTGGTGTTAGGGTGGAAGTGAGTTTGTGACTCGATGTGGGATCATATATGCAACGAATACCTAGTCCAAGTCCAAGGATCGTAGCAGCAGAATTTGGATTCAGGTGATCCCTCCGCTTTTGAATTGTACACATGTATCAATGATTCATGCAACTCTCCTTCAAATTTCCTTCCAATGATTCTGCGATGGACTATCAGTAACGTTACAAGAGCCTGACTTCTGTGATGGTTGGAACATGGAGGGACGACTTTGCAGGAGAGTGGTGGTAGCAGTAATTTGAAGCGGTAAAATAGACATGCCGAGTGGTTCACGCGAACGTGATCGCGTTCCTAGGCTTCTGACTCATGCAGCCGGCGGAGCTTGAGTTCGCTTGAGTTCATGATAGTGTCTTTAGAGGTATCCTTCTCGACGCGATTCCTTCCCTAACCGGTCACTCCAATCCCGTTCCATTCTGCGAGTTCCAGCACCAAAAAGTAATAAGATCTTGAGAGATCGGACTTGCTGTGGATCTGGGGGAAATTGACCAGATAGTGAAGTAAAATTAAGGGGAGAAAAGGGCATAGTACACGCATGGCAAGGAAACACCGCATAGTATTCTTCCACGGGCCATCCAGCCCATGCCCGTTGCAAGCCTAGGCAATGAGGCAGATACGGTTATCCAGATATCCATGTCCCGACGCGAATGTGAATGGATGTCGATGTTTCCGCTGGCTCGTACGCCTAAGCATCCCATGGGATGTTTTACATAAAACGTGAGGATAGCTGCGATTACGCAAGGTCAGTGGATGATTGGTTCGAGAACAATTGTTACTGCAGCTGTGCGTCGAGCAAGAGTCAAGCAAGACAGTTCATTTCATTGCGGCGCCGAGTTGCATCAGCCTATTATTTATGACTGGACATCGATCATTGATTGTTGACGACAACGTCCTTTGCCTCGACGCTGCCTTCAGTGCCGAAGAAGACACTGTCCAAAGGAGACATGGAAAAGGAAATACCTGCGGTATACTAGACGGCAAATGGCAGGTTCCGGTTAGCTCGCGTGGAAAGGTCATGCGGTTGGTGGTTTTTCAAGCATCGTGGATCGACGAGGTGAGTTTGATACTATTGAATCAGTGCTGTACAACTGTGGCAGAGCAGTAACCGTATCGTTGGGCTGCTCAAACTAACATGTACAACTTTAAGTATGAATATAAACATCCTTCCGTCATCCATCCAGCCCAATCCTAGCTCTATCTCCTTAATCGATTGATCACGGCACCGGTTCATCCACTGCTTTCCACAAACCTGGCCTACTTGGAGCCGATGCCACTGAGAACCTTGTATCCCACAACACCCAGCAACTGCTCATCAATATCAATTCCCGCATCAGCTCCCCGGATCGTCCATCCCATTTCACTTTCTCTTTTGCTCCATCTGTCTCTCTCCCTCTCCTGCGGTACGGCGCTCCTAATGGCTGTCCGGCGTAGTGTATATGCGGTATCCCTGCAGGTTGCGGGCGGCTCTATGTCGAGTGTGAGATTCATTTCGAACTGATTTGGAAGGCGATGGCATTTTTAGAGGAATGATTCACAGAGGGATGAACAGGTGAGCGGAGATCCTGACGTGTTTCCTATCGCTTGAGCGAATGCACTCATGATCCAGCTCGTGTCTACGCGCGATCTACGCTCTCGCAGCCTGTCTTGCTGACGGCTTAGGTGACACTTCATCTACCCTGCAATTGCAACAACCACTCCGGCCACAGTCTCATTGACCATCCCTCAGAATTCCGTTCCTATGAATCTTGGTACATCTCTTCTGGTCTTTCCAACCCAGAAACTGGCGGATATTGCGGGACACAGTCAACTGGTAGGAAAGGCGATCGTGGAAGCAACACTTGTACAAATTTGAAGACTGGAGGGGTAGAACGTGAGTTCGGACTGCGAAGTACTGTACAATATCAATCATTTTTCAAAATTGCGCTATATCTCCGTGTGCTTTCCAAGAGAGATGAATCAATCTGAAGTCGGCGGAATCGGTGCAAGTTCCTGCGGGGCCGATATCTCGATATCGATTCCGGTTTCTTCTCGATTGGTTCATTTAAACAAAGTTGACCGGAACAAGATACCAGTAAAACCGGTACTGAGTACTGAGCACA
>JADNRY010000176.1:0-136924 GCA_015501585.1 Rhodocollybia butyracea | reverse complement strand
GGACTGGGTATGTCGTATCTGTTTGGACAGATTTTCCGGTTACAAAATTCGTATTTTCCAGTCTGTAAGCTGTTGTAACAATCTTGGTATTTTGTTGGAATCCAAAGATGTGGTCTTAGGGCACAAGGAAGCTCTGGGTTGTTGGCGGCAACTGGCTTAGTTGTGGCTGAAGCTCGTGTGGATGGTTTCGATGAGCTGGGTTGTTGTGACATCAACAATGGTGTCTGGGATGGTGGCGTCAATGGTTAGGCTCGGGGCCCATAACCTATTAGAGGTTGATCGATAAGGCAGACAGTGTACTCTACACTGTTAGTAGGCTCTGGTCACACAGACACAGAGGAGACGAAGGTCCAGACACAGACACAAACAGAGAAAACACAACTTTATATTCCACAAGTACATACAGGCTTAAATACGAGTCCAGCGAGTTAATAATAAGTACAACGCGTGAAGCGTTCACAGACGGAGTGAGAGTAATAAGACGAGAGTGGAATGGAGCACAAGGTAAGTAAGTAAGAATAGACGAGAGCATGATAATAAAGCAATGGCGAGTGGGCAGGATAAAGATAGTACAACTAGTTCACATACCAGTAGTTACACCGAGAGAGAACGTTCCATAGATAGTAACGAAGTGGGAAGACTGTTCCATAGTAAGTATAATGAAGTTGATAGATGACGAAGTCCAACAGCCTCTTCAACTCTCATTGGTCAAATACAAGGATCTACCATAGGCACTCTCAAGAATAGCAACCACCCGCGACGGCCACATTGGACTTTACCTGTTATATTAGACCTTATCATTATTTTTTGCATCATTTTGGACAACTTGGTTCCCCGTGTCCTGGACCCAAACAGTTTACTCCAGAAATCGTCGAGCAGTTCCAAAAGTGTTCAAGATCCAAACGTTGCCGCGCCGGTGCATCAATCATGAGGTACGTGGCTGATAATCGGATAAAAGTAGCTCAATTTCGGTTCTCATGAATCGCCCCTAGAATAGTTCGACGTAACTCTCTCTCAGTCTTTGAGATAGCTCAACTCCTGTACCTTCCTTATGACCCTACCAATGCCACCGTCAACCATACAAAGTAGCAACCGAGATTGATGCACGTGGGAGTCCAATGATCTTATAAGACGTCTTTTTTTGGAGCTCAATCTATTCTCAAGGAATTTGTAAGTTCACAGAGAATCATTTCTACCATACTACAAGATTACGGAACACTCCAAACGTCGGGAAATTTGGATGAAATCTGGATTTCAAGCCATTACAGTACTTAGAAAAAAATCTAGTAATCTTCGAGGACCATTAGTGGCAGGGACAGTCTAGAATCTTCGAGAAAGTCAGAGCTTCAGTTAACACTCTAATACCTACTAATCAACCAGCCGCACCTTTCTAGAGCAATGACATGAGATGCAGGATGAGAAAGAAGATCTATCTCGAGTTATCCTTGACTGTGTCATGTTTTTTCAGCCTTCCAAAACGAAGCATACCTAGAAAAAGGGATATGTCGAAATTTGGACAGGACGTAACATAGTAAGCTCACATGTTTACTCGGTCAAGAGCAACGTTTGATCCCTTCTCCCGAATGCTTAACGCTTCAACATGAAATCCATTCTTTGAAAAAAGTTCATTGTACCATGGACAGCGGGATGCTGAGCGCCAGAAAACAAGACCACCTGGAGCAACTACTCGAGAAAGCTCCGCTATTTCAGCATCAGCTTCGCTTGAGTCGGGGTCATACCAATCTAAATGATCCATAATCAATGCCCGTGTCAGTGATGAGAGAGATAGGCCACGAAGAACACTGCATGCGACGGACTCAGTGTATTTTGAAAAATCAATAAAATAGGTGTCACACACTTTATAATGGAGTCCGTATGTAACTCGAAAGCATTGAGACGTTCGCAGTTGTTGGCTTTCAGTTTGGCAAAACCTTCACGAGTGAGATAAAAGGGACAGCATTCTGGGGTATAACAGCCGAGGAGGGGCTGCAAAGACATTAATCAGTGGAGAGTTATAAACGTGTCTTCTAGCTACTCACCAGAAGGTAAAAATAATTCTGGGTTTTGAGTAGATACGTTGAGAAAACTGGGTCTAGTGTATCGCAGATGTATTGATACACGCCACCTATTTGAGAAAATCAGTACAGAATGGGCGGTATGTAAGTATACTGTATACCCTCATCGAGAAGCATTTTCCTTTGATTTAATGGTACACCCAAGGCATTCCAGCAGAATACTGAGCTCCGCAATAACGCAACCACGACAGGATTTAACCAAACCGAGCGTAACTTTGTTTTCCAGATATGAACTTGCTCTTCCAATGAGTCACATTTGCATAAACGTTCAACGTCCTTGCGCACTCCTGTGATCTTGAACAAAAATTGGGCGAGACGCACTGCCCTTCCACTGTAACCCTGTTCGTAGAAAGAAGACGAAAATGAGGCAACGTTTTCGATCCAAAACAGGTAAGCGCTGCGTGAAAGATGATGTCGGATTTTTCCATCCAGAAGTTTTCGGAAATGAGGGTGATAACCACGGCCAAACAAAGCGAAGAAGTCAGAATAGTCGAGGCACTTGATTGAAGCCAACTTGAGCTCCAGGAGATGTCCTTGACTAAAGAAAATGAGATTTCAGACATTCAAGAGTATCCAAACATACCATGGATTCATGTCAACTGAGCGTATCTATTAATGTGTCAGGCTAAGAGCAAAACGCACTATAATGGCATACATTCCGAGGGGACGAGACAATGGAGTAGTGCAGGGGATTGTCTCCGGCAGACGTGATAACAAACATGGAATCAGAAGGACTGAGGGAAAGATGTTGGATATCGACGTCGGGGTCCTCCTAAGTAGGCAATTTAGTTGGTTAAAATATCGGCAAAAGTTGGGCGAAAGGCTCATACCCAGGTAAACGAGTAGATGAAAGTTCTGAGCTCCTTGCAGTGAGTGTCTGGGTTGTATGGCATACGCCAGACCTGATGAGGTATGGGTCAAGTGCCTGTTCAGATTCACAGAGACATACCGAGGTATCTGATATATTATTGAGTTTTTCTTTCTTGTTCTCCGGAAGGTATTCAGAAGACCAGTCAACAAAAATTTGACAAACTTGAGCAAAAGTCATGTTCCGTGGATTAGAGGTGAGGTTCTTTGCATAATTAGGTTTTGAGTGGATACATGGCAAAAGCAGTGTCGTATACAGGTCGAATAATGTTTCAACCCCACCGAGATGATCTGATGAGACGAAAGCCAGACATTCACAGGGAATTACCAAAAAGGAAAGTCGACGAGAGCCATCCCGAGAACACGGCACGGAACAGGAAAAGCTTCTATTTGTATTAAGCTTTTAAGGTGTGGTCGAACTTTACGTGATTCTGGGTCTTAGGCGGGTTTATTTAGATCTCACTACTCAAGTTTGACTCAAGTCCTCACTCTCAATGTTTCTTATCCATAAATATATTTTGGTTAAGGGATGGCTTCTCTATGGGTGTACTACAGACGGTACCACTGGAAAGAAAGAGTGGGGGCTGAACGGGCTTTTATCACATCATCCAGAACAACATCGGAATGCAATGGGGTCACAGCGGCAATGCGGCATTGCTTCTGAGAGTGAGAAATCACTATGATCGTCTGGTCTTAGTCTAAGTACAACATTCACTATTTTTTACATACCTTATTCTTGGCCCTCATTGCATCATCACATAACCTAGTGCGGTGTATTATCAATAAATGCAAGACTCCAACAGCAACATGTTGGCCCACTTCAATACAGAACCTTGTACAAAATAAGATACCTGAGATTCAAAAGATTACACTCATGATTATGTAGTTCCCGTCCGTGGCAATGTTGGGGATGGCCCCCAGAAACCCTCCCAACCTTTGTTCAACCAAAGGTAAGTAGTGGCCTCCGGTCAACTTCGAGTATGCTATAATATTGATATTGGTCTCATGTAAAATACTAAAAACCCATCCATATGGATCGTCAGGGGATTAGTATAACAAGCCTGTGCATGCACAACAGACCGATCTCAAGTAAGTACTTACATTATTATTTCGACTTGCCTTGTTTTCTTTTCCTTGGAACCGTAATAGCTTCTGGTTAGTCTGTCAGCCATATACTTATAATTGTGGGAAATGAGAATCTCTTTTGGTGTCTCAGCTAGTACTACTTCCCATGAACCGTTGGGAGACTGCGAATGTTCTTAGGTAAATCAAAATTGCAAAACCTAAAGTAGCACATGGAAACAAAAAATTTGGCCAAAATATGCCAATACGCCATGAAATTCGCCAATAAGTATCACGACTCACAAGATTTTGGCTGGAGTTTCTGGGGGCCTTTACAAGGCACCATGCAGTCGAGCTCGGGTTGATCTTTCAGCGTTGAAGCCACTCTGTAAACGGGCTATATAAAATTGTCATCGTGATGCATATGCATGATGCTGTAAATTTGTCGTTGCAGTACGTTTCTGATCCTCTACTGTTTTGCTCTATGGTAGCACTTAAACATGGTTGGCAATGCTAGTATTAGCTTGATCTTCTTAGCTATCTTCTCCACTTTCTTTCTTGCCTCTCTCAGAGCACGGAGTAGCTGTATATGGCCCACAATCTGGCCAATCTTGACCCGTCTGCATCTAGCGAAGGTGCGTAATCAGTAATCAGTTTTGACCGAGGTTTTAGGCCTGTGTTGACATTACTGGTAAATTATAGCTGCGACACGTTTTGGTCCAGAATTACAAGTTTTCAATGCTTTTCAGCTCATAGGCTCATTGGTTCTATACTTACCCTAGTTGCCGCTCGTTTTTCTTCGCAACCAAGGCAGGCTACTTGGTACAATTTCATGGGGAGCTGGGTAGTGTTCTGCATGTCGTACTTGCTCCTGTTTTTCTCAGGCCATGCGTTTGACGGAGAACCCGAACTTTCTCTATGTATTATTCAGTCATCCCTCACCTACGCCGTATCCCCTTTGTGAGCTCAATATTCTTGATTGAAGAGCGTGGCCGGTTGACCAGGCCACTTTAGTGCTGCCGCTTGCGCGCTAGCATTGGTGACCCAGGCAAGTTTGATGTTGCGCGTTGGTTTCCTTACTTTCTTACATGGTCCTTTGTTGCCGTTGTAGCTATTCTTTAATATCAACTCCGCGCTCACTGGAAATTCCATCGGAGGGTCAAGATATTGGAGAGTCATTGTTATTACTTGGTCCTCTAACTATGTTTACTGTCTTTCTAACCTTGTGCACCTGTGTAGCTCATTGCTGCACCATACGCTGTCTTCTTTTTTCTGGTCCTAGAATCCACAATTGTGAGCCTGAGGTTTCTCATACTATTTCTTTTTATGCTCGGATGTCACATGGCTTTCTGCTAGATAGCCCTCGCTGCTCCCAATGCCGAGTTCTCTTCGATTTCATATTGTTCACTGCAAAGTAATGTTCCGTGAGTTATAATGTTGTACATTGTTATCTCTCATTCATTTTTCTTTAGTAGTCGAATAACTTCTGCACTCGATGTCGTCCTTGTTCTTCCTGTGCTTGTTTTGAATGGTAGATTGCCCTCACTGAACTCATTCATAGTGCCATTGAATTTCGAACTTACAGTTTTGATATATCTGCGCTTTCGCAAGCACCGGGCGGTGCTACGCACAGGAAACTTGAAATCGATGTTTATTCGGGTATCTGCCTTCATGGTCTTTGGCATAATCGCAGTAGCGTGAGTACTGACTTCGTAGTATCATCCAGAATACTTACTAACCGTCGTTACAAAATTTACCAGCGTTGGGTCTCTCTTCTTTGTGATTGCTTTTCTAAATGCAGAGGGCTCTAATACTGGCCTGGTTGAACTGGACATTATTCTCTCCACGCGTAAGCCTTTGTAGGAAGTCATAATGATGTTAAAACTCATACCACACTGAACCGTTCCAGTTCCCATCGCTGCTGTCATTGTTTTTGGGACTCATAAAGTCAGTGTAATCGTTGTAGTGAATAAGCCATACTTTTATGAATTGAATATCCATTACCCTTTATAGGACCTTCTTGTGGTTTGGCTTTTTTGGAGAAAGAAACACAATTATTCTGGATTTCCAGCTGTCTTACGGGAAACTAAGCCAAAAACAACCCCCCACAGTTGGAGTCCACATTGACTATGTTGTTAACATTGAGAGAGATCACAATCCCCTCCAGAGCTCCATGAGCCGTAAACTTTTGCACTGAAGCCTGCTGATCCATCTATTCTTGTGTGATTAGGAGTTTGTCGTGCCCTAGTTCATTTGACTCTATTCATCCCTTTTCCTATCTCAGTAGCGGTTACTAGTTCATATAGTCTCTGTCTTACTTCAGGTGGACATAGCTTAGATCAGTAGATACGAGTTGTACCTCTTAGGCTGATTATATTGACAAACTACTGTGTTTCATGGTTCTGGTTGTGTTTCTTTCTCTATATACACACATCCATATGGATCATCAGTGTATAATGAGTCTGTCTAGGGAGACTAGTTTCTTTCTCTCCATGGGGTCCCTGGAAGGAAGGAAGGAAGGAAGTGTATTACTCGGCATGGTCCAAGATCTGAACGCCGGACAGCCCCTGGAATGGTACCTGTAGACGAATAAACGAAGACCGAATGATTGAATAGTTGGTCAATGTCGAACGATTCAACATTCATACTGCATAACGCAAATACTGAGTGACGGACTAACCAGTCTAACTCCAACAGGAACAAGAAATATCCACAGCCGGCTTTGACAGCACCTCACGATTCCCCGTGATGAATAACGGTTGATGCTATGCTCCACGTCATCACGGGTTGGAAAGAACCGAAAACAACAGCGTAGTTGGCGGTGAGCCTGTGATTGTTATCTGATTGTACGATGTTATGTGGTTGTTCAACAATATCAGACACTAAAAAACGCTGTGTCACTTACAGTAACAATATTCCTCATCCTCCTTGCCTCTTCAGCTCTCGTGGGATAACTTCGCACGATGGTCGTTCAGGTACGTGGGCACGATCTCTAGGTGTTGCAAAATTGTAAGAAAGTGCGATCATTACTGACGGTATTTTGAAGGTGGGGATCGTGTTTTTTTAGCACGAGGTGGGAGAAAAAAGTCGGTGAAGCCATGCCGGGATGGCCCCTAACCAGGGCACCTGTTGATGTTGTGGCGAGCCATCACGAGAACCAGGCAGAGGAGGAAGAAGAGCATGCATCCAGAGGTGGACGGAGCTGGCGGAGTATACCCCTCAAGGCGGTCATTGTATGGGCGAGGGAATAGTACAAGCATAGGGAGCACTCCGAATCTGGGGAGCCTAATCAGCCTGACGGCCGAAACCTGAGTAATTTGCCCGGTGATGGTAATTAAATCTGACGTCTAAAGAGATATAATGAGCTCCGGCCCGCAAGACTACATCGTATGCCAACGCAACGTCTTCGCGTTTACCGGCACCCTTCATATATCAGTATCCGATATGGCAGTGTATCCGGCGCTACTGGCGCCAGCGATATCGATGCATATTCAAGAAGCTGGCCTAGGTGACGGTAGTGGTTTCATCGAGTTTGGTGTTTCCGCTACCGGGAGTAGCGGGGTATTTAGTGGTTTGCTGAGATCTGTCAGATTCGATATAGAGCCTTAAAAAGGATGTTTAAGTATTCGTGCAAAACCTTCGAAACTAACACATGCTTTGCCACCAATTCCACCAAAAGACACCGGAGAAAGTCGAGCTGTCGGATAGGACCGGCATAATGAGAATGTCCATAGGGATACTTATATGCAATGTCTTTGCTAGGATCTTCGAGATCCCACTTGTAGACCTAGAAGGAGGTTTGAGTATTTCATGCAAAGCCTTGGAAACAAACACGTACTTTGCAGTCAGAAGATAAGACTCATCTGAACGGGGTTAAAGACGAATGCTCGGATAGGATTAGAATGTGAATTGCGGAGTATCCGCTAGTATCCGCCAGGCTGCAAAGAAAAGACCTTTGCAAGGAAAGAGTATCGAGATGGATAAAACACGAGATGTACTGAAGATTCGTCCAGTTACCAACAGAGTCGACCATGCAAGCATTCTTGAATCGATGATCATCGATGATCCGCAGTTGAGCGTATTTCTTCCAAGTTTCATGATAGAATGACTCTGGTCTGAGGAAAACAAGAGGAAAATTAAAAACGTTGAGGTGAGGGTAGCTTTGACCGTAACATGCTTTCACACTATGGAGACTCTAGGGGGGGCTACTTGAAGACTGGCTAAACTTCAAGATAACCTCGTAAGGTTTTTTCGGTATGCGATCTAAGTACCCATATATATATGTGGAAATGATCATGATCTACTCAATCAAGCTTAAATAGACACCCATATATGGTAAGAGAGACACCTTGCCACGCTCATGAGACGCCCTATTCAAGTCTACTTTCAACTCGAACAGCCACCCATTGTTTAAAACTGTTCTTGCGCTGTGGGCGATCTCCGTCAGGCACTACGGTATGCGCTTTGGCCTCTGCAGAGACCGAAGGCTTCGGAAATGAGGGCGTAACTGGAGCAGGGGGCTCCAACTCTGATGACCACTGCCAAAATGGGCACGTAAGATATCACTAGAAGAAGCAGCATTCTGGGAAGAAGACACCAACGTTTGATACCAGAGCCGTGATTCGCAATTGCATTCCTGCAATCTCGCGATGAGTTTGCTCGAATCCGCGCAGACAGTAAAAAGTATATTGAGAGCAACTCTTTCCTGTGTATTATGTTTAATTATCAGTATCAATAACCTTATCAAAGGCCTAGTAACAGCACGTACTTTGAACTCATTCTAGCATCTTGAACTTGACGCCGGAGCATTTCAAGATCCGCCCTTGTCTCTCGAAGAATTAAACAAAGTACGACGTCCTTTTATTATCCGGAGAACAATGCCTTGAAGTTTACTAAGATAAATCAGGTTAAATATCATACAAGCGTAACTGTAGAAACAAACCTGAAATACTCCTGTATGTCCTTACGAAGTTCCTCATCTAGTACTTGGGAGGAGTTTCTCTGAACCTTCGTACCACCATGCGAATATCATCCCGGACTATACGAAGTATCTCTTCTGCTAGCTTTTTATTGGATCGGATAGTAGTCTAGAACGTAGACAATCAACTTAGGAAGGCAAACAAATAGAAAAGGCGACCACAGGTACCTGAACAGTCTGGCAGATTTTCGTCAATGCAGCAGGCACAGGTTTGAGTACTCCTAGAACTGGGACACTGTCGCATAACAAAAACCAAACACTACTGATATTCGAGGTGATAACAAGGATATCGTCCAATGAGCCGGAGCTTGAGATACAAGATTCATACGGCTTCGATTTTTTCAATGTGAACACTTGGTTCCAGGATGGAGAAACACTATGAGATAGTATACGTACCATGGCAATGATTTGCATCACTTTGAGCTTATTCCGTAGTTCTTCTAGCTCCTTCATACGGAAAGACCAGCGAGCCAGTGCGCGCGACTGTTGTTCACACCAGTCGGGGTTGGCCTATTGTTATGAATGCATTCGATGGTTTGGGTTAGGATACTAGGAATATATAAATGTCAATTCTACTGCAATTTTACGAACTAAAGGAGAAAAATGGAACCGAATCTCACCGTCTTATCACTGGAACGAAGGTTCGTATCGCAACCCCATCTTCCTCCGTCGGCTCAGAGGATTTTTCATTCTCCGACAGAACTTGTTCTGCTATTTGACAGATGTCCGCTACATTGCGCCGATTTTCGGTCTCTTCACTACCGACGACATAGTTCTGCAGGTCCACGTATTAGTCAGTATCAGCTCCAAGGACCTTGAAGGATGAGACGTCGAGACATACCATGTACAAAGACTGTAAGCGATCGAGTAACTCTCTAGCACTCAGCGGACCAGTATGCATATATGCTGCAGTGGATGTCCCGAGGTATGGTTGCAAATCCACTATTGACCTGTTCGAGCGATGGATATTGGCGGGTTGTTCAGACATGGCACGAGCTAGGGAGTGGTGGGACAAAGGGAAAGAAACAGTAAATGAAAAAATATAAAACTACTTCTTATATCTGTTGTGTTGCCACTCGTACCACACATCATTCAATACGCATTCCAAATCTCTTTGATCTTTCTCCGATTCTTTCTTCTTTCGCTTGCTTTCTCCTTCGCAGATGCCGTCATCGATTCTTCCTACCCCTTATCAGCTGTACGCCTCAATACGCCTCAACTTTCTCGCGATCCCCAGAGCATCCCCCCCCACCCCCCCTGAGATCCCCCCTGAGATCACCCCCTCAAATGCACACTCCTACTCCGAACCCTGGTTCTTCCCCAGCGTACCCGTTAATATTATTAGTGTATTAGTGATGTGCTGCTAATATTGCCTTATGTTGCACACTAACCACACACTGACCACTTTCCCACCAAACCCCGGAACGAACGAACGGGATAACTGGCCACTGGCGAATCAACTTTGGTATCTGTTTCAGGGCGAGGTGGGAGAGGGAGAGGGTGCTCCCCTTGAGAAGAGGAGTTCGTAAATTCTGGGGCGGCGATTATGCCGGAACAGTGTAGGGAAGGCCAAGGGAAGGTGCAGTATGGGTACTTGCAGAGGGTAGCAGCTGTGGAGTTATGGTGCCAGTGGGGGCTCGTTGGTAAATTGGACGAAGTGTATCTCGGCTGTACCATGAAAAAATGCGCTGGGGAGGAGGTCGGGCTGTGAGAACACCATTACTTTGCAGGCCAAGCTGTTGGCGGAGGAGGAGCGCGGCACCACACTCCAAGAAAGCCCGAGATCAAACGTACAAACACCTAACTTTTTTCCACCCAATCGATCTTTGGGTGGCACTATTAAAGTATTGAAGTAGTCTAGCTGACTTTCGGGACCACGACGAGTTTGAGTCAATATGTAGTAGAGTATGCGCAAGAGAAAGACGGGCTCCAAATATTTCCCGTATCGCAGCCATTGGGAAGGCTCAATGGCGCCAAAAGCTCAGATAGCTTCTGGGGACTAGAACGAAGAATCCTCCCCTCATTGTAGCTAAAAAGAGCTACACGTTTGCCCACGATTGGATTCTTTACTTGATCACCCGCGATCGGATTCAGGTAAAAGGAAGAGAATAAAATTCAATAATTGGTCGACGTTGAAGAAGAGAATAAAATTCAATAATTGGTCGACGTTGAACGTGTATACATCAGCATCAAGTCCATGTTAACGTATCCCACAGTTCGTATCCATATCTATATCACATGCTCAACTACTTCGTAACTAAAAACTGACATCCGCAACACAACAGAGTCAGTGTGCGAGCCGCGGGTGAGCAAGTCGACATGGATAGCAAGCGCGAATGGACGATCGCAGATCTACAGCACTAAGTGAAAGGTCAGAGATAGTTCAATAGGAACAGGTATCGATACGGACTGATTTCTAGGAAGAGCAAGCGATATACACAACTGGCTCTGATAACGTCTCGGAATTCAACGCATCGAATAGCAGGTCAATCCAACACTCCAAGTCGTCCGTTTGGTGCTTCTACGCGGACTAGAAAGAAACAAAAACAACTGCGTGAGTCAAGAACATTGGAAAACAGACACGAAAAAACTCACAGGAGCGCTACCCGTCCTCGCGTCGCCTTCACCCGCTCTCCCAAGATAACTTCGTATGCTGCTCTTGCATGTTCGTGGATGTGGGTACGATCTCCAGGTGCTACACTGTAAGATAGTGCAAATATGCGGTATCTTGGTTGCAGGCATCGCCTGCGGAGGAACAGCAGTCGGCGAAGCCATGCCAGGAGATCCAGAACCAGGAGGCGCGTGTTGTGTTGTGGTGTTGGTAGGACAGCACGAGAACCAGGCAGAGGAGCGTGCATGCAACTTGAACGATATGCATACACATAAGCATCTGGTATCTGCGGGGCTGGTGGAACCTAAGCTTATCCGGGAGGCGGATGGACGGGGGAGCAGCACGAGCATACGGACCACTAGGTGGAGGCGGCATCTGGGTAGCCTGACCAGCATGGGGGAGACGACCGACTGGGACAGCGGACTTGTCAGGGCATTGGCGCACCACGGGGTGGACGGGGTTCATATCGTCAAGGCGGAGGAGGGTGTCCCTTGGATAGAGGCATGATACACGTAGGCACCGGCGAATGGTAGTCTAACGTCTAGACGTCTAGCCGTCTGATGCCAGCTCGAGGTGGCATAACTGCTCTGGTAAGAGTGCCTTCACCACCTAATAGTATGCCAGCGCAACGACGTCACGGTTTCCGCCACCTCTCATATCCAATACGATGGTATATCCGGTGACGTACTGCTGTTTGGTTCATAATATGCAAGTCCTTTTGTCGAGTTCAATGCTTGTGCTACTGGGGGTAGGGATATATATATAGATGCAATGGCTCGCTGAAATCTTCGAGACCTTATGGTTATATAGACCTAAGAGACTGTTTGAGTATTCGTGCAAAACCTTCAAAACAACCACATACTTCGCCGCCAATACCACGAGACTCGTGTGGTTAAGTTCGAGTGCTGAGCGCTGAGCGCTGAGTACTAAGTACTAATTACTGAGGCCTGAGGCCTGAGGACGAGTGCTGAGGCTGATTACTAAGTACCAAAGTGCTTGGATGGGACGATATATGTTGGAGCATCCAGAGCTGCAAAGAAAAGACGTTCGTGAGTACAAAGTACAGTATAAAACACGAAAGATACATACTTAAAGATTTATCAACAATGCTTGGACTGTTCCAGTGGCCAAAGGAGAAGACTCGAGAGTTGGAAAATGGAATGAGCAGGCAAACGAGACACGAGGTTGCGGCAGTGTCGTTTGCTTTGCCATCAGGAGCAATGGGCGCTTAAACGCTGATTTATCGATCAGGCTGTTTATCGAACTGTGACCTATCTCAGCGTTCGAAGCAGCCCTAGTCAGCCTGAGCATGAGTATCTGATATTTGTGTAAGATAGTGTGATCTTCTCAAGTCTTGTGTGCTACAATATCGGTTTCACTTTATGGGACAACCAGTGGCATAGTAAGTATTTGCGCTTCGATTCGTGAATTATAACTTCCTTCCATGATATTTGAAGGAAGGAAGTTTCAAATCACGAATCTCCGCCTCATACAGGCATTGTGGCCCTATGTGACCACCTCTAGCACGTTCTCCGCACTTGAATGATATAAACTTCTATGTTTGGCAAAAAAAGCATTGATATTTAATAGTTTGGCGTTAGACAGGAGACAAAGCGCTTACTATACTTAGTATTGAGTCGGCCTGCAGAACAACATTTTTAAATGTCTTGCTACATACGTATGTACTGTGCGTGGGTGCGGCGCAATAGATAAATGTTTTGCTACGTACTGTACATGAATGCGGCGCAATAGATAGCTGTCTGTTACTGACATCGTCGTACCAACCTGCTGTTCGTCGATATACAGATGTACTCAAGTAAGCTTGTGGCCCATCTACTTGACTAGTGACTAATGCCCATCTATTTAACTAATATCAATAAGTGCTTCAAGTCGCGCCTAACACTGATGTGCTCGCGTGGGTGCTAACACTCTCCAATTCATCCTTCCTTCAACTTCCTTCCAGAAGGTGATGGCCCACTTATATAATCTAAACTGTTGACGGTCAAGAAGCAGTTCCGACTCTGCCCTCATTCAAAAAAAAAAAGATAGAAACCCATATATGGCAAAAGAGACACTTTGCCACGCCTATGAGACACCCTATGTAAGTCTACTTCAACTTGAACAGCCACCCACTGTGTAAGGCTGTCCTTGGACTGTGAGCGAGGCCCTACTACGCATACGGCATTCACGTTGGCATCCAGTGTAAGGTCGAAACACTCTCGATATGGGGTCATAGCCGGAGCAGGGAATTCCAACTCCGATACCCTCTGTAAAGACGGATGCGTAAGATATCACTAGTGGAAGCAGAATTCTATGTAGAGAAAAGACAACGAACATTAGATACCAGGGCCGTTATTCGCAGCTGCATCCCCGCAATCTCGCGATGGGTTTGCTCGAATCCCGCACGGACAGTAAAAAAGGTGTCAAGAGCAATTCTTTCCTGTGTATTATCGGCGTATACTCAATTATTCGAGTTCATCAAAAAAACCTATAGCATACGTACTTTTGAATTGATTTCTAGCGTCTCGAACTTGACAGCGGAGCGTATCTAGCTCGCTCTTGTCTCTCGAAGAATTGAAAAAAGTAGTGCGACGTCCTTTGAGTATCCAAAGAATGATGGCTTGAAGTTTACTAAAGATAGCCAAGGGGTTAGGGGTTAAGATAAAGTCAAACCTGAAATAATCCTGCACGTCTCTACGAAATTCCTCCTCCACATAGGTAGGGTTTCTCTGAACCTTCCGTGCCACCATCCGAATATCATCCCGCACGATACAAAGCATCTCCTCCGCCAGCTTTCTATTGGATCGGAGAGTCTAGAACGCAAGAACGCAGGATTCAATTGAGTATTTCAGTAATCAAGCGAGTATGTATACCTGGATAGCTTGACAGATTTTAGTCAATGCAGCAGGGACAGGTTTGAGTATCCCCAGAACTGGGACGCTATCGCATAACAAAAACCAAACACTACTGATATTCGATGTGATAACAAGAATATCGTCCAATGAGTCGGAATCGGAGCTTGAGATACAGGATTCAAATGGCTTTGAATGGGTGAATGGTCCAACGTAAACACTTGAGCTCTCGGAAAGACAAATATATGAGATGTACGCACAAGTGCGATGATTTGCAGCACTTTCAGCTTGTAGCGCTTCTAGCTTGATTCCAAAGACATTTCTCTTCTTCTTCTTACGGGAAATTCCAGTGAGCCAGCGCGTGCGGCTGCTGTTCGCACCAACGAGAGTTGGCCTATTATTGTAGATACATTCGATGGTTTGAGACAAAATACTGAAAATATACATAAAACGTCAATTTTAACGAAACTAGAAGACTTTGGGGCTCGAATCGTACTTCATGATCACTGGAATGAATGTTCGTATCAGCACGCCATCTTCCTCTATCGACTCGGACGATTTTTCATTCTCTGACAGAATTTTTTCCGTTATATGGCATATGTCCACCACCGTGCGCCGGTGTTCCTCGTTACTGACAATTTCATGCTTCTGCAAGGCAAACACGTTGATTAGTATCAATTCCAAGGACTAGAGATTAGAGATGAAACTTACCAAGTACAAAGACCGTAAACGATCCAGTAGCTCTCTAGCACTCGGTGGACCGGTATCATGCACATATGCTGCAGTAGATGTCCTCGTCCGTGGCAGCCTGACTATTGACCTGGGGAAGCGATGGATACTTGCGGGTATTTCAGACATGCTACGAGGTGGGGAACGGTGGAGAAACCAGCAGAGAAAGCCTCAAGCAAAGCTGTGAACCACGAGGCTGGGATGAGACGTGTTTTGTAACGTTTATTTCTACAACAAGTTGAGAGTACATAGAGTACTAGACGTCGATCAAGTGTTGACCATTGAGAGCTGAGATTTAATTCCAACATCAAAGATGTACTTGAACCCGAAATGACCCAATGCGTATCAAAGCTTGAGCTTGAGAGCGATGTGTTCAAGTTGAAGTGGTGTGATCGAGGCCCGGCGGGCCGGAACGAATGCCCGCGCGCTAAAAAGGCGCCTGTTAGCCCCAAATGTTCTATTTGCGTTCTATCCAGCATTTAGCTTCTGGGATATCCATATCCTACCTGCTGAGGTCGACAAAGTCACTTTCCGAAGCTCAGCATGGGCATCCGGCTGAATAGTGTGATATCCTTCCTCCGATCTGGGGATGTCCTCGAAAGTCTATATTTTTTGTATTAGTAGTAGTATATACACACGTAAGTACGTAGTGTCAGTTGATTGTCAGTTGATTGTCAGTGTATAGCGAGTCTGCTCAGAGACTACCTCGAAATGTGGAAGACTGAGGGTTGTAGCCGAAAAACTACTTCACATATCTGTCATTCCAAAGTACAAATCGGGGCATCCGCGCAACGCACCCTCAACAACGCAGTTCACATCCCCATGAGCCCGTAACGCAAATATTTAATGCATCCCACAGTTCGTATCAGTATCTATACTCACATTCTCGACTGCTTCATACCCGACATCCACAACCCAAGGTAGTCAGTCTCCGAGCCTCGGGCGAGCAACTCGGCATGGATTTCCAGTCCGTGTGCACAATCTCAGTTGGCCGCCTCACCATTGAGGAGTTAAGAGAGATTTAATGAGGCTAATATGGCATCTGTGCGGCGCCGCACGAGACAAGTGCGACTAACAGGCCTATACAAGTGACTTCTCTAACTCCGATGTTCGAAGACATATTATAGCTTATGAAATGAGGTAAAAGCATTGAGTTTGTATATTAAGCCTCATTCTTGAACGACATCCAGAATTTTGACACTGAGGTAAGTACGGAACAGGGAGTTCTGAGTTTCCTCGTAACATATGTCGGAAGGAGAGAGGTCAACGTAAACAAGGGTTGCTTGGCACTTGGGAAACAGTATAAGAAGTAACCTCAAGACCGGTAGGAGTCCATCATTCGAACACACAGCAGCCATCGTTCAGACACTTTTCACCACTACCACTACTCAATATGCAGTTTAAGCTTACCTTTGTCGCCGCCGCTCTCGCTACTCTTGCCGTAGCTACCCCCACCCCTCGAGGTGGACCCTCCACCACCTGCTCCACTGGTCCTATCCAGTGCTGCCAGAGCACCCAGACTGCCGCTGCGGCCCAAAGTGACCTCCTCACCGGCCTGATTGCTGGGCTCGTCGGCATCGTCCTCAAAGATGTAACCGGCCTTGTCGGGTTGAGTTGCTCTGGCGTTAACGTTGCTGGAGGTGGCACCTGGTAGGCCACACACATCCCCGTTTGTGCTTGATACTCATTATCGCGTCTTTGTAGCTCCGCTCAAACTGTCTGCTGTGAAAACAACGCTAAGGGTAATTTAGAACATCTTTATGATTTGAATACTGTTTCACTGACTGAAATTTCGTAGGTGGCCTCATCTCCGTTGGGTGTCTTCCCGTTACTCTCTGAGTATAGTGGTCTACTAGCTGTGTCAGCATCCTCACTGCTTCGTCGCGTTACTTGTCTCGACTCTAGTCATTCATTCGTCCAGCACTACTTGTCTTTAGCCACTCATTCGTCCACTATCACAATTTATATCTTGTCTCGTAACGGGCTTGCATGGCTTCTTTAATACAATACACCCGGGAAATCAATTTTGCAGAGAAATATTGAAGTTCGTAAGATAAGCAATTATATCAGGGTCACCGTTCGTGAGGTATGCTTTGACTTCGCCGACGCTGAAATTTTTATGTCATATATCTTTCTTTCCCCGGCGTTCAGATCTTGGACCATGCCGAGTAATTCATTTCCTTCCCCAACTGCCAGTGTAACGATTCGGTCGCAGGGGCCAATACTAAACCCGGCCGAAGCTGGTATAGACAACTGTTGTTGTGGAAAACTCTCTTCTTCAGTTTCGGTGGGATCTGTATTCTTTTCTTCTTTGATATATATGCCAAGGCCGTCGAACTGTTTTTGTCATAATCAATCTACAGCCCAAAGTAGGATTGAAAAATGTACATAATGGTTCGTATATATCATATGTGTCTACTATTGATAGGGTTAGATAATTCCTTCGTACATATACATGCCTTGCCCAGCCGATCCTGTAAAATTCTGAAGTTCTTCTATTCGCTTCATCTATCAATACTACTATTCGAATGTTCAAGCCACATCTCTGAGACGGAATGGAAAGTCTGCACACTTTCCGAGTAAGGATACTAATATCATACCTGAATTCCTGCGCGACAAAAAGTGCCATCGAGGTAGTTTCGTTGTAACATACGAGTTCTGCAAAAACTCGCGGACCACGGTCCAATTAAGTACTGGATACGGCTGGGAACGAGACTACCACTGATGCACCACACGTTTAAATTCAAGAGTGCAGTCATTTCTGTGACCTACATAGTGTCTAAACGAAAGAGAGTGAGCAAAATTAAAACAAACAAATGAACCTACGAGCGCCTGGGGGGACAACTAGTCTAAAGTTGTGGGAGCTCCACAGGACCCCACTCGAACAACTAGCAGCCGTCGTTCAAGTACTCACCACGACTCACTATGCGGTTCAAACTCACCTTTGTTGCCGCCGCTCTCGCTATTCTTGCGGTAGCCACCCCCGCTCGTCCCAATGAGACCTCCAGCACCTGCTCCACGGGTTCCATTCGGTTCTGCCAGAGCACCCAGTCCGTCGCTACAGCTCAATTCAACCTCCTCGCCAGCCTGCTCCCTGTGCTCTTTGGCATCGTCCTTGGCGAGGTAGTTTGCCTTATCGGGCTTACTTGCTCCCACTGAGCCCTCCAGTCCCTGCTGCACCACGGGTTCCATTCACTGTTCAGTGCTGCAAAAGCGCCCAGTCTGGCAGGGGCTCCTTAGCATCGCCCTGGGCAATGTCAAACTTTATCCTCACAGTGCTTGAGGCGTGCTCCCGTCACTCTCTGTCTGAGGGCGTCGCATCCAGGTACTTACTGCTATTTCCGGCAACCACTCGCACATCTTAGCTTGGCTCTGACCAGCGAAACTCTGCAGCTGAAGATTGGTTGTCTATGCATATCAAACATCTCATTCTGTAGTTTGGCTTTTAGGTCGAATTAGAATGAATATTTTTTCGCAACGGTGAAGATAAGTGCTTCGCCATGAGCTAGTAAGAACCAAAAACAATAGCGCGAGTCAACAATATCGGAACTACAGACACAGAAGAACGCTCTTTCATTTAGTATACAGGAACGATACCCCCTTATCCTCTCCAAGTCTCACGAGATAACGCGTACCGTTGTATGCTGGTCTACCGTGTTCGGGTAATATACTCGACATAAACAACCCAACGTAGTCAGTCTACGAGCCCCGGGCGAGCAAGTCGGCATAGATAGCCAGTCTGGGTGCACAATCTCAGTCGGCGCTGAGGAGCGGAGACAGATTTAACGAGGCTACTACGGCATCAGTGCAGCGCCGCAAAGGACAGATACGACTAACAGGCACCAGAGTGACTTCTCTAACCCTGACTCGGATATTCGAAGACGTAGCTTTCGGAATGAGATGAAAGCATTATGTATATTGAGCCTCATTCTTGTATGACATCCAAAAATCTGACACTGAGGTAAGTAGAGCAGTATTCGGAGCCTCCTCGTAACATATGTCGAAACGAGATAATCAACATAAACAAAGATTACTTGGCACTTGGAAATAGTATAAGAGCTAGCCCAAGGCCGGTATGAGTCCCTCACTCGAACACACAGCAGCCACCTTTCAGATACTTTTCACCACTACTCGATATGCAGTTTAAGCTTACCTTTGTCGCCGCCGCTCTCGCTACTCTTGCCGTAGCTACCCCCACCCCTCGAGGTGGACCCTCCAGCACCTGCTCCACTGGTCCCATTCAGTGCTGCCAGAACACCCAGAGTCTTGTTCAAGCTCTTGCCAACCCCACGACCCTCTTGAACGCTGGGCTCGCTGGTATTGTCCTCGGCGCTGTAACCGGCCTTGTCGGGTCGACTTGCTCCCCTCTTAATGTTGCTGGAGGTGGCACTTGGTAAGCCATATATATATCCCCGCTCATGCTTGATACTCATCATTGCTTTTGATAGCTCCGCTCAAACTGTCTGCTGTGAAAACAACGCTACGGGTGATTTAGACCATATTCGTGATTTGAATAGCTTCACTGACTGAACTTCTACAGGCGGCCTCATCTCCGTGGGGTGTATTCCCGTTACCCTCTGAGTGTAGCGGTCTAGCTGTGCCAGCACAATCACTGTTTCGTTGCATTACTTGTCTCGACTCCTAGCCATTCATTCATCTAGCATTACTTGTCTTCGGTCCCTCATTCGTCTACCATCTCAATTTACATCTTGTCTCATAACGGGCCCGCATAGCTTCTTTAGTATAATATACCGCAAAAAATGGATTTTGGGGAGAAATATTGAAGTGCATAAGATAAGAAATTACGTAAAGATCGACACTCGTAAGGCATGCTTTGACACCGCCAATGGGGAAGTTGTTGTCATACATTTTTTTTTCCACAATCGCCAGTGTAACGATGCGGTCGCGGTGGCGAATAATAAACGCGGCCGAAGCTGGCGTTGAAAAGTTGTTGTCGATCGGAAAGATATCTAGATCTCTTCCCCACCCGGAGGGGCCTGTATTCGTTTTCTTCTTCGACTTTATGCCAAGGCCATCGAGCTGTCTTTCTGTCATAATCAATATCCGTCCTTACGACTCGAAGTATGATTGAACAATGTAAAGGCTCGTACAAGGCTCGCACATTGGAAGACCAAGCGGAAGCCTTTAATGCTTGGCAAAAAACGGCCAATGTCATCGTTTTCCACAGACTTTTGAAAACGGCAATAAGTACGTAGCTGCAGTCTGAATCCTCGATTGTCAGAAGGTAGACAGCTGAAGCCCGTGGATTATTACCCTGACCGAATTCATCTCGTGCTAGCCTGTGTCTTCAAGCTTCAAGTTTTAGCATGTGTCTAATAATGATAGGGTTGGATAATTCCTTCCGAGTGCATACGCATGCTTTGCCCCTGATCCCCGAAAATCCTGAGGTTCTTCTATTCCCTTCAGATACTTGCTATTCGAATGTTCAAGCCACATCTTCGTAACGGAATCGAGAATCTATACACTTTCCGAGTACATAAGGGTACCCTCAAAAAGCGCCACTGAGGCACAATACGTTGGAATTCAAGGAAGCATAGTTGATCTGTGACCCACAAGTGTCGAAAAGAAAGAGAGAGAGAGCGAGTAAGGCAAGAGTAAGGGTACCCTCAAAAAGCGCCACTGAGGCGCAACACGTTAGAATTCAAGTATGCATAGCCATTCTGTGACCTACATGATGTCGAAAAGAAAGAGAGTGAGCTACGCCCGGAATACGCTTGCGCTGGGAAAAACTAGTCGAAAGTGTGGGAGCTCCCCACTCGAACAGCCAACAGCCGTCGTTCAAGAACTCCTTACCACTACTATGCACTTTAAACTCACCTTTGCTGCCACCGCTCTCGCTACTCTTGCCGTAACTACCCCCACTCCCCGCTCTTCGCAGTGAACCCTCCCAAGCACCCAGTCTGTCGCTGCAGCTCAATCCAACCCCTCACCAGCCTGCTCGCGGGTGCCCTTGGCATCTTTTTGGGCGCTGTGACTGGCGAGAATAGTATTTCTTCGTAACAGTGGACTTAAGTTCTTCTACACAGGTTAGTAAGAGCCAACAACAACGCGAGTCGACAATATCGGAACCACAGACACAGAAAAACGTTGTTTCACGTATAGGAACGGTTCCCCTTATCCTCCCCAAGTCTCACGGGATAAACGGGGTAACTTCGTACGCTGGTCTCCCGTGTTCGGATACACGATCTGCAAAGGATGACGGTTGTAAGCAAATGAGATGGATATAGAAACATTCGTTACTGACGGTGACTTAGAGGGGATCGCGTTTTGAGCACGAGGAGGGAAGCAGTAATCAGTAAAGCCATACCAGGAGGACCGCCAGGAGTAGAACCAGTCGGCGGCGCCCGTTATTATCGTGGTGGCCTATCACGAGAGTCAGTCAGAAGAGGAGGAAGAAGAGCGTGCATCCAGCTTCCCGGTATCCAGTGCGGGCTGGCGGAGCATACAGTACGGACGGTAATTACTGAGCAGGCATGGGAATAACACGAGCGTGCGGAAAACTAGGCGGAGGCGGCATCTGAGGCCTTGAGGATTGGGTAGACGAATTGACCGGGGCCTAGAACTTGTCAGAGCATTGGCACGGGTTAAAAGGGTCAATGTTGTATGATGTTCCTTGGCTAACGCACCAGCTCCGCTTGACACGGCCGCTCTGGTATGCAAGAGTACATTAGGCTTCACTATCACCGTACGCCAGCGCGACGACTTTACGGTTTCCAGTCCCTCTCATATCCAATATAACGCGTGACGCGTGACGTCGTATCTCCCAGATGACAGAAGTCATTTTGTCGAGTTTGGTGCTTCTGCTGACGGGAGATAATGCTTCTTAGACTCTTGACTTATAGAGACCTAAAAAGGATGTTTGAGTATACTATTCGTGCAAAAGCTTCGAGACAGTCACGTACTTTGCAGCCAATCCACCAGATAGCTATAGACTCGTCTGAACGCGGTTAGAGTCGAGACGCAGAATGCTCGGATGAGATCAGTATGTTGAGAATTGTGGAGTATCCGATATCCAGCAGCTGCCACATCTGTAAAGAAAAGATATTTGTAAGTCAAAACATAGATATGAATAAAACACGAAAGTTACGCGCGCTACACACTAAAGCCAGGAAGATTCGTCGACTGTTCCAGTATCACAAAGAGGCGACCATGCGAATGCCGACCGCCCGTGCCAGTTGTATGTGTTTCTTCAAGTCCACGAATCAGAATGGTCATGTTTGAGGCTTGAGCAAACATTACTCACGAGTGTAATCATGTGACTAGTCACTAGGAGCGCTCATGTGCAAAAAGCGTGATCCAGGTCCTGTCGCCGATCGGCCCCCGTTGACCTCTTGCGAGCACCCGTGTAAGCCTTGTGATATTGGAACGCTCAACGCGCAAACTCTTTTGCTCTAGATTCCTAAGCCATGGCACCTAGAATGTGTTTCGGATTCTTAATCCCCGATGATGCAGTCTATTGTGCAAGATATACTATGAAAAACTTTATCCCAACGATGAAATGCCAGCAGAATGGTTTGCGCATGCTACGTATGGCGATGTCGCCTCTACAACTTTCATAGGTCGAGCCAAAGAACTACCATGGGCACTCTCAAGAATGGCAACTGTTTACTCCACCCGGGATGGCGACATTGGAAGAGTTGTATCGTTATTCGATAATTTTTCGCATTCTTTTGGACAACTTGGTAACCCGAGGCGGCCTGGGCCAAAACAGCTTACTGTTGAAATCGTCAAGCAGTTTCAAAAGGTACTCGAGATCAAGACCTGGCCGCGTTGGTACTATATGATGGATCAAGAGTGAGGGCATTCAGGTTTGTGGCCACATTATCAGATAATTGGTAGTCCTAAAGTGTTCCTTTTCAGACTAGAGATTTAGGATATACTTATGCTATTCAAGCTATTTGCTACGGTGTATGTAAAGCCCCTGGGCTGTGAGGCAAAGGGGCTGAGAGCGGGCTAGCTGATATAGCAAGATAAGAGCGGGTAAGGCTGAAAGCTTAGCTGATAGCAGCTAAAAGAGTCCTTAAATCCCACCAAGTGCACACAACCCAATTCTATTGAGAGTACACACGAAGTGGCAGGAAGGAAAGGAACTCAAGATTACATAATAAGCGCTATTGATAATAACCAAAGCGGCGCCAATTCCGTAGCCGTTACAGTGTACCAGCAATCATGTTCTTCACTCTTGCAAATGCGCTACCACTCGCAACATGTCAACTTGTATCGTCTCCCATGTCCCGAAAAAGCTCATTCGAATTGACGCCGCAACTGGTAGGGTCTCACTTTCACTTCTTACTCAGAGCAAGAACTCACCCAAAACTCACCAACGCCATTAGTTGTGGGGCCGTTAAATGGCAATCAATGGGAATATTAATGAAGGTACGTGTCTATTTTTTCTGAGCCTCGGACCCCTTGGAGGTAAAGGCATTATGCATATTGAGCCTCATCCGCTGCACGGCAAAATGTATGTGCCGTCCTTGTAGGACATCCAAAATTCTGACACTGAGGTAAGTAGAACAGTATTCGGGAGTACGGGTTCGATCCGTCCAACTCGATCCTTATGTTATCCTTGCGAGAGACCAAAAGTGACAATGGAATGACCGGCCTGTCAGTAAATTTCGGTAGCATGTTTTGTATTGAACAAGACACTCTCGCAAGTGATGAACGATGAACAGTATATAGTTGAGTGTAAACAGCCAAGTCACAGAAACAAAAATACGCTCAGGTTAGGCTTTTGAATCTTCTTGATTTTTCTGCAATTCTTTGTAGCAAGTTCCCTGAATGTTTGATATATTACTATTTTGAAACTTAAACAACTTGATTTTTATCAGCTGAGGTTGAGCTGAGGGGCAGATATGAGGAAGTGCAAAATATGCACGCTTATGCACACCACAAAATACTCCATTGTGACCTACTGCGGTACTTACAAGTCTGAAATATTGAATTTGGGGTGGGCTGATGCTGCATTTGTCCAAAGCGCCCGGTGATGGACATGGCTAGACGCAGAGGCTCAGACCGAGAACCTGCCCGGATTCAGCGCCTTTACCGTGACTTTGATGTGCTTTCAGGGTTTGATGGGCATCTGAGTGGGACGGATCGACCAATACCTCCAGTATTCGGAGCCTCGTAACATATGTCGAAACGATCGGATAGTCAACATAAACAAGGATTATGGCACTTGGAAATAGTATAAGAACCAACCCAAGACCGGTATGAGTCCCTCACTCAAACACACAGCACCCATCGTTCAGATACTTTTCACCACTACTCAATATGCAGTTTAAGCTTACCTTTGTCGCCGCCGCTCTCGCTACTCTTGCCGTAGCTACCCCCACCCCTCGAGGCCACGGTGGATCCTCCAGCACCTGCTCCACCGGTCCCATCCAATGCTGCAAAAGCACCCAGACTGCCGCAGCAGCCTACAACGACCCCGTCACCAACCTGGTCGCAGGGCTCCTTGGTATCAACCTCCAAAATGTAATCGGCCTTGTCGGGTCGACTTGCTCCCCCGTTAACGTTGCTGGAGGTGGCACTTGGTAGGCAAAATATATATACCCGCCCATGCTTACCACTCATCATTGCCTTTGTAGCTCTGCCCAGACTGTCTGCTGTGAAAACAACGCTACGGGTAATTTAGACCATTTTCGTGATTTGAATACTGTTTCACTGACTGGAATTCCGTAGGCGGCCTCATCTCCGTGGGGTGTGCTCCCGTTACTCTCTGAACGTAGCGGTCGCCAGCACAATCACTGCTTCTTTGCATTTACTCGTCTCGACTCCTAGTCATTCATTCATCGAGCACTACTTGTCACCAGTCCCTCATTCGTCTACCATCTCAATCTACATCTTGTCTCGTAACGGGCCCGCATGGCTTCTTTAGTACACTATACCCCAAAAAATGGATTTTGCAGAGAAATATTGAAGTTCATAAGATAAGAAATTACATGAGGATCGACGCTCGTAAGGCATGCTTTGACATCGCCAATGCGGAAGTTGTTATCGTACATTTTTCTTCCACAATCGCCAGTGTAGCGATTCGGTCGCGGTGGCGAATAATAAACCCGGTCGAAGCTGGCGTTGAAAGTTGTTGTCTATGGGAAAAATGTCTAGATCTCTTCCCCAGTCCCCGAGGGGTCTGTATTCTTTTCTTCTTCGACTTATATGCCAAGGCTGTCGAGCTGTCTTTCCGTCATAATCAATATCCGTCCTTACGGCTCGAAGTAGGATTGAACAATGTAAAGGCTCGTACAAGGCTCGCACATTGGAAGACCAAGCGGAAGCCTTTAATGCTTGGCAAAAAACGGCCAATGTCATCGTTTTACACAGACTTTTGAAACCGGCAATAAGGAGCTGCAGTCTGAATCCTCGATTGTCAGAAGGTATATAGCTGAAGCCCGTACTATTAACCTCACCGAACCGATCTCGTGGTAGCCGGAGCCTTCAAGTTTTAACATATGTGTCTAATACTGATAGGGCTGGATAATTCCTTCGTACATATACATGCCTTTCCCAGCCGATCCCCCAAAATCCTGAGGTTCTTCTATTCGCTTAAAATACTTACTATTCGAATGTTCAAACCACATCTTCGTAACGGAATCGAAAATCTATACACTTTCCGAGTAAGGGTGCCCTCAAAAAGCGCCACTGAGGCACAGTACGTTGGAATTCAAGGATGCATACATAGTTATTCTGTGACTCACAAGTGTCGAAAAGAAAGAGAGAGAGCGAGTAAGGCAAGAGTAAGGTTAAAAAGTGCCACTGAGGCACAACACGTTAGAATTCAACTTGAATGCATAGTCGTTCTGTGACCTACAAGTGTCGAAAGGAAAGCGAGAGAGCCAAGCGTAAACACACACCCACAAACATATGAGCACCTGGAAAGGGTATAAAGGCCAGCCCAAAGTTTGTGGGAGTTCCCCACTCGAACAACCACCAGACGTCGTTCAAGTACTCTTCACCACTCCTTACTATGCAGTTCAAACTCTCCTTTGTTGCCGCCGCTCTCGCTACTCTTGCCGTAGCTACCCCCGCTCCTCGCAATGCGCCCTCCAGTACCTGCTCCACTGGTTCCATTCAGTGCTGCCAGAGCACCCAGTCTGTCGCCGCAGCTCAATCCAACCTCCTCACCAGCCTGCTCGCGGGTGCCCTTGGCATCGTTTTGGGCGCTGTGACTGGCGAGATCGGTCTTACCTGCTCTGGCATTAACGTTGCTGGCGGTGGCACCTGGTAGGCCATTTAAAATCGTATATACTCACGTTGCTCACGAGCTGTGCGTATAGCTCTGCGCAAACTGTCTGCTGTGAGGACAACTCGAACGGTGATTTGAAGCATCCTCCTGATTCTATAACTGCATTACTTACCGAAGCTTTTCAGGTGGTCTCATCTCCGTCGGCTGTGCTCCTGTCACTCTCTGAGTGCGTCGCATCGAGGTACTGCCAAGCCTGGAAACCACTCGTTTCATTTTAGCACTTTGCGTGTGACTAGCGCAACTCTGCGGCTGAAAGCTGGTTGTCTATGCATATCAAATATCTCATTTTGTAGTTGGGCTTTTGGGTTGTAGCGTAAAATCAAGATTAATATTTCTTCGCAACAGTGAAGTAAGTGCTTCTACACGGGCTAGTAAGAACCAAAACAACAGCGCGAGTCGACAATATCGGAATCACAGACACATAAAAACGCTGTTTCACGTACAGGAACGGTACCCTTTATCTTCTCCAGGTCTCGGGGCTAACTTCATATGCTGGCCACTGTGTTCGAGTATAGGTACGATCTGCGGGAGATCACAACTGTAAGCAAAAGGGAAGAGAGATGGACGCGATGAACATTCGTTACTGACAGCAATCTAGAAGGAATTGCGTTTTTTGAACACGAGGAGGGGAAACAGCGACTAAAGGGACCGCCGGCCCCAGAACTAGTCGGCGTCACCCGTTGTTCTCGTCGTTTACTGACGGTAATCTAGAGGGAATCGCAAATTTTAAACGAGGGGAAACAGTAGTCGGTAAAGCCATAATGGAGGACCGCCGGGCAGGACCAGTTGGCGGCGTCCGTTGTTGTCATGGTGGCACATCGCGAGAATCAGTCAGAAGAGGAGGAAGAGCGTGCATCTAGCTTCCCGGTATCCAGTGCGAGTTGGTGGAGTATACAGTACGGAGGGTAACCGGTAATTACTGCGCAGGCAGGGAGTAACACGAGCGTACGGACAACTGGGCGGAGGCGGCATCTGAGGCTTGAGGAGCGTGACATTGGGCAGACGAATTGAATAGAGCGTATTTGCGACCTCTAAAAAGGTCGATGTTGTAGGATGTTCCTTGGATAGAGGTGTGTTACACGCACCAACTCTGCTTGACACGGCCACTATGGCCTGCCTGAGTACCCTAGGCTTCTGAAGCTTCAAAGCTTCAAGCTTTCAAGCTTCAATACCTCCGTACGCCACCACGACGACTTCACGGTTCCCAGTCCCTCCAATACGGCGGTGTATCTGCTGATGGTTCCAGATGTTTGACGCTTCTGCTGACGCTCTGACGGTAGAACGCTATAATGATTCCTAGACTCTTGTGCTTGAGCTTGAGTATTCATGCAATGCCTTCGAAATAGCCACGTACTTTGCAGCCAATTCCACCAGATAGCTAGAAACTCATCTGTGCGGATAGAGTAGAGACGTCGAATGCTCGGATAGGATCAGTATGTTGAGAGTTGGGAAGTATCCGGCAGTTGCCGGATCTGTAAATTGTACGTCAAAAACAAGATATGAATAAAACACGAAAGATACCAGCGAAGATTCGTCGACTGTTCCAGTTATCAAAGGACCGTGAGATTGTGCCAGCCGGGTCAGTTGTGCTTGTTTCTTCAAGTTCTATCGCCGACAGCGTCATCCAATCGGTGTGTGAAGTATCAGATATCTGAAGAATCAGGAAATTTCGTATCATAATAATGATATAACCCGTGCAGAAACACAAGCAGAATACGCCTGTTTTACAAGACTTTTATATTTTTGGCTTTGCGCAAGGCGCTAGGCCTATTCTTGTTGCTCTCAGAGTTATGCTTGTACCATTTTCACTCGAGGTTAAGCTCGTTTAAGGTTTGGCGCTTATTTGATGCTAGTGGTTGAAAGGAAGGAAGTTTATTACACGGCATGGTCCAGATACTGCCAGAACGCCGGATCCGGCAGCGTAAGCTGACGCGCAGTCTGCCCGATGGGAACTGCTGTAGATCGTTGCCCTAAGTGCCGGGGCGGTTTACTACACTACAGGATACATGTGATACCTAAGCTAATAATATACTTGAAGACTAAGAAGAGACTAGTGATCAATGTCTTTCGTACTATAGAGGAGACCCTTCATATACATTGGTAACTTCGTTGGAAGGTGTAGGAACGAACGTTATCGCCGACAGCCTCCTCCAATCAGTGTGAGAAATATCTGAAGAAACAGGAACAAGGTTCACGAGACCCTCTCTTCCCTTCGGTCTATGAATGAAAGTGGGACCAAATCAAAGGTCTATCATGCATTATTCGGGTCAATGGAACTGTTATTCAATTTTCTGGGCTCGCTGAACAGCTATAAAGAACTGAAATTTTGCGAGTCCTCAAAAAAACCAATCACTTATCGGAGTCGCTGAAGTGAAGGTCATTCTCTTCAAAGGGAAGGGCATGAGGTACTTCTGCAGGCCTACTTCTTTTTCGTGATTGACAGATTGATTGCCACTTTTGTACATGCTTTAATATACCGAGAGCAAGGCGAGAATGTCGAGTGGTCAAATGGTGCCAGGGGGGCAGCACGTAAGTTACTTAAGATACGACGCTGATATCTAGAGAGACTCAGACCCAACCACCATTTCAAACAATGCCTGCGGACTCTAATGAAAAACCTTTCAAAATCGCAATTTCCGATGAGCAACTGTCGCTGCTAGGCAAGAAGCTGGCACTGCATGTCCTCCCAGACGAGCTCGAGGGTGCAGGACAGAAGTATGGAGCGTCATTGACTGATGTCCGCCGTTTGGTTTCCAGATGGCAGAACGGTTTCGATTGGCGTAAAGAGGAAGCTCGGATTAATGAGGAGCTGCCTCAGTTCACCAGAGACATTGACGTCGAGGGCCATGGGACTTTGAATATTCATTACGTGCATCAGAAGAGTGAGGTTGACAGTGCTATTCCAATGCTGTTTGTCCATGGATGTGAGTACCTTCGCCCTATTATTTGACTTGTGCCGACAGTTGTGGTAGGGCCTGGAAGCTTCATTGAAGTACGCAAGGTACTACCATTACTCTTGAATCCTGGACCAGACCAGCCAGCATTCCATGTTGTTGCGCTTAGCTTGCCTGGCTATGGGTTCTCCCAGGGTCCTAAACGGCAGGGTTTCAAAAGTGCCCAATATGCTGAGGTAGGTACACGCGACTAGTTCAAGGATTGGTTTGACAAATGCATTTCAGGTCGGTAATAAACTGATGCTAGCCTTGGGCTATGAAGAATATGGTGTGTGAAGTCAGTTGTTGCTTCGTCGCCTCTGATAGGATTATTCTTTCTAGTGACACAGGGTGGAGACTGGGGAAGCATTGTCAGTGCTCTGTTTCCTCGAAGTGTCCCAAAAATAAAATTCAATCTGATTGCACCAGGTTACGCGAGAGATGGCAAACATGTATGGCAACAAGCACCTGATGGCGTGGCACACGAACATGCTTCTGTAAGGATCCTTTTTCCCCGTAGATAGCTGACGTGGACTACTTCCCAGTACAACACTACCAACGCCAACCTCAAAGCCCTTGCCAGACGAGCTATCAGACCCACGGGCCGCCCGTGGCCGGTGGTATTCCACTCAATCAAATGCTTATCTTCTCCTGCAATCTACGCAACCACAGACAATAGGATATAGTCTCGCAGATTCTCCTGTTGGCCTTCTTACTTGGATCTATGAAAAAATCGTCGTCTGGACAGACAACTATCCTTGGGATGACGATGAAGGTATGCCACAGAAAGTGCGCCTGATGGGAGTCTAGACTGATGATGCCATAGTTCTGACGTGGATTTCGATTTACTGGTTCTCGCGAGCGGGCCCAGCGGCTCCTTCTTTTATGTATTATGAAATTATTCAGGCTGGAGAAATCACAACTCCATTCAACTGGACAACCGAAGCCCCAGTGAAACTAGGTGTCTCAACCTTCCCCAAGGAAATCATCTATGCATCTCCCAGGTGAGTGATTTGTCTTCTCCTTCTTGTGTCTATTTAATGGATTTCCTTGATAAAGCTCGATTAAGGAATACAGAGGGCTAGTGTTTCAGGCTGATCACGATAAAGGGGGTCATTTTGCTGCATATGAGGTGCCAGAGCTTCTGGTTCAAGATTTGAGAATAATGTTTGGGAAGGCAGGACCTGCATATGGTGTGGTTCCGAAGAAAAGCGGATATTCTACATAAGTTTTTATTGAAGATTATGGGGCTATCTGAGCATAAAATGCAATCCAAGACTTTGTTACGTTTGTGTGACATGCAAGCCATTTCTTGGGCTTGATCTGTGCATGATGTGTGTACAGTGTGATGCATATGTTGTCAGGGCATTGAAATGTTTTCGGTAAAGCATTTCCCCATTCAAAGCAATTGCGCATGAAGCCAAAGCGAGTCATATCCTCAGCCGATTCAGCGGATCAAAAATAGTGCCGACTGATGACCTAAACAGGACCCTTCGTCACACTGCTCGCCCCCTCCAGGCTCCCTCATTGACACTGCTCCTCTACTTGCCCTTCTGTAGGCTACAATTCCTAAATTCCGGCTCCCTTTACTCTGCATCTCACTAAACTCACCTTTGTTGCCGCCGCTCTTCCTACTCTTGCCATAGCTACCCCCACTCCTCGCAATGAGCCCTCCAGCACTAGTTCCATTCAGTGCTGTCCGAGCACCCAGTTTGTCGCTTGAGCTCAATCCAACCTCCTCACCAGCCCGCTCGCGGGGTTCCTTGACATCGTCCTTGGCAATGTAACTGGCCTTATCGGTTTTACTTGCTCCGGTGTTGACGCAGTGGAGCTTGGTAGGCCGTTTATAATGTGCGTGCAGCTCTTCTTAAAGTGTCTGCTGTGATAACAACCTCCAACGGTGATCTGGAGGATATTTCTTCTATGGCTGCATTACTGACTGAAACTTTTCAGTGGTGTCATCTCCGTCGATCGTACTCACATCACTCTCTGGGTGCGTCGCATTCAAGTACTGCTATGCCTGGCAACCACTCGTTCATTTTAGCACTTGCCTCTGATCAGCAAAACTCTGCAGCTGGAAGCTGGTTGTAAACGTCTTATTCTGGAGTTGGGGCTTTAGAGTTATATCGTAAAACCAAGATTGGTATTTCTTCGTAACAGTGAACATAAGTGCTTCTACACGGGCTAGTAAGAACCACAAACAACAGCACGAGTTGACAATATTGGGACCACAGATACAGAAAAACGCTGTTTCACATACAAGAAACCTTATCCTCTCCAGGTCTCGGGGCTAACTTCGTATACTGATCTCTGTGTTCGGGTATGTAGGTACGATCTGCAAACATTCAGAGCTGTAAGCAAAAGGGAAGAGAGATGGATATGAGGAACATTCGTTACTGACGGCAATCGAGAAAGAAGGAATCACGTTTTTTTGAACACGAGGAAAAAAGAGGACCGCCGTACCAGAAGTAGTCGGCGTCACTCGTTGTTGTTGTCGTTTACTGACGGTAATCTATACGGAATCCGGTTTTTTGAACACAAGGGGAAACAGTAGTCGCTAAAGCCATACTAAGAGGACCGCCGGCCCAGGACCAGTCGGCGGCACCCGTTGTTGTCGTGGCGGCCCATCACGAGAATCAGTCAGAAGGGGAAGAAGAAGAGCATGCATCGAGCTTCCGGGTATCCGGTGCAGGCTGGCGGAGCATATGCATACAGTACGGAGGGTGGTTACTGCGCAGGCAGGGGAGTAACACGAGCGTACGGACAATTAAGTGGAGGCGGCATCTGAAGAGCGTGGCATTGGGGCAGACGAATTGAACGGGACATAGAACTTGTCGGAGCATTGGCTCACCATGGGTCAAAAGGGTCGACGTTGTAGGATGCTCCTTGGGTAGAGGCATGTTACATGCACCAGCTCCGCTTGACACTGCTGCTCTGGCCTGCAAGAGTACCTTGGGCTTCACTACCTCCGTACACTAGTGGGACGACTTCACGGTTCCCGGTCCCTCCCATATCCAATACGACGGTGTATCTGCTGTTCGTTTCAGAAGGCGAAAGTCATTTTTGTCGAGTTTGGTGCTTCTGCTGACAGGAGAAGGCGATCAGGCTTCCTAGACTCTTGACCTATATAGACCTAAAATTTAAAAGGATGCTTGAGTATACTGTGCGTGCAAAACCTTCGAAACAGTCACGTACTTTGCAGCCAATTCCACCAGAAAGAGACTCGTCTGTGCGGTTAGAGTCGAGACATCGAATGCTCGGATAGGATCAGTATGTCGAGAATTGCAGACTATCCAGGAGCTGCCACATCTGTAAAGAAAAGACGTTTAATTCAGAAAGCAAATATGAATAAAACACGAATGATACGTACGTGAAGCTAGCGAAGATTCGTCGACTGTTCCAGTTACCAAAGGAGGCAGCCGTGAGAGTTTATCGATATCATCCGCGTCAGTTGTGCTTGTTCCTTCAAGTTCATCGAATTGGAATCATCTAGTTTGAGCTCAAAAACGTTGAGCGCTAGGGTTGAGGGAATAACCTAGGTTTGACCCGCGGTCACGTGCTTTTGAAGTTCGCAACATGTTGCGAACCTGTTGCGAACCTCCCCCTACCTAGAGCCAAGGTGGGGGTAGCGAACCGTCACGTGTACCTTGAGCTATTGAGAAAATTTACTCATGCTGTACGGCCATTGGAAAATTAGCTTAGCCTAGATACTTGTTATATAACGATGGCGTGGCGCCCACCACTCAGCTCGCGTGAAACTTACCTCCCGCGATGGATTCTTCAAAAGTTGAAGAGCTTTAGTACGATACTCGCGTACCACTTTCTCACGCTCCTATTCCCGAAAATATCAAAAAGCACCTCCTACCTTCGAAAATACTTTCTTAATCTGATCTCTTATCTTTTCCCCTCAAGGTTCCAGCTCTCTTGCTGGTAGCAATTCAGGTCGATTCTCACAACATCCAAGTGAATTTTCGACTGATATTCATCATGCACAAGCCATTCTTCCGACGCTACATATGCCATCATACTTTCGCTGTGTGCACTGTGAAGATTAATGCTGGTTTGGGATTTGTCGGTACATGAAGTTGCAGAGGACGATATGGACGAGCCGAGTAATAATTTTACCTTAAGCTTTGACTAGAGAAGCCCTGTTCCTATCTCTTAATGCCGGTAAGATTCGTTGTAATACAATACATGCCCAGTAACATCTGTTAGAACCTAATGCGCGCGCGTAGCGCGCGGGGCGAAAAATATAGGTATTATGTCATCACGTGACAGGTTTGAAACGGTTCGCAACCTGTTCGCAACTACCCCTTCGCTAGGCTGGAGGTTTGACCCAGGTTCCGAACCTCTGAGGTAGTTTTTCCCTCAACCCTATTGAGCGCCGGACGCAATATAATCATGTGACTAGGACTCATGTGCAAATACCGTGATCCTCCTGGTTGATTTGAGATCTCTCGCGAGCACCCGTAAGGCTTGTTGGAATGCTCAACACGTTAACGTCTTTTGCTCTAGATCGCACCTAGAAAGTGTTTCGGATTTTTAATCCCTGATGAGCGCATGCAGTCAATTGGCAAGATGTACTACGAGAAACTCTATTCCAACGATGAACTGCCAGAAGAGTGGTTTGCAGACGCTACGTACCTCTACAACCTTCATGGGTCGAGCCAAATAACTACCTTGGGCACTCTCAAGAATGGCGATTGTTTACTCTACCCGGGATGGCGACATTGGAAGGGTTGTATCGTTATTCGATAATTTTTCGCAGTCTTTTAGACAGCTTGGTTCTTCGGGCGGCCTGGACCCAACCAGCTTACTGTAGAGATCGTCAAGCAGTTTCAAAGGTACTCGAGATCAAGACGTTGCCGCGTTGGTACTATATGATGGATCAAGAGTGAGGCCATTTAGGTGTGTGGCTACATTATTTTACGAGGGCAATTTATTGCCGAGTTTCTGTCCTGGAAAAAGCGTACCTTAATCCTGTTAAGGTAATTACTTCCGTTGATTGTGGGGCATTAAATGCAAATTAAACGTAGGTGACGTAGGTGTTTACACAGCTTACTGTACTGTAGCAACAAATCCGAACGAATGCAGCATATCGAAGTGAAAGCTATCGTCTTACTATTTATGTTTGTACTTTGCTCAATATCAAGCAGGAAAAAAAAATCTGTTCCCCATGTCCTGTTCTGCGTTGAACGTTCGACACTCCGTAGCAGCTTCCGTAGCGAGTTATGTCAGTGCGCGTGTGGGGAGAGTTGACTGCTGCTTAGGTAGTATAGAATGGTGTTGACGTGCGTGGTAACGAATTCGATAGGTGAGAGATCATCGAAAATCAATGAGAGCAAAATTTAGTATAGGTCAAGTTGCACTACTTATGAGCAAAAACCCACCTGAGCATCCATCAACGATTGCAAAGAAGTAGTGACAGATGTCTGGCAAACGAAGAAGGTGTGTTTGGCTGTGGCGTTGTGAAGGTGTACTGAGAGATGTAGTAGATGGCTCGGTATCCTCGCAAATCCTATGTTTTAGAGGCTGTCCTGACATGCTTGAGGACTCAAGAGCATAGATATTACCTTGCTGGAAGCAGTTGCAGAATGTATGGATTTTTCCCGATTTTTCTTGGAGAGTTTCAGGTATCAGGTATCATTGTTTCCTTGGATTGATGAGATTGAAACCCAAGATGTCGGTGAATAAACATTGTTTACTCACTTTGTCCACATGCATCCTTCGTTCCTTCTCGTCCAGCATCAGGAGCACTGGCTGGACCATATGGCCATCCTTACCACCTCAAACTTGAAAGAAGAGTAGCTCCTCCCTGGGTGCGCTAGCGCAGGGAAGCGAAGCTCAGAGTCATATTACAGCGGCGCGCGCGGAGTGCGCCTGGGAAGTACAGTTGTCAATGCACGGCAGGATAAACAAAAGAAAAACACATTACCGTATACATATTACGCACAGATGGTATGCTGAACATGACAGTGACGAGATTTTTGCTGTAGCCAGATGACATGGACAAAGAGAACAAAAGACTAGTGCTGCCATGGGTTTCAGAGTCAACAAAAAACTTGCGGAACTTCCAAGAGGATTGTTAGCTCTTATTTGTGTATGATATAGAAAAAATCTCATTTGGCATCCAATGGATTGCGGTGGTTGCGACACCAGACAGTGAGATGAACGTCAACTTTCAAGAACATGACCGCGAAAGAGAGTTATCTCCAGAATAAATATGATTCTGTCGACTTAAAGAAAAAATTGTATCTATCTATCTATTGTCCATTACTATACCTCGACGAGGTTTTAGAGTCTGCCTACGGGAGACTGCATTACTTGTATATCTTACCTTCCGCTTTGGCCCGAGTAACTGCCACGCAACAGCGATGGCCCACTGCTAGTGGATAATTGGTGGTCCTTACGTGTTCCTTTTCAGACGAGAGATTTAGGATATACTTATGCTATTTTCTTGATCTACGGTGTACCAATAATTATGTTCTTCACTCTCGCAAGTACACTACCACTCGCAATATGTCGAATTGTATCGTATCCCATGTCCCGAAAAACTCACTCAAATTGACGCCGCAATCGTTACTCTGACTTCTACCTCTTACTCAGAGCAGGAACTCACCGCTATCACTAGCGACGGCGTTGTGTTCAAGTGGCAATAAACTGGAGTGTTAATGAGGGTACGGGTCTTTTTCCGTCTGTTCGTGAAACATGACAGACTGATATCGCCTTTCGACCTTTTCTCTCCGTGATTGCACGAGCAGCAACGTTACGCATATGCTGGAATTTTGGATGCTCAAGTGCAACGATGGGCCAAGTGATGGGCTAATATGTGGCTTTATGAACACACTGTGAAATTAGATAAAGTACTTACCTGGTTGTTACCTGGTCAGTCATGATAAACCACCCTATACTATAAAGCAGCTGGTTCAAAAAGTTCATCAGAACAGGAGATAACCCAAAATATTTTATGTGTTATTTTAAGTGCTACCAGGTTGAGACTGATAGTCTGGTGGATGATTATTGACCAATTCCTCCATTCTTCGGACCCTCTCAAGGATCTCAGCCACCCTTTGCTCCAATGGAGTTGTCACCTGAGTCGAAGCAACACCATTACCCGAGCCTCTGTCCACCAGCTCTGGAGTAGCATGTAATTCCTCCTGGGCATCCACTATCATATTCTCAGGATCCCTCATTTCCGAATACTTGGATCTGCCAATGCCTAAGTAAGAAAAGTGCACTTATATGAGGGAAAGCGCTACGTTCAATCAGAATCAAACTTGCCAAGTACGAGCTGCTGAGGCATCAACGAAGTTTGAAGTAGTCCTGCCACTGTCCTGGTACTATTGTTATTCACTTTGGAGATAATACTAAAACAGCAAAAAAAGGTCAACAAGCTGCTTCAACCAGACAATACACTTACAACGGAGAGATAGTTTCCTGAGTGGTTAAGTTTACACGAGACAATTGCCTTCTCCCCCTTCTTTTAGCCCACCAGCATGTGAGTAGAGTCAGGAAAAGTAGTAGGGCGCCACCAACTCCGCCACCAACTCCGCCTCTAATCACTGCTGCCGACTTGTTGGACTGTATTGAAGCAGGCTCTGGAGAATCAGTTCTTGGAGACGTAGGCGATGGCAGTGCGGGCGGAGTAGTAGGTGTAGGTAACAAAGAGGTAATAGATGTAATAGAGGGTGCATTTGCGTGACTTGGAGATGTGAAGACACCCGTCTCTACCCCAAGAACCAAAGCGGTAACAGGAGCCACATCATCAAATGTCGTGGATATCATAGGCTGAAAATACTGACAATTGACTGCTGTGCCTAGTAAATTGCACCCAACGGTGTTTGGCCCACTGGCAACCTGGTACCCAGATGCAGACACAACAATTGTGTCAAGTGTATTACCCTGGAATAACTGTATGTATGTAGTTGCCACCCCATTATCTGCTGTCCCAACCAGCTGTAACGCCGCGCTTGCGACCGGGCCACCTTCTCTAGGAACTTGAAGTGTAATACTGGATTGACAATTTACATAACCTTAAAGAACAAGTTCAATCAAACATTTGTTTTGTATATTAATCTAAGCTTACCACTACTTGCTATCAGCCACAAGAAAGAAAGACGATAGTAAGTCATGACTCCCAGGTAGATAACGGAAGACAAAATAGTATCAATAGAAGCGTACGCAATATCCTTATAACTATAGCAGCTTATACAATTTTCTAATCTTAACGACCTCCGAGTCGAGTCAGTTGACTAAACTTACTAATATATGCGATGCAGACAAGGGGAGATCAAACTTATAATTGGAAAACCAGAACGCCTCGCTGGTTTTGACAGTTGCGTTGATGGCAACTGCTAAGGACCCAGGAAACCCTATGCCATATGGCTTATTTGGTTAGATAAGACTTTTCGACAACCCTTGACATCAGCAAAACGTGGGTGAGCTGCACCATACAGCCGTTTCCAGCGGCTCTCAGCGGCCCCCAGCACTGTACAGTGCCGGAAAGCTGCTTCCCGTGCATACACGTTTTGCTGATGGGCCCCCACTGGGTCAGCCCCCAAACGAAGCTACTACTATAGTACTTATAGTTCAGCAATCCTGTCACTAACACTAACACTGCATGGTTTCGACCTCGGAGTGCTCACTCATGGGTTGTTTGGGCCCAAAATGAATACATAGCTCACATCATGAATCACCTTGGCTTGTGAACACCAGGACAACTGAATCTAAAAATGCAAAAGAACAGTCCATAGTTGTACGTGTTAACTATAACTATAAGTGCAGGCATCCGCAATGCGCATTCAAGTTGTACCATATTGTACCAAGTTTGTACAAATACGGCTGTAAATTTTACAGAATCTGCTCAGTGCTCATCATTGGGTATGGTACAGCTGCCAGCACCCGTATACCGTGACAATAATATATCTGGGTATTAGTATGGTGAAGGATACATCTCGGCGAGTGGAAACACGGGTGGTGTTCACCTGATGAGAAAAGTCAATGGGAAAATGCTTAGAAGAACACGGAAGACTAACTACGCTGTTGCACACTTCGATGGTGCATCGCTTTGGGGCAGTATGGTTTGATAGTTTGTAATACATAAACCGGAGTACCCAAGGTCCTACTGCTTTAGAGGGCACTTAAGGCACTCTCATCAGGCGGCGCCTTCCGGTTCTCATTTATAACAGCTTTTGGATGATGGACTTAATATAAGTCAATGATAATCAAGCTTTGTTTTCTCACCACCCTTAGAACCTATTCAACAATCTTCTGTCACTGATCATGCAGTAACAGTGTCAGAGGAAAATGGAAATAAAAGCTCACTAGGTATTTAATCTATATATTATATGCTTCAAGCATAGTCACAGAAGTATAGGATAAGGATAAGGAGAATAAGGATATAAGGAAGGAATATAGGAAGTATAGGATCAAAAGACAGGCTTCTTTTAAGTTTTGCGATCTTAGTCAGGATAAAACTAAAGGGTCCAATATGTGACTTCTTCATTAAGTTTCAAAACCGCCTCTACATTCTCATGTCGTGGTTGAAGCTTAATCCGGAATGGCAATGGTGTTCGTCCCGCCATGCCCTCGTATTCCTCAAGACAGATAGGTTCATCTGGGAGCGCATGGAAGTTGAATGACCACAGGAGCTGGGAAACCGCAAGCCAAAGCTCTCGCTCCGCGACATGAATCCCAGGACAAATTCGGCGTCTACAGGATGTACAAGTTAGGGAATAATTTTGTTGCAGCCAGAGTGAGCTTACCCCGCTCCAAAGGCCCAATGATCGCGATCCAAGGCGTTTGGCAGCTTTGCAGATTCAGCACATGACAGATCATCACCCAAATATCTATCAGGATTGAAAATCCAACTTCAAAATAAGCAGTGTATCAGTGGATATTATTACCTTGAAAAATGAATGGAAATACGCACGCGTCTTTATAATGTTCCGAATTATGATGAATAGCATAGGAATTGAGAATGACAACTGTATCTTTAGGAATAAACTGTCCCTCGTAGGTGAAATCTTCACTTGTTGCATGGGGGGTGACTATCCAAAAGGGAGCATGTACACGCTGCACCTGATAGAATTGGAGTCATGTTAATCAAAGCGGAAAACGAGGAAAGGTAGGTCACGGACCTCCTTGATGATTGCTCGAATGTAGGGCAGATCAGCCTCGTCCTCGTCTGTTGGCAACCTGTCACGTCCAATAACCCTATCAAGTTCTTCATGAGCCCGCATGGCTATTTCTGGATGAGATGGTATTAATGCGAGGAACCACTGAATAATTCCTGATGTCTATGAAGGCACAATTACTTCCAGATATCAATAGTCCGAGCATTAACTTACCGAATGAACACCTCCAAGAGTGAAAACAGCCGAGAGCATACACAGATCTTCCCAGTCAAGTTTTTCCTTCTCTCGATCGCGGATGAGGGTTTTCACGAGGCAATCCGGGACGTAGTCTCCCACATCCAGCCTTTTTTTCATACGCAATATCATGCTCCCGTATACTTCGAGGAGGTCTTTGTGGAGTTTCCTCCCTCTTGTACGCATCGTTGATGGGATCCACTGCAACGGCTCCAAAAAGTCGATAGGATTTGCCAATGGACCTGCATATGTCGATATTAAGCCTGTATCAGAAGAGCATCGGTGAAAGTAGGTACCTGTTAGATCCATAAATTCCATCGCAAGATCAAGGGCTCGATTAATCAAAGGATCTGCAATAGTATCCGTCCTTATGCCGAATGAAACAAGCAACATATTGCTACCGTATTGAAAATAAATTATCAAGTCAGCGAAAGAATGGCATTTGAGTCTTACTTCAGCGCATAGCGACCCGCATAATTAGATGGATTGAGAGGTGTTTTCCCATAATGACCATCCTCCATCAAGGTTCGGGCCATTATGTGTGATTCGTACCCGAGGCTTTGGGCATATCCTTCTATTGCCTTCGGTGTGAGTAGCTGCATCGCCAGTTTTCGGTGATGCCTCCTAACAAATCACAGTCAGAGCAGTCTACTTATCAGAGATAAATGCAGGTGACATACCAAGTCTCGCCGTATGGTGTGGCTGTGATAGCTCTTCCGGCAAGAATCGTTTGACTCTTCATGAAGTACCGTTTTCGAGAGGAGAACACAGCGCCGTTGGTAACCAGCAAGTCCCGAGCCACTTGGGCATCGGAAATGATAACCACAAGCTGTGTGCCGATCCAAAGGGAAAATAAATTACCGTACTGCTGGGCCCAAGAGCGCAGAGCACGTTCAGGATATTTTCGAAGAAAAAGATAGCGTGTATTTGGACCTGGGGGGATTGGGTTTCCGTCGGCATCCGTGATGACTTTACGCAACAGGATGGGGCTTAGAGTCCAGAGTCCAAAAACAGCCACTGTGATGGCAAGAATTGGCTGTCGACGAGGTTAGTGAGTATAACATGCAGGATCAATCGAAAAAGAAATCCTACATAGATGTAAGTAAACTGGAAGAACATGATTATGGTGGTGTAAACTGGATGTAAGTAGGGGATGTTTGGGAACTGTCAGCTCGTAGTACTTCAGGTGCGCTTAAATATGTGCGCATATCAATTGTCTCGAGCTCGCCCAATCATGAATATGTGCTGTAGAAACACCTCCCATGGTCCGTACAATTGCTTCCTAAAAGTCGAAGCTCCCAGCTCATACTAGATTCAGATGGATCCGATGTCGGGGTGAGGGGTTTGAAGTTAGAGTAAGGTACAGCTGCAGCGCCTTCCCCGCGCATATCCCCTCGATGTATCACCAGAAATATATACAGTGCGGATACGATGCGTTGCATACCGCCAAGTAAACAATAACCCCAATGCAAAGCGATCCTCGAAGCAGATCTAAAACTAACCGAGGCACTCAAAAAAAAATCAAAACAAGGCCGCAATATCAGATCGCCGCTTCAGCGTATGTAGCCCTAGATACTGCTATAATTATGACCATAAGTTCCTGTACTGCCCTAGGATAAACGGGACCCTACAGCTTAACTATTTTTATTTTGTAAAACATGGAATAAGCGCAAAAAAATTGGTACATCAAATAGGAACGCAGGTATTTCCTCGAGTGGGCTCCGGATTCTGAACATGTCAAGGTTAACCATTATTGGTATGGAATGACATTGACGCATAGTATATTGGGGCGGGTACTGCGCACATCACCATGTGCGGTACGCTTGACGTTGTTCCCCCACTTACGACTAAAATCGGGTGCTCGGAAATTGAACCAAGATAAATATTGCGCTAACCATTATGCGTCTTCAGGCCCGGGGTCGAACGTCTTGGCTGGTCAATCCAGCGCAGCCTAAAGCCAAGCACCAAAAAACGCGAAAGCGAAGACTTTGAGGCGCAATGGGCCCGATGGAAAGCCGCTGTGGTTGTCAAGCTAATGTCTAGACTGAACAGCGATTTGTTGCGGCTATGGAAAACAAGATCAAAAACACAGCTTCCGCCTGCTTATATGTTTAATTATCAGAATCGGCCTTCATCCGAGGACCAATGCAAACAGCACCCGCTTGAGTCCAGTTCGAGCACTTGAGCCGGAGGACTTCAAATCCTCCTTGTCTCTCGGAGAGTTTAAAACAAAGTATGACGATCCTAAGAGCGATGCGAGGTGTTGCCTATCACACGACCTCAAGATAGGGACAAACGTGATATACTCCTGTACCCTCCTGTACCTTTCTCCGCGAGATTCTATGAGATAGGAAGGAATAACCTCCGACCGACGAAAGTGGAACTACTTGGAATGTCAAATTTTGCCAGTGCGGCAGGCACGGGTTTGAGGACTCTAGAACAGGGACGCTGTCACGGTAAATCAAATGGTACCGATGTTCGAGGCGTTAACAGCCATTGGGCGGGAGATTGAGCCTCCGTTGTACGGCTTTGAGTTGTACCGACCAAGTCCTACTACTAGGCAGGCCAAAAATATGATTGATACCCGCCATCGGGATGAGATACATCAATTTCACCTGGTTCCATAGCGCATCATGATCTAGCTCGTCTTGGAAATACCAGCGTGCGAGATGGCGGATTGTTACCAATGCATGCGATAGTTCGATACAAGAGACTGAGGATACATAGACATCAATCTTATGGAACGGTAGAAGAATTTAGGATTGGTTCTTACCTTCTTATCAATGGGATAAAAGTTCATATCGGAACACTGTCTTCCCGTCAACTCGGGAGATTTTCAAGGCGTGTATTGAAGGTAACAATCATGTCTCCTCTATCCACGGTTCAACAGTTCTCTGCCAATATTCACAGTAACTTTCCTCGCCAACTATTGTATGACTTCGACTCGAAATACTCGTATCTCTGTCAGGTGTGTACGGTGTCCACAAATGGTGGACCGCCCAGTCCTTGTTGACGAACAAAACCCCGCACTGAACACATCTCATCCGAAATAGCGCGTGTCTGCGTACGATATGGTTGACCAGATCTTCTGCGCGGCTGAAAGAGTCGGATCCAGGTGAGTGGCATCCTTGCCATTCGCAACGACGTGACCTCGTATGGAAAGAACCGAGATGTCGGACGAGCTCATGCAAAGTGGAATATGGTGCCCCGCAACGCGTTACTGAGCCATCTATCTCATCTACGCAGACAATATGGCAGCTGCCCTCGCCGATATTGATAACGCCACCTGTACCCGTCGAGCTCCATTGAACTGGGATAAGCGTTTGAGGACGCCGAGGTCTAGGCATCTTTATGCAGAGGAGAATGCTGGAACTGGATTAAGAGATTAGAAGTATAGAGGTTTCGTAGAGAATGGACTCCGAGTGGAAAGAGTGCTTTGGTCTAAGCGCTCGTATCACGTACCTAATTACCTAAAACGGGTTATACCGAAAAATTCCTTCTCAACATCGACGATCGTGTCCTCCGTGCTCGAGTACTGTGCATGCTGCATACATGACAGAATTGGGCTATTATACTACCTGCAGCTGGTTCCGGTGAGTCTATATATCTATATCTCTGTATTCCGAGTCCCAACTAACTGCCTTCGAAATTCAGGCTCTGGCTGTGATTATTTCTGTTCTGGAAAGTCGTCAAAGGTAGTGGCGACGATGATAGCAGTGGTATGCGCCAGCTACACATGGAGTGGATGATAGTCGATAGCCTAGCGCCTCTGACCTGAGCACTTCAGCAGGTACGTGCTTCTGAGTTTCCTCTAGGCTCTGAAAATCTGAAGGTCTGACTCTGACTTTCGGGCTACTCATTTCCAAAGTCCTACGCTACATCTTCCCTTGCTAAGCTTTTGACGAATGTTCTAATCTCACGCGTACGGCAGCCCAAGTGCCCAATATGGATACAGTTCCGCTCCGACGAAATCGAACGCGTTAATAGCCCATTATCTCAGCATTCATAACCTACAGTCCTGTTCTGTGCTGCAAATCATTCTTCCTCAGATAACCTGGTGCAAATTTGGAGCAAAACAACGGTATTCATATAGTCGTGTTTGGCGCGACTACGCTGGCGGTGGAAATGTTGAAGGACGGATCCGGACGCAGATTGAAATAGCGAGGGCGTAAACGAAAAGCCGGAAAAGCTCAAATGACAATCTAGGATATCATATACTCGCATCAGGCTACTCTCTTCTTCCACACCATACAATGTGATATCATATCCTTTGCGTTTCAAATCCACGTATCATTCGCTCATCGCCATGATCACGTCTGGTAGGCGACAAACCCCACGTTTGTACAGCTCGCAATAGAGCATATTTGCTGACCTAGGCATCCTGGTATGCCGTATCTGGGAATGCATCGTATTCGGAAACGGAGACTCAGATGGGCTGTGGCGAGATGAGACCAGGGGAGCCCAAGCCACAATCAGATACAAGACCTCGGGCTCATCGACACGTCTACTCTTTCCCTTCGGTGTTCAACACTTTGACCATGCCGTGTATAAACTCTTCCTTCCTTCTTCCAGTACTCACATGAATCTCCTGTATCGTACCCCGTTTCATGAGTTTCCTTGTCGATATCCGTCATCGATTCAACATCACTCCTCTTGTGCAAACTGCTTCGATGGCTTCATGGGGTCGCCTTGGCTATATACGAGTCCTTTTTCAGTTAGTCGTCGTTCAGCGAGACTTAGATCGAGTTCGGAGAGCTTTTCTCAGCTTCAGATTGGAGTGGACGGGTGTCGTCCTCTTGTTTTACTCGTTCATTCACCACGACCGACAGCTCGGAAAACTGTGAATCTACACGAATTCGAACGACCGTGTTCCCGCCGGTCATCTATCCCCTCTCATCCTGGTTCCCGATTTCTGAGCTTCAGACCTATCGTCTTGACAGAATATTCTCCATAGCAATGTCGAGAAGGACGAGTAATGGCTCCGGTTAGCAAGATTGTAGCTCGGAGAGCGATAAAGCATTTAGATTTGGACTCAGAAGGAGAGAGGAGGAGACTTGGAGACGGGAGGATGGAGAAAATGCAGACGCTGAAATGTCCCTTCACCTCTCCTGCAGCGGTGGTATTCTTGTCTGTCACGGATATTCGGTCCGTAGTGAAAGATTCTCTTTGCGTTCAACTCTGCTTACTTCGCATTTCGGAGCTATAAATCTCATCGATCGAGTGAGAAGATGGGTGTGAATGATATGGGCGGAGACTGGGTCCATTATGATTATGCAGAGCACACAGAAATTGTGATCTCGAATGGACGAATCGTTATTGAAGGATGAGTATTCCAGATGGCGGGCCTTTTTGAGTCTATTCTACCAAATAACTTCCAGGGTTGCAGGCTTCGACTGAACTTATCAAAGTTTGTGCTCCTATGAATCTATAGTTGTCAAATGTTCTCATTCAGTTCTCATTCAGATGTGCAGCTGATAGCTCGATACGGTGTTCGGCTCAACATTCGAGAGACGGAACGGAATCGAAGGAAGAAAGATTCGACTAAGGATGGGTTTTACGTGACTCTGCGAGGGAAAAGCACGCATCATCGTTAGGGGATGATGAAGAGGACTATTAAACACACTCGGTGCAAGATGTATTACTTCCAAAATGCCTCCTGATGAACAGGAAGGTCTGGATTCTGGTACATAGGAATCAGCCCTTGCTATCATACCGGTGATGCTGAAGACGAGTAGGGGTAGTCGACTAATTGTTATCTCCGACTATCTCCAACTCATTTGCCTCAGCTTACAATCCGTTCTCTAGGGCGAGACCTTGGCGAGACCCCTTGTCATTGGGCGGGTTTGTTTTTGATTGGGAACTTGTGCTTCCATCAGGTAGAATCATCCTGTGCCCAATTAGTACTTAGGTGCGTAAATAAAGTGAGATCAGAGATAAAGGTCGCAAACAGAAAAAACCTCGACATCCATTGAGTGTATTCTACACAATTTCTTGAAGCTTCAAATTGAAGCTTCAAGAAATTATAATACAAATCAAAATTGGTCTCTGAATTCCATATGTTTCGTGCGTTATCTGATTGTACATGTCCTCGACCTCTGTCTGGGTCGATAGGAGCAAGTTCTCTAGAGAACTTGATGCTCTTGTGCTTCTGTTGGAACTCTCGAGTGTCATCATGTAAGTCGTATGTTGCTGATAATGGTTATGGGGCGAAATAGTAACCTGAAATGCTTCAGGATTGATGCGGTCTTGATCGATTCGATGCAGTCTGAAATGAACACTGAGACGTTCATCTTCAGCAGGAGCTCCCAGAGTTGCCATATGTAATGGACTCCGTTCTTCCAATAAAAATGGGCTCAAGACTCTGGCTGTTTCTCGAAACATGTCCCTGTAGTGCCGTCCCTTTACGAGTGTCAAAAATACAGGCTCGTAAATGGGTCGAGTATGAACTGGGTCCATGGATGATACATCGTTGAATCTCGCTTGCGTATATGGAGATATCAAGACCAATATTTGTGGACGTCTCATCCCTGGAAAGCAAAAACCGCGGTCATCCGCGTCAGTTTCTTCGGCTAATGAGCATCATATCATTTACCGTGGTGCCCAGAGCACGGATAGGGCTCGAACACTTTTGCTGATACAGGTAGATTTGAGGATGAGCGGACTTGACAAGAGTGTATAAGGACAGAAGCTCACCCTCCATGCCAGTCCTATCTGTCCATTCCCACGGATCTCGATCTACAACAAAGCATTTCCACGGACCGTGATCTACAACAGAGTTATAACTGTCGAAAACTTTCGTTCTTGAAAAGAATGCTTACAACTTGTATTGCGGAATGCTCTAATAGGGCTTACTAGTATCCGCATACTAAAACAATCAATGCTCTCGCTGAGGACATCCAAGGGCGCAGCTGCGGGAGACCGATTTGTTCGTTGAGAAGGCAAGGCGCTAGTTTCATCAAAAACTCGTTGGTCTGTAGTTCCAAATTCTGTCGCCTCGGAGGAATCTCTGCCAAAAAAAGTAAAGAGCGTTCCCAATAGAAGATGTAAAGATTAGACATACTGATATCTCGACGAATAAAGGGCAGTTGGGGGGGCTGCATTTTCGTCCGATTCTAAACCAAAATGTGTGGTTGATGCAAGTTCCTCTATGTTGAGGACAAAGTGTCGTGTGGCTGGTGAGGTTGACTGGGATGGAGGTTCAATATTGAAGACGGGGTCCTGTGTAGTCGATGCCGAAGATGTTGGTTGTGCATTGCTGAAGACAGGGCCCTGTGAGGTTGATGTCGGAGATGTGGGTTGGAATGGGGGTGGATGTAGATCAAAAACTGGGTTGGTTAGACCTAGGACAGGTCGTGGATGCATAGAAAAGCGCCCATATCTGATGTCTTAAGGCACTAAATTAAAGAAAGATTCACCACATCTGAGTCACTGTGCGCACCACCGGACTCCAAAGTTTGGACATGGAAGCTGTTCATACGACGAATTAGTTCGTCATCTTGAGGGATATCCTGATCATCCTGTAAGAGTATCACGAGATATTCTTCAAACTAAAGGGACGAGCCACTTACACTGTGAATTACAGAGGCCCAATCATCATCGTGAGTGATTGCAACATCAAGTTGGCTGCTCTTAAGGACATTCAAAATGAAAAGAAAATATTGGATGATCTATTAATGCTCACGTTATCTAATAACCAATGGTTGATCACATCCGAAGGATGGTATATCTTTTGTAGCAGTCAAAAGTCAGTGAGGATAATATAGGAAATACCGGACATACTACATGTTTGGATGGAGGTATATCATTCGCTGAGAGTCCATGCTCCATGATTAGATTGGGACGGAGAGGATTGGACCACAGCTGCCAGGGCATCGATAACCATGTGGCCGTTTGAGTTGGCAGTAACTTATCAACATTAAGGTCAGAAGTGTAAGTTACCTCTGAGCTGGTTCGGAATAATAACGACTCTCGAACAGCGATCTTGAAACCCCGTAAGAAAACGCATCCAGATTGATTACCATACTCATCATCAGTGCCACTAGAGGACACTGCGGAATTGCATCTTGGAAACCAATATTCTGGCAGCCTGCCTCTTCTGCTCCTCTTCGGAACAAAGTCCATTGAAACACTCCCCTCCTCGGCATCTTCAAAAGCCGAAACTCCCCATGCTCGTGTTTTATCATAGCCTGTGACAAGATAAAGAGAGCTGTTGTGTGCTTCGCGCGCCATGGTATTGATAGCATGATTGTACCATGAATGCGCATGCTCTGCAGCATGCTTTTCAAACTTCTTACGTTGCATATGATCGACTTTTTGTCCACCCTCTGGTAGGACGAGTAAAGCGCCTTTGCTAGCACTGGACACAAAAGATAACCCTGCACCAACCTCGGCCTCGGGTACTCCTCTGGAAGTTTGATGCCGTCAATATACTACTGAGCTCTGAGGAGTTAAAATGGGCGTACACAATATGAGGATTCTGGGACGAATGTGGTATAACACCAGCGAGATGAACACTACTGGGATGGTTGGGGATCCAATAGCCAGGTTCCAGATCCTGAGCGTCGGTGTTCGCAGAATCAAACTCCTGTAATGGTTTGAAGCCTTCGGGAACCCGTCCTTCATTCAATGGATGGCTTGCGTCGTGGCATATATTGAAAAGGTAATCAAACCCCCCCGTATCAGTGATGATTCCGATATCCCCAATACGGACTCCCTCTTGTCTGTGAAGTAATGGAAGGCTCGAGTTGTTTAATTTCGGCCTCCATAAGGGGTATCCATTCGCTCTCAGCAGCATATGTCGCGCATACACCTCGCTTTCGGCCCAACGTGACGATGTACGATTTGTGCGAGGTTGCGATCTGGAATGAGAGTATGTAGCTGCTGGCGTTAGGTTTATTGGCTGGAAAGGAGCAGTGTTGATATTATTGAAGATCGTTGGTCCTGTTATGCCGAAGTTGTTTGCATCGGGAAAAAATCTGTAGAAAAGGTAAATAGGGGTGCCAACGAGAAATGTAAAGATTAGACCGTACTGAGAATTGGGCGGATAGAAGGATATTGGAGGGGCTGTCATGAATAGTGGTGAACAAAAGAAGGTGGGGCTGTCTTCAATAGTGGCAAATGAAAGAAGGTGGGGTTATAAACGGCATAAGGGTACACACCCTTTATATCAGCTGTTCCATCTTCCGCAGCTACGATTTGGAACACTGCCATGACCGACTGCACCGGAACTCCATGTTGCATGAGGAAACATGCGATGATACATAGATACAATAGCTTTGTTGATTTTCCCTTCTGATGAAAGAAAACATAGCCCTGTGCATTACACTCGTGTTAAAGGCCACCATTGCACCAAAGCAGAATTGAAGAAAAGAAGGTTTTCACTGCAGAAGATGTAAGTTCTGTTGGGGTATCCCTTCACACGAGACGCAGGGATAAGGATCGGTAACATGCATATGTAAAATGGCGGAGCGAAACAAAGCGAAATAACATACAACATAGTAGTTCTTTCGTAGTAGTTGGCCCTTAGCTACTCTGATCTTCATTCAGAGAGCAGCAATATCATCCCACTTCAACTGGCCTCTATTGGTAAACATGGGAAGGGATTTCTCAGATTGCTGTTTAACCGTAAGTCAGGTGTTTGTAAAGCTCGTGAATCCAGCTCCCCCAATGGTAGTAATTCAGGGACATATGGCTCCTCGTCTTCTATTTCAGGATGATGGCTGTTACTTACATATCAGAAGAAAGTTGAGTGAGATATGCTATTCGCCTTCGTAGTTGCAGTGTTGAGGGTTTTTTGGAATGAAATGGTACACAGGCAGGACATCCTATTCACCTGAGGTCCGCCCGGCGCCGTTGATCCCCAGTACAAAGTAACTCCGGCTAAGTCTAAAATCCATAGGATTGTATTGAAGTGCAATCGGCACATTTTGTACTCAGTTTTAGCCAGATTTGTACTCAGGATCATAAATACAGTGCACTCAGTACCGCCCCTTGCACCCGATCTTTTACACTGCACTCCCGGCTCCTTCCGTTCTCATTCTTATTCCTGCTTTCGTTGGCTTAAAAACAATGCCATTCATGCGACAATAGCTACACTATGTTACACACCGTATCTATACCAAACGCATCCCACAAAACCAGAATAAGAGAAATAAATTGGCCAAAACATAGCGTTGGAAGACCATGCCGTGTCCAAAAAAAAAAACAAGAACGAAAAGAAACAAATGAGCACGCACCGTTAGGGACAGTCGCCTTACGAAAACACTGCTTCAGTACGAGCAACTGAAGACCAAAACATAACCACTTACATATAGCAGAAGAGCGCTTGAAGGAACTTGAGGTTGATTTAGTGCGTTGAAGGGCATTTTCAGGGCTTGAACCGTTCAGAAAGGCTTCTAACTACACCGCCACGAGATGCTTGCGTTTTGAAGTCAACCTTGAACACGAGCAATGGCTTGAGGAAGCGAGTCCTTGATTTACTTGTGTCTTGCCAGTTTTTCTTTTGATCGCTTGAAATGAAAGAGAGATTTTGGATAGAACCTTTGAAACAAAAGCTTGGAGCTTGAGTACTTGAGCTCATACTTGAGTTGTGGACTTGAGCAATGGGGGTGGGAGTGCAAGTTTGAAGTGAAAGCGAAACAAACATGGCGTGACATATACATCACGCGACTTACCTCAAGCACGTCAGCATTTAAGCGGAAGCAAAGTTCACGATGCGCCCTGCTCTTCAAGTTGCACGGTATAATCCTTGTCGAGGGCAGTACCAGAGGTAGACGCTAATCCTCACGCTTCCCGACAGCCGAGAGCTGTGATAAAAACTGGTAAAAAACAATCCTTTCTGTGGTCTTCACTGTTCAGCAGTCATGATTAAACATCAACGCTCGGCGCCCGGCGCTCGATTCTCAGTCTAGATTTGACTCTGGACAAACTTATAGGCGAATTCGGACTCCAAGTCTTTGGCTTGCATTAACACCGACCAGCTCCAAAAATTGACATGGACAGCCTTCTGACTCGCCGCTTTTGTGAGCGATTCAACAGTCTTCTCTGGTGTAGAATTCTTGACTGCATTAACGACCTCAAAATTTACTGAAGTATGTCCGCCGTGGCCCCTCTCTCTCTGTGATCGCTCATTTCCAATGTAAGCCTCTTGAAGCCCGAAGTCCCACATCCTTACCCGTTCATACTTTGTTTCTGTTGCGATTTCGATCACTTTTCGGCTACTTCGCCCCATGCAGATGCAAGTTATTGTTCAGCCTTACAGCTTTTCCCCTCGTTGAACGGAGCGAAGTTCCATCGCTTCGACCTGAATATCTTCAAACTCTACGCTCTCATTTTCCCCCGATGACATTCTCCGTGCCATAGAAATTTGAACGCTGAGTTTCACGCATGAACTAAGTCCCGGTTAAATGCTAAATGCTTCCTGCTGCGTATCTACGCTCCCAGTTAGAGTCCGTTCGTGCTGCATGTGCATCAGAACTGGTATTGGACTCGTATGTCCAAATATGACTGGGACCGCGGAAGTCAGATTCAGGCCATTATTAACTTTCCAGTCATCATCGTCGTCGACCTGTCCTGTGGGACCATGCCGAGTAACTCACTTCTTTCCTCCCGGCGCCCGTAAGAAGGAAATTTGCATACAGTTTCTTGTTATCTCTGTCTTGATCAAGGTCTGTTGTTTGGTAGACTTTACTTCCCTCGAACGTGAACTCGGTCTACCAATGAGTCTTCGGTTATACTGGGCTATGGATTGACAGTCGATATTCCAGTGTTGACAAAGGGGATCTACCGAATTCATCATCTCGAGCCTCTCCCCATGACCTTCTTCACTTGATCTTGTTGAGTAACGTACCGGAGCAGCTATAAGGTTTGAATGAACGCTCGAGCTGAACAATACAGGCTCGCTGTGCAACCAACCCATTCGGCCCAGAAATTATGATGCCTTCTGAATGTGCGGGGCATGCGCAACGCTGCAATCGGAACAGATGCATATCATTGGCCACATTAATTATAGAGGGTGATGTAGATCTTGGGGTTTCCCGAACTCCTGCAACTGTACTGTCCAGAGTCTGCATGGCAAGCTTAGACGATAAACTTGGGAAGAGCGTTGTGATATGATAACCACAGTAAGATGTTTGGTCTCACAGTTTCCGAGCCTAGTTCGGTCAGGTTGAAGTAAAATAATAAGTAAGCGACGAAGGCTACGTGGATCATCACCTTGATTTTGATTACCGCCCCTCTTCTTGCTCCCAACTAGTAGATGATGCACAAATTCTGAAAACGCTGGTTACTATAACCGGCATCAAAGCTATCTGGCATCACGATGACTTCTCTGGGAACTTGCTTCCCTGGCTCTGCTGAGAATTCACCACCACGTTTGAAAATGTATAACAGATGCCAAATCGAGGTTGCAACCAACGTTCCAGCACAGGCGAGTAACCAGCTGCCTGTTACTTATACCTTCTACTTCCTAGTCCTAGGGCGGTTGTTTTGCCATCATTAGTTCTCCTAGATGCTCCTTCTGAACCTGCTACTCGGGTGAGTGGATCGGGGGGCCTTGGTCCTCGATTCGAAAGTGCTTTGTTGATTTGTTGATGGCATTCCCCACTCACAGCGTACTTTGTATGGGAGCACAGACTGCCGCGCCACCGTTTCAAGCTCCCACCTCGAGCTCTAGGTAAATTTGATTTCATTGGCTCATGGCGAAACTAAAAGATCGCTCATTTACCACTAGTCAGTCGACAGCTGAAACTAGTCCCAATTCCAGCGACATTTCGTAAGTATTTCCGTCCTGAATACCAAATGTGCGCTCAGCGGATTCAGTCTTCCTTTATCTACACTCAAAGTCATCTCATCAGGCCTGGTCCCCCATGTTACAAGTTTTGGGTTAGTCGAAATTAAAATTTACCAGCGTCACTTACGCATTATATAGCACATCAATGTCTGGGTTAAATATCCTCACAAGAACGACATCGGCCTCAGGAACCATTACTTCCGCTTCGTCAGTTTCTCAGCCGTTGTTCAACACTACAATATCACCCACTTCGTTAGTAGCCCTTTTCCCTTAAACATGAAGGTGAAAGCTCATTGGATGAATAGAACTCGTGTGAATACATCAAGTTCTTCTGGAGTGTGAGTACAAACGAGTACTCCCAATTACTCCGAGGTTTGAGTGCTCAAAAGTCACTCGTAGCGCTCCGTTCAATCACGCCTCTTCTTCATTCCATACAAGGGCGAGAACCACAGGGACCATAACTGGTGGGATTATTGGCGCAGCAGTTCTCGTTTTAATCATCCTCGCGTACTGGTTGATTCGAAGACAGCGTAGGGGGCGGCGGTTGCATCAGCCACAAGATGTATGGCAAGATGATGCTATTCCCCCTCGGTAATTATATCTACCGGAAACATATACTTACAAGGCCTTGAAAAGGCTAATGTGTTCTTTTTCTAGCGATGCCTCCACCAATAATGATACCACGATCACTAGCACAGGTCCTTGGTCAATGATCTGTCATTCTCCAACTGGCGAGTTCGCTCAAATACAATAACTTCCTATCTCATGCAATCACTTAGGTAGTATTGATACATTCAAACCCTTGGAAATGAAAGAACAAGAGCAAACAATAGAACACTGTGGTACCCGGGGGTTATGGAACCTTAGAGATAATAAGGGCATTTATGCAGAGATCACAGCTTTGATAGAGCAACGAATGGCTGAAATCCTTGAGCGGCTTCGAAGAGTGGAAGAAGCCTTGGTGACTGATCGTCCACCCGACTACCGGTCTCAGCCTAGCACTGTATTAGCTTAGTATGAAAATGTACTAGCCTAAAACACGAACGCTATGTGAAGCGCAATTTTAATTCTACGGTCATGTCGGTTGACCGTTTATGAATCAGATCTCAGGCTGAGGCCTGAGACGACTTCGGCGCTCCGTACCTTTCAAACATGATAGATTAAACTTGGTGTTCGGGGTAGATCAATGACTGGAGTTATCGAAGTAGGGATACCCGCGGGACCTAATGGAACAAACCGTTATAAGTAAATGGAAATATATAGGTACAGAGATATATTAGGCGTCAAAATCAAGAGCATGGAAATCCTTCCCATAGAAGGGATCGCGGCGACAACTATGTAAAGGAATGGTGATCTCTCCGATGACTTCTGCACCCCTATACACCAAAAGACGAGTTCCTTCCATGACAAAATACTTCTCATCATTCGAGGGGAACTCCCGATTCCATGCTATCCTGCAATTATGCTCCAAAGTCCGAATCTCAATCCAGGCTCCATTGGAGGCCTGTAGCACCGCGAGATCATCCGGGGGCGGCATCATCTGTCGCTGGAGGTCGAGAATATCCAAAAACCATCCGTACATCTGGTCATTCCATGTGCTAGACATGGGCCACAGACGCACTATAATCCAAGGCTGTTTCGTGCTGGAATCATGCAGCGTAATGAAGCGGACAGTAGGATCGTCTGGACCAGGTTGAATGCCTAACACAGGTTGGTTCGCAGCCCTGGCTGCCGAGCAGTCTGGTGCTTGAACGGGGTAGGGTGATGCTTGGGCGGTTGTCTGAGATGACCTTGAAGGCTATGCGTATGATCAGTGATTCTTATTCTGAAATCTAGAATAGGAAGGCGTAACGCACGCCACTCGAAGCACTCGCCAAAGCAAAAGCTTCCGTTGCTGAGTTCTTGTGAGTACCATCTATCTCCGGATCCGAGGTCGTGGGACGATTGCGACGCCGAGAGCGGGGAGCTTTACGTCGAGGAAGATTAGGTTTGTTGTCGTTCATGGTCAAGGGAAAAGAATTGAAATTACTATTAGCGACATGTGAGTGAATCGTGATCGTCGAACTCAAGTCACGTTACTTACGTACAGCCAGCAACTGTTACTCTCATCAGCTCTCATCGCTCTCATCGCTTTAACCTATCGCACCGTTGGGGCGGACTCACATATCTAGGTCAATGGGTCGCTAGCATAAGCTTTATCTCAAAATACAATGAAGCACTTCTCGATTCTTTCCAAAGTTTCGATACTGGAGCACTTATTGCTGGTGTTTCGGAGGTCAAACGTACACAGCTACACCATGCATGAGTGTGCGCCTATAATACAACGCGTAGAAAAAGACTGGATGTCTCATTAAATCAACTCGCTCTCTAAAACTCCATGTGGTAGTACCATCTTCCATAACCAGCTCGCTTTGGCCTTACATCAGGCCTTATGTGGTTTGTGATTCGCGCTTTTCTTCTGGCCAGTGGCCGGGTCTAAAATTCCTAATCCGTGGACAGCGAAAAGCACCCGAAGTTCTTGATCAACATGGCAAGAATCAACTAAAGCTATCCAATGATCAGGATTACTTCTCAAGCAACTCCCTTCCGGGCTCTGATCAATAATTTATTGGAAAGAGGCAACAGATGGTAAGCCAAGCTTTTGAAACTGCGATCAACATTCTAGCACAGGCGAGAAACCTGCCTTTACTTATCTTTCCTCTTACCTCTTAGATCCATCGCTTTGCGGCCGTCACTCTCCCTGGATGCTCCTTCCACTGAGTCTACTACTTGGGTGAGTTAATTGCAGGTCCTTTGTCCTCCACTCTGATAGTGCCCTTTGCTCTCGTATTTTAACTAATAATATCCCCCGCTTGACAGTGTGCTACTTTGTGTGAACGCTATAGCACAAAGCAACGAGTTACAGCCGCCGCCTTTCCCGGATCTGGAATCGATGTAAATTGGACTTCATGAACTTGGAATAAAATTAGCTCATCCATCACCAGTGAGAGTGTATTTTTTCCCTTCTTCAGTGAAGCCGATTCGTGAGTATTCCCCCAATCTAATGAGTATGACCTTGAATACTGAAAGCCGAACCCAGAGGACCGTCACGTATCCATCCAGCCTCGCATGATGCTCGGTCTACATCCTCAACTCCTACTTTATCCACCACCACTACCCCTTCCGAGTCGCTCCTCTCGTGAGTAGCTTTTTCCATAGACGAGAAAATGAAAGTTCATTCAACGAATAGAACTCTTGTACATGCTACGAGTTCTTCCGCCAAGCCGTGAGTATTTCACTATTTTTTCAGGATTGAGCACTAAATATTCATTAGTAGCTCGCCATCACAAGCGCCTCCATCTCATATAAGTACAAATAATATACTAGGAGCCGTTATTGGTGGAGTTATTGGTGCAATAGTTTTCGTTTTGATACTCCTCACATATTTGGGGGCTCGAAGGCGACAAAGAGCGCGAACGCATCAGCTGGAAGATATACAGAATGCTGTTTATCCATTGTAACTATACCGACTGAAGGCGTGTCTCCACAACGTTGATTTGTGACGATTTTAGCGATGCCTCCAATGATAATGGTATCACTACCACAGGACGTTCCAAGCGAATGGTTCGTCATCCCCCAATAGCAGGTAAGTGTGTTAGCACTCAGGCCTCAGGTACTATTCCTTCCGTCTCACACAGCCGACACTCTCTACCCAGATACTGCTCGACCCACACAAGCAGGAATGCGAGAAACGAAGCATGCGATGGGCGCAATTGCAATCGAGGAACAGCGTGGCACTGGAAATTTATTGAACAGAGACGTCGATAATGAGGGTGTTCGTAAAGAGATTACAGATCAGATAGAGCAAAGAGTGTCCGAAATCCTTGAGCGGATTCGAAGAGTGGAAGAAGTGATGACTCTTCATCCGCCCAACTATGAATCTCGGCAGGACTCTGCATGAGTTTAATAGCTAGTTGAAAGCTAGTTAAAGTGTATTTTATTGAAAATCATGTAAAATACCGACTGCTTGTACTTATGCTCAGCGCTCAGGCGCTCATTAACATTGCTCATGTATATGTGGCTAGTGATTTTTACCCTTTATGGTAACTTTGTTCATCGATCAGATTACAAATCCAGTTGGGCGTCCAGCGTCTAAATGATCCTTAACGCTGCTGCGCAGCAATCCCCGACTACAAGACAAATGTACTTGGGGTCACATCTTGCCCCTTCATCTTTTGTTCATCTTATAGTATTTCCTGTTACTGTACCATTTCGATCAGTTTGTACTCACATGACGTAAATACCCAAAAAATTAAATCCAAAAAAATCTCAAAATTCAAAAGAAAAATAATGGCGGGGTTTTCGGAAACGGGTGTGACCTGTGACGTACGAGCTGCTCGAAATGGTACAGTAATCTAGTACTTGCTTTGTTGTATTTCACCAATTGGATATGATACAACTCCGACTGTACTTATTAATCATAACTTATCCGGTTACTGATACTTTGTATGTACCGGACCACCTTAGTAATATTTATTACAGTACACAGTATATAAGGCCTTCTCTGAGGCCAGTATCTGTCATAGGTATCCGGCGCAGTGGGGACTCAGAGCTGTGAGGCTCAGGCAATGAGGGATAAGAGAAGATAACTGTTATACTACTTGGCCTTGGAGGTAGGCCTTATATACTACAGCATAGCTATTCTAGAGTAATCTACGAGGTTCTACTACCTTGGTAAGTATTAGTAAATACATCAGTAAGCAACGTCGGAAGAGAATTAGTACCGGATTGACATGATGTCATCGTCGGATCGGCAACTACAACAGTATCTATAGTTATCCAGTTATCTTCTATCTCTCAAGCCTCACGGCTTATTCAGTTCCCTGCGCCGAGTATTTACAACATGCTTACTCTTATTTCTGCTACTGACTATGCTTAACTGATCATTAACTTTCACTAGCGCTTGATTGACTTTGTTTGAGCAATGTTTGAGTGCAGATAAATGATATGATCCAACAGATGATAAAGTCACGTTTGCGTCGCATGCACAGGGAGTGAACAAATTCCAGTACTTCTCACAATTACAAAGAGAAACTTGGCCCCTGGTATGGATTGCTAACCAGCTGTGGGCACTATTCAAGAAAAATCACTGTGTGATTAGTTGAAAAAGCAGCCGCGTTGAGGAGGTGACGCTGGGATTTATTGAGCAAGGTGCAAAGAAACAAGAGTACAGGAGTAGATAGAAAATAGGAATAGGAAGCAGGAAATGGTTGAAAAACTATGTGTGGGACTCCCAGACACAAAAAGAGCTGCTACAATAATTACTGGCATAGCAATAATCAAGAAACTGTAAGGAATATTGTCAAACGGATGATATGCATGATATGAGAACATACCTGGCAGAGTTAGGATAGAGAGAAGTCAGTTTATCACTCCACCTGTGGATAAATATGCTACAACTTCAAATGTCCAAGTGAGAGGCCCAGAGGATGGGTCCAGGCTGGTGACAATAAACCTGGAGACTCCTGGAGAACACCCAGAGAATTGTCTGGACAAATCTGGGGAAGAACTCACCAAAAGAACATCCTCTGATAGAGGGAGTATAGTGCCGTTGTTGAAGGAACACAGTGTTGTAAATACTGTTGGATATTTATCCTGGGCTGCTCAATCGAGGCTGTGGACAAACACATATATACAAATGATGTGTAACTACAACCCTTGATAACAATCTAATAGTAGTCTTGAACCACCATCTCAGAGCCATCTCAGAGCCATCTAAGAGTCTAGGAGTCTTCATTAACCAACAGGTTATGGGCCCCGTGTCCACACTATACATCTAGGAGTTTTATTCATCATCTAGGAGCTTTACTTTTCACCCAATCACTCAATCTCACTCATTTCATCATCCCATCCCCAATCCCTTTTCAACGACTCATATTCATTCACTATGGCCACACTTTCAGCTCTTCTTAATCTTGGAAGGAACATTCCCCTACTTTCCACTACAAATGCTGATGACTGGAGCAACTGGAAAGAGGATGTTCTGCAAATGGTGCTTAGTGCAGATGGTCAGAGCGCCAAGATTGCCACAGGGTTGACTTCACGTCCATCAGAGGCTGCTGATGCCAAGGAATGGGATCGACTCAACTCACAGGCTGCGTCCATCATTAAATCCCTCACTAATCGAGACTGCTGAAACATCTACAAGGATAAGACAAATGCTTCCGAAATCTGGAGTGCACTTGTCTCCTATTTTGAAAAATCATCATTTTCCTCACGTTCAGCTACACGTGCTGCCTATCACCGCATTACGCATGATCCGCTTAAACCAACCAAAGTCTATCTTGATGCTTTGGATGATATGTGTGCTCGTCTTCAGGCACTACTCCCTTCCGGTGAAACAATCTCTGATAGTTATCACAAGGATATCATGCTCCAGAACCTTCATTCATCATTTGAGGCCTGGAAAACATCTCTTCTCGCCCAACCTACTGGTGAGCCCAATCTTAAAACCTGCCGCACTGTTCTTGAGAGTGCTATGGTTTCATTTGACCCTGAGAAGAGAGCCGATGAAATTTTAGATGGGATTAATAACCCGTCTGAACCATCCTCCCGTGTAGAGGCTGCTCATGCTTATGCTACAGCTTTCCGAAAGGGAAGTAAAGGAGGAAGTCGGAATGGATCTGGTACTAGGGAAAGTTTTAGTGGTAGAGGGGGAGGAAGAGGGGGAGCTTCCAATGGAAGCGGCCATGAAGATGGACAAGGATTTATAGACAGTCGCGGAAATCGCTGGTGCAATATGTCTATGGATGGCTGTCACCGTTGTGGAGGTATGTCGCACAAGGCTTCTAACTGTGTCAAGGACATGCCAGAGGAAGTCAAGCACTGGTGTCTTAACCGCGCATATGACACTGCGCACATCACTCACAATCCTCCCAATAACATCTCTTCACATTTCATTGCTCCTATTGATACTTATGGTTTTTTCTGCTCATCCTACTTGTCCACCCTTTGAAGAGGAGGAGTATATTGATTTTCATGCTTGATTATATTTATAGCTTAGGGGGAGCTCTCTTTGTTTCGCAGAGGGGGAGTGTTGGATATTTATCCTGGGCTGCTCAATCGAGGCTGTGGACAAACACATATATACAAATGATGTGTAACTACAACCCTTGATAACAATCTAATAGTAGTCTTGAACCACCATCTCAGAGCCATCTCAGAGCCATCTAAGAGTCTAGGAGTCTTCATTAACCAACAAATACTCGGGCCTCGGCGCAGGGACTGAATAAGCCGTGAGGCTTGAGAGACAGAAGAGACTAGATTGAGCACTATAGATACCGGCCTCAGAGAAGGCCTTATATACTGTGTACTGTAGTAAATATTACTAAGGTGGTCCGGTACATACAAAGTATCAGTAACCGGATAAGTAATGATTAATAAGTACAGTCGGAGTTGTATCATATCTGATCGGCGAAATACAACACACAGAATGGCTCAAGCGCTCCTCCCTCAACCTTGCCTCAACCACGTCAATAAATTGTGCCGCACAGAAATTTCAGCAGATACAGCATGTAGCAAGCCACCTCCAACACTGCTCCCAATCATGCTACTGCCCCAGCTTAGTATTGGACTCCTTTTATGACGTCGGTTTTCATCATTTAAAGAGGCCTATTGATCATACTTCGGTGTTCGGGTACATCCTACTTTAGATCAAAAAATGTACTTTGTTTGTGTACTTTGTTGGCATTGTAGACATTCAAAAGCATGTACTAGTCTTTTGACTCTGACTAGGTGTGCATTAGATGCTATTAGATGCCATAATTGGATACTGACAGGCAGAGATAGATAATGATCCAACGGAACGATTAAGCGCCGGAGCACATGATTGTCACATGCTCGCGCAATTTGTTCTCCGGCAGCAAGATAGCACCGTCGTTGAAGAAACACCCGTCACTCGGAATGGCTCAAGCGCTCCTCTTATGTTGATCGCTCGTGTCGCTCCAAATCCTGGCAGATACAGCATGTAGCAGCCGCTGCTCATGCTGCTCATGCTGCCCCAACTTAGTAGTATTGGGCTTGTTTGCTCTCGAAATGTTTTATGCTCATTGCTCGCATTCTTCACTCTCATGTATCAGTTGCATCCCATTGCACAGAGTCGGACTTCTTGCAGTACCACCACCGCTTATGCTACAAATGTTTACAGTGTTCCCCAACTCACAAGCCGTGGGCAGTTCGTATGTGCTCATTTTCCAATACTATTGTTACAATTTATGTCTCGGCGGCATTGCAAGCCTCCCCAATAGCTTTCCACACAGCTGGAAAGGTCTCTTCAACCTCGTCAGTGAGTTCACAGGCTTGTATTTCTATGGCTAGCGCTTGGGAGATTAACATTGGCCTTGACCTGATCGGCCATCTGAGCTCTGCCCAAACATAAAGGGAGGGCATTAAAAGCGGTGGCTTTCTCTTTGAGGGTCTTCAAGGCTTCAGCCAAATCAATCTCAGTGACGGCTAGATGAGACAATGGATGAAGTATTCAGCAGCCATCATCTCTTTGCAAGAATCAAGGACAGAGGCTTCAGTGATATTTGCTCGCTTCCTGGTACGACGCGACACGACTTTGGCGCTCATGTTTTCGCACATGACTTTGCCATCCGTCGGATCTTATCATTTATCTGCACTCAAATGAAGTCAATCCAGTGCTAGTGAAAGTTAATGATCAGTTATACATAATCAGTATAAGAAATAAGAGCTAGTAAGGACTAGAGCAACAGCAAATAATGTAGGATAAAGGAACAAGATGTGACCCCAAGTTTGCCCCAAGTCAAGCCCCAAGTGTTGGATTTGGGATTTGTCATTCCAAGCTCGTAATCTTACATAGGTACAAAACTGTAGTCAGCGGATGCTTCTGCATCCGTTTGTCTCTCTCTTCTGACCGTCACGGAGAGGACAACCGGAATATACTCGTTGCCGCCTTTTTACCCTCAGGAGCCTATCACAACACCAAGTACAGAAGAAGAAGAACACAGAGAGACATGTACATACATGCAGTAGAAATACTCGCTCAAAGTACGTCAGGTCAGTAGAATCAATGTATTTTGATCACAAAGTACATTAAATGATGAAAACTGACCTTATATCCTTTGCTCTTGAAATGTTTTATGCTTGCATTCTTCACTCTCATGTATCAGTTATATCCCAATGTGCATCAGACTTCTTGATGTATCATCACCCTTAGTTTTGCTCTCGAGATGCACTCCACTGAGACATTTATGAGTTGCATCCCATTGTGTGCCAGACTTATTGTTGTACTCATTGCTTGCTGTTGCGCAACTGTTGCGTCATTTTAAACTTGGTGGTTAATCTAGCTAGTGTCATGTCCTAGGTAATCAAATGCATATATGTAAGACTGCAAAACAACCAAACACCTAGCGCTGAGGTAATTAAAGTACTTCCAATAGAAGATAATTTGTCTGAAGGCACTGGTACAGCCGGGCAACTACCTGCCACAATAAGTGGGATAAGATACTGCTAAGCCGAGAAACAGTTGTAATTATACAGTAGTAGAGAGTTATGAATCACTCTAAGGCTAAGTATAATCATTTACTTAAACATGTAGAAGTTGACAGGATAATGGAGTGCAATGCTGCTCATTAGAGAGTTGTTGTACATACACTGATTGTTTAAGAAATGGCATTGATTCCCTAGAAATAGCAGAAATACTCGGGAGAGTCGGAACTTGGTCGGAACGACGGTACGGCTCAACTTGAAAACCTATTAGTATTGGTTGGGTTTATCACAAATGCACCTCGACATCACACCTATCAAGGAATGTAAGCCTGGTAAGATGGGCCCCACATGCCAGGCCCCCTTCCCTTGATTAGCGTCTTTCCCTACACTGCGAATATTTCTGCCAATAATTCCAGATATCTTGAATAAGGTAAGAGTCCAGAAGGTCCATAGAACCTTCATGTAAGCTACATAAAACCGGTAACGAAGTTTTGTAAGTAATTCCATGATATCTGTTGCCAAGACTTAGCTATCGGCCTGAGGTCATCGCCATGATCCATCAAACACTGCTCGCCTGCTGTTAGCCCGCCCCTTGTCCCGCCCCTTACGATGATTCCTCAAATAGATGGCCACTCAACAACGCAGTTACTCCGCCGTTCATTTATCTGCTTGCGAGGCGCCTTAACTCAGTGTATTCTTGAGCAGCAAACTGCGTATATTTAATGGAAGCTACGCCAAAATCTGCGGCACTTACCAGCGTCGGAACATTCCTTCCTTGTAGTCTACTTTACAGGAATGGATGTGCCGCTCATGTTAGTAACCACACTCATGGTTACGAAGTTGTAATGTCTAGCAGCTGGGGCTACAGTAGGAGCAGGAGCTGCAGCCTGCGAAACGGCAGACAACCCTGCGATCTCCAAAGCCCGACGTTCTGTAACTAAAGAGGTTTCATATGCCGCAAGCTAGTTGTCATGCTCTGACAACGTCACATTCATTCGACGGGCTTGTATGACGACCTCAATGAAGTTCCGGCACTTCCAGCACCCTCCTTGCCTGCCATGGCCTCTCCTTTGCCATCCGTGCTTTCTTCTCCATCATTACCACCTTCTTTATCGCTCCTGGAATCTGACTTGGCCCCTCCAACCCAATCCAGCGCCCGGAAACGGAAGCTCAGCCGCGAAAAGTCGCGAAGCAAGATGACTCAAACCATCGTGTTATGGGACTTGTTGTTTACGGTAACGCAAGCACTACCCACTGCGCAGAAGATTCTGTCACTGCCCAAGCTCATGTGATATCCATCTCGCTGCATGCTTTACTGGAAAAGCAATAGCAGACAACCGCCATGGCCCCTTCAGTAACCCAAACGCCGGTGTTGTGCATGGCAGAGGCCGTACAGTAGGTACCTAGCTTTTCTCCGACTTCAATTAACTGAATTACCTCTCAGCAACCTAGGAATGTTGTGAATGACGAAGCTAACGCTGTGGTTATCGACTGTCTTATCAACTCGGCTCCCTTTCCACATCTATCTGGCTATGCCGCTGGTACATAGTGTCTGAACTTTGCAGTACACAGTTTGACCGCCTCCTCGCTAGTGACAGCTCTCTTATTTGCATCTTCGAAAACAGTGTAATGGCCTCCCAGCGTTTAACTCTGGCCCTCGTACTGTTTACATCCCTTAGTGACTTTGGCAACTTGCCAGTCTTGCCTTTCCTTTGGTGCCGGAGGTAAATTTTGTTGGGTTGACAGACTGAGGAGAAATACTGGGCTTCGCCAAGCAGGCTGAAGAAGAGAGAGTGCGTAAGGAAGGGCACTGAGAAATGGGCTTAAATCTATATTCCAGACTTGAGGGGCTTGGGCTCTGTACTTAGAATGTAACTATATCATTTGCCTTCATGGCTATGTTTTTTTGTACTTAAAGACGAGTTGAGCTTGTGTCGGCCTGCCAGTCCAACACTTGACTTCAATGCTTGCAACGTCGAGCAAGCTGGATCAAGAAAGTTTTAAGCTACTTCACTAATGCAGAAGGCTTCCGTTAGAGCTAATAGACCTTTGTATGTATTTTAAAACGCATCGCTCCACATGTCATTGTGCTGCATCTGTTTGACCATTAAACATAACTTCAGTTACATTTTGACTGTCTCTGCTACACTTTCCAACTTCGTAAATTTTAGGATACATAAAAATGACAGCTCATTGTAGACCTAATCATACAGAGTCTGTGGGTGTAGCTATACCATCTATAAGTAGATTTGTTTGGTGAAAAAGGCACCCGAAAGAGGCCGCTTTCTTAAATGCTGGGACAAATACTCACACACGCGGGTTACCAGAACCTACGTAGGTTTGGATTTGCGACTTAATCAGCTATATTTATCTTTTTATATATTATACAAACTTCAATCTGTATGCAAACCGCGGTTCTAGAAGACATCTAGCTTTGCCGCCTTTCAAAGTGTTGAGCAATCACGATGAAAGAATTATATAATTTGACTACATAAGAAGGTAAATAAAACATATAAAAACTTATCAGAGTTAACGCGCCACTGGTGCTGCATGCATTTGATACTTCAGAAGCAAAGGCGGGTCAATGGGCGCAATGAGGCGCAATGCCGACAGGATGGCGGGTACCCGCTCCTTACCAAGTGAAAATGATGGCACCTGTTCTGCCAAGTCTCCGCAACTGTGTCGTCGAAAGTAATAAAGCAAGTCATGTGGACTAGAAAAATGCTGCCTGTGCAGCACTACGTTTAAAGATATACAGGAAGTGTAAGAAGCATGAGGCGGGGTTTCCCTGTTATGCTGCACTTCTCCAGCGTGCCAGTGATATATTTTCCTCCAGGCATGTGCTGCTCATATCTTTCATTCCACGTGTACCTTCCAGTCAACAGGCACTTTTCCAGCGACCCCAAGATGCGCGCCTTAGAATAATTGCGCAAAGACATTGCAGTTGACGGCAACTCAGGCGAAGCAGGGAGGTATCCTACTTGAACTAGGGCCGAGGTGGCTTTTGTTTCATTTTTTGGGGGAAGCCGCTTCACGAGTGAGAGTGCCATAAAGGTCAATTACTTTGATAGAGAATTCCCAGCCAGCAGTAGCAGGCTGCATTGGAGACAAGGTACCATATTTCCAGCAGATGTATTTCTCAATAAAACCCACCCATTGTTGAATCGCCGTTATACGAGGCCTATGCCGTCAACCTCCATGTCGGATCCTTGGAAGTCAAGAGGATCACGTCTCCAGAGATATCATCTAGAGCACTTTGTAATTCTGTACTGAGGCCTTGAGGTTTACATCGAGTATTGAGATGCTTTGAATAGGCACAAAAAGCTAAGCAAAGTGTGCGCGCAAAACCCAGTTGAAGACTGCGTAAAATTCTGCCCGGGAAAGGGAGATTCCGCAAAGCAAGGACAAATGCCAGCGGGACAGTGGGACGGAATCCAATACAATGCACGCAGGCGAAGAGACAGTGGGATCTGTGTTGGCTGCGGCTAAAAATAACAGGGCGGGACACTGGCAGGTGAAGAGACGGCGGGTTCCATGTGATTTGTAAAATAGCAAGGCGGGACAACGGGCGGGCTAACAGCAGGCGGGCAGTGTTTGATGGATCATGGAGGCCTGATAACCCAAGTCTTGGCAACAGATGGAATTACGAAACTTTGTCGTACCAGTTTTATGTAGCTTACATGAAGGTTCTATGGACCTTCTAGACTCTTACCTTATTCAAGATATCTAGAATTATTAGCAGAAATATTCGCAGTGTAGGGAAAGACGCGAATCAAGGGAAGGGGGCCTGGCATGTGGGGCCCATCTTACCAGGCTTACATCTATTGATTGGTGTGATGACGAGGTGCACAAATGGAGAGCTCGTTCCGGATATATCCCAGAAAGGGATATTCCTTTCAATTACATATGCCGAGCGGTTTATTTCAAGATTGTTCAGAAGAGTGAATTATAAATTGTGAAAGCAAGCTCAAAAGAGGGGAAGTACGAGGAACGAGAAGAATTGCCATGCCTTGGTGATGCCGGTAGGTCATGTGCGCCCGCATAGCCTAATTGGGCATGAGCCTCCCGGCAGTGATCCGAAACATTCATGGTTATGATGGAGATCATCGAAAAACAGACTAGCCGGCATAGCGGCTCGACATGAAACAACTGGCACGGCGGCTGAAGATCAGGTGGGAAAGAACTACCCGATCTGGCGGTTTTTGAAGAATCCAACACTCAATTGGCACCTACAAGACCCTCCCTTCCCTTCGGTCAGAGTCGGGGAAGGCACTTCTTTCTATCGTTGATTTCATACGACGGTGATGGTGTAGTGCGTGCGGACACACTCTGGATTCAATTTCACCTGGTTTCCTTCATTCGCTCAAGAGGATACGATACGATACGAAAAATAGCTGGAACTGCGGTCAACCGTCGACGCATAGGCCTTTTTCGGCTACTAATTTTTTTGGTTGGAAAGAGCGATGAAATTGGCCCGTATTGATATTGAGGTACGCTGAATCCAACACTTATTCACTTAGAATCCTTCTGTAACGCAATCATTTGTGGGCTTGAAAAGTTTGAAGTTTCTAATCCTATACCACGGCTCTCGTTAACGGTTCTACAGTGTCTCTTCAGAAGAGTCCTCAAGTGTATTCCTCTCAGCTTTGAAGACTGCATTGGCACCAAGCCTCGGCGCCCACACCCAAGCCCCGCGACTGTACCGTCCGCGTCAGGACTCAGACACAGAGACATTCGAGAACACAGGGACATTCGAGAATTGAGCGCCACCCGTTCGAAGATCTCAGAGTGTTTTGAAACGGAACAGGTACATCGCAAATAATAATATCCCTACTTCGGGCGGAAACAATGTCAAAGTGTAAATCTATATATTGGAGAACGGTATTCGGCGGGCGGATAAGACCTCAGATCCTCCACTCTTGACTTCCAAACTCTCTCTACGAACACGTCTGATACCCTCTTCCAGTTACCAACATCTGCATGGCCTCTAGATCTATATTTGATGGGTGTGGAGACTGGAGAAAGGATTGTACTACTACATATGGGTTGCGGTTACTTATCAAATCGGCGAAACCAAAGCTCGCCAGAACCACGAACCCAAGGCGATGATATCATCACAGCTTCTCATCTTTTCATCTTCTCATAGTCTTACGAACAATATCACAAGTCAAGAAGTTTGTGATTGATCATTCTTTCTGGAACTGAGCCGTAACGGTGGTCTGAATGTCTTGGATCGTTTGACGAGGTTTCATTGGTTCTCACTATCGTCCATTAGACTGTGCATTCGCTGTAATGGTTTCCGACGGTGCCCCCGTACCCTGCCAGTGTCTGTTCTCCCTGAAAAATCCAACCACCGTGAACACACTGGGAAAGACGATAGGGAAGTGGTACGACGCAGTCTACATCACAAAATCATCGATGTTACTACTTTTTCCTTTCTGTCCATTTTACGAGTCTATCGTCCATTCAACTCCTTTCGAACGCCTGACCCCCGAAATTGCTTAAATTTCTGTCCAATGGCTACACTGCCCTCGCTGTTGACTGGCAGTGAATGGGATCAGCGTCAGATTGTATTTGCTTACCATTATCAATGAACCTGGTAGCGCAGGCGATCCTAGGCGATCCACATAGCGAGCACACTGCCGCAACGGATATTTCGGCATGCAAAAAAACTCTGGAGATAAGAGGTTTGAAACCCAGAATTCGGATTTCGTACATGGACGAGCATGGCCCATGGTTCATGTCCATTCGACGCTGCTTTCCGCGTGCCACGCCCCATTATCCATTCCGTTCCATCTTTCTATCACATACACTGCTCTTACTACTCTACTACTGGAATGAAATCTAATTGTTCCCCACTGAGTATATACTCCAGATATACCTAGAATGGATTAGGGATCACAGAGGCACTTGCAGATCTGGTTGGGATGGGAAACCTACAGGGAGTCAACTCGATTAAGCCCCGCATACAGCTCGCTTCAATATGTGGTATCCAAGATTTTAGCGTACCGTTTCACGCTCGCCGAGCTCTGAAAACTAAAGTTTCAGTTGAATCTATTAATAGTGTGGCGCCTCGGGATGTTGATCGACAAGTAGACTAGAATCAAGTACGGTTCATACTGAGGGTGGCAGATGAGGGATTTGGATATAATAGGCGGAGTAGAAAGATGTGCCTTGTATCCTCCAGTTGAAGAACCTCTTATCAAGGATCCATTGTTTCTGGGGACAGTATTTGATATCAACGAACGTATTGGAAGAAGTTATGCCGGTGCTGTACATAATACGTATCACCTTGCTGAAGACCAGGTTGTGAAAAGTCATGATCTATGAAGTGCTGCTCGTAACCTACAAGCAGGTCGGTAGGACACTGACCATGGTATCCATAGAATGTGTTATAAATGTTGGTATCCTAGACGCCCCGCTGAGTCCGCATCTCAGTCAAGGATTTCCAAGGCAATGGACCTGAGCCACTATAAGACCATAAAATGTATGTCGTACAGACACAACCCTCCGTTGCCCACCCCCCTCTTTTCCAGGAAAACATGGTTGATCTTTGTTCTCTCTTCCCGCTGGTAAGCCTGCAAAAAAAAACCCGATGTTTGGCTGATTAAACTAACGCTCTCGGAATAAGGAGTGCACCGGATCGGAGATCCCACAGTTCTCAGGCATTATTGAGCCCTTGCCCTTCCCGACAATAACTTTCCCCTTCTCTTTCCCCAGTTTAAATTCTCCGGGCCCAGTCTCCGGGCCCATTACTATAGTACACACTATTGGTGCGGCCACTCAGATGCTTTCTTCCAAAGCTTCCTTGAATGATGCTACTTTTTTTAGTCACTGTCTCTACAACTCATGATACTACCACCACACTCTCTTCAGCTACTTCGCACACCTCCTCTACACTCTCTGCAACTATTCCACATACCTCTACAATCTCCTCAGCTACTTCACCCATTCCCTCTAGCAGTAGTACACCTCTTTCAACTACTTCACCCACACCATCCCCCACACCCTCAGGAACCAGTTCAGATGATGCTGTTAACAGCAAGTCAACGTCAACATCAAAAGCATTAGGAGGCGCAATCGGGGCATTGTCTTGCTTTTTCTTATCATCATTGCATACTGGTTGATTCGAAGGCGACGGAAACATCAACTACGACGTGCACAGATGAGTACTATAAGTTTGTCCATTGTAAGTGGAATGGAATGGCTGAAAGTAAATAGATTGACAAGATGGTTTTTTAGTGATTTTGAAACTGGTTCCTCGAGGCCTATATAAACCCCCCAGTGAGGCTTGCCAATCCCTTGAAATGAGGCAAGTTTGTATATGAGCACTGTGACTCTCGCTCTAACGCAATCAAATCTTTGGCCTAGGTATTGACGGACAATGATCATAAACTCCGGAATTTGCCATGGGTGTAGACTCGGGGAACTACTGGAGCATGGGGAAGAGGTGGGGTGTTAAGAGGTAACAGCCGCTCTCAAAGAAAGAGTGGCTGACATTCAAGTCGCCTCAGTCGGAAGACTGACGAAGGGGTGATGAATGATTATCAACAACGACCTATCTCAGCCCGAGGCAAGACCGAGGTCGCATTGATATTTCCGGAGTGCTATGTTTGTATTCTATGTCATTGAACGGACAGCTGTATCGAAAGTGGATCAATGTTTTGATCAAGATTTCATTATCGTTAATAAATATTGTCAATTCCCTGAGCTTCTGAGATAATATTTGACTCGAATTAAGCTTAAAATATGCAGCTTTGGCCTTCTATATTTCTCTACTTGCTATGACTCATCTAATTTTGTCTTCATCCGATCTTATCCTTTTGGATGGGGCATATGCCTCAAATACCTTGCGTGCTCATCGGAGTCTTACGACGTAACATTAAAGTTTCTGCGATGCCGCGCTCACCTCGCGCGCAATAGCCTGAGGTCTTTTCGCTTGTAGGCAATAGAAATGCTGAACCGATAACTTCAACCTCCTGACGAAATGAATTATTTACCTGTGAGCGATCTACCTCGAGGTAATTATGTGCTCGTGTACTTACTGCACCCCTTTCAATGCGCCGTTGGCTTGGAGTCGGCGGTTACCGGTGCTGAATATAACAACCTCCATGGAGCAGCAGCGGCGCGTGTGTCTTATTATGATCTCGGAGGAGTCCTCATCGATCATCTGTCGTGCGGTGACTTGCATGGTCCCCACCATAACTCGCTTCAATCCGACATGAACATGGGAACTGTCAGTTCTCAGGTCTGGGGCTTTGTCAGTCTGAGCCAGAAAGTATAGATACCTGAGCAATTGCAAGGGGAAGGATTAAGAGAAGACTGAACTTGGAGAAGTGGTGTTTGCTGTATGCGAAGGGGAGGGAGTTTCGAGTCCCATAGGCTTGTTCACGGTGGATATAAGGATTACCAGAGTCTAAATAGTAATCGATGTATATACATTAACAAAACGTGTAGTCCAATTCAGTAACGGACGAAAAGGTTGAGTTGCAAGAACAAGAGTTCGTTACTCATCGATGCAAAGCTTAATCCAAAGGCGATACCACACACAGTGGAATTATAGGGAGCGAACGGAAACTCAAGTGGCTACGAGGAAGTGGTATACAAAGAAAGTCTCCAGAGAAGATTGATAGGATTGGATTTTCAGATCTACTTAGCACATAAGAAGAAAACTAGACATCGATAGTACCGTCATTAGAGCTTGCCATCGATGGAGTTGAGCTCATGGGTACTCAGTATCGTCATAGCTCGTCGCATTACGTTCCAGATTTATATAGGTGCACACGAAACAGGCATAGCTGGCTTTTTCCTTGAGACTGGCTTAATACATTTCCTTCCATCTAAGTATTGCTCCAATTAAGTACTGCCATATAAATATTAAATCGGTCAATGCTGTTGTTCATTGCCAGAGTATGTTATCCTTCCTCTCGCCTTGTAACTAGCTAGCTATTCCACACTATTAGCCAGTATACTTCCGGTGAGCCAAAGCACCTTTTTTAGCATGGTCAAAGCTGAGAATCTTGAGTCAAATTTCACCGTTTCACAGCAAACAGAGAAGCTTACGACTTGAAGCTGGAATTGAAACAATAACAGATTACTTACGTTACCCACATAGATTCACTGCAAGGTGGAGGCTAGAAGCAGCATAGTAATCTCCAAGGAAGGCATAAAAAAAGCTCGATCTTGCCTTCTCTGTTGCCTGAATACGCACTTTCAATGAGTACGTTTACGTCGGCTACTTTTGAGGCTAATAAATGGAGGTAGACGGAGTCCAGGTGACAGCTATTCCTACTCTTGGACCATGCTTTGTGAGAAATTCTTCCTTCCTTGCGGCTAGTATTGAAGCCTTGGTATCGATTCCCCGTTAAAATCTTACACGTGTATGTATTTAAGTACATCGATCTATGCTAAAGAAAGAACTCGGACCTCCCAGAAACGTGTCATATACTAGTGATTTCAGCTTTAAACCTCATTCCCTTCCTATGTCAATGCTGCAGCTCAAGTCTTTGCTCACTTCCTTGTTTTCATTTCGGTCCCATTCGCCGATAAATCCCCACTTGACATTATGCCAACGAAGAAAACCATTACCAACGTCGTGGAAATGCGGGAGGTGACGCTTCCCACAACCGAATGGCTCGCAAGGTTGCGGGACGAAAACTGGGACCAATCTGGACGTCTGAGGGATCTCGAGTTATGCCAAGTGACGATGGTAGAGCATTATAGACAGAGCTCTGGGCTGATGCCGCATGAGTTTATTATAGCAAGGATCGAGGTTTCAGAAAATAAAGAAACACGGTGCATTCAGCTCGAGAGATTGCCGGATAGGTGGCCACTCAAACCATCTGAAAATTCTTGCGCGAGGGGAAAGGAGGTAGTGTCCGGTGCTTCGTAAGTGCCTAGTATATTTTCGAGACATCAGTGACGATAATGATAACTATATATTTAAGAGTGCTAGAGTCAAGTAACCAAACCTTGATCGCCGTGGGTGCTGGCAGCGGCGAGGCTGACCGCGTGTTCATACAGGGTCCCGACGACTTCTCAAGAGCGAGACAGGCCAAAGGATACAAACTTGTTCAATCTGTTGCTTTATCCAAGGCAACAATGAATGTCATTGATTGTGCTTGCTTGGCTGCTGTTATCACCGAATCCTCCAGAAACTACAGCCTTCGGAGTCATATGTGCTGGTGGTGGAGTGCCATCTTCTTCCGCACCGTTGTTGCATGCTACAATCTTGAAAATGAGGTTGTAAAGGGACCTTTATTCAAATTGGGTGGGCGAGTGGTCATTCGGGGCACGTCCTGGAGCATGATCGGTTCTCGCGGCGAGTTGCATATTCCAGTTGACACTTTCAGTGGTACTGCCACCTCACGGATCGCGATGGGGCACGGGGTAGCACTGAGACATCAGTGGAGGAGGATACAGAAATCATGCGAGAGGACTATGAAAGGTTGGAAGCAGTACAGGAAATGCAGCCGGAACGAAATCATGTAAAAGGGATGATGGAAAGGTACACAAACCGTCGGATTGAGACTTGGGAAGCGATCTGGGTAAACGTGGCTGAAGCTGGAGGGGAGCAGCAGATCTTGAAAACCAGATATGCTGAGCTTGAGAGGAATTTCATTCTTCTTCAGCACCAGCTTCTTGAGGCAAGGTCGCAATCAACGACAATTCATGATTAGACCATGGTAAGTGGATTTCCCTCTGATTACTCAGTATCCTAATCCGATTGCAAGCTCTGATACATTCTATTACTGGTACAGCAGGACACTGGCAACAATTGTTCTCATCTAAGCGAGAGTACACATGTGTGCATATCTACCTATGTGGATAGCATTTGGATAGAACTTATCACAGACATGGTCATTCCGAGCGCAGTCGGCGATTTTCTAGTGTAAAGTAGTCAAAACATCTTTTCTTGATTCGAGTTCCATTATCAAGCCCTTGATCTCCTCATACTTCCTTTTTAGCAACAGATTTTCTCTTCTTGCCTTCCATAATTGTATCTTTCGGTTTTCCATTTCTGCAGCAGTAAGTGTCTGAATGTTTTTTCGAGTCTGTGTCCGAAGTTCATTATACTTTGAAATCATCCCTGTATGATCTATCAGTCTGTTTTCTGGGCCTCCAAGTGGCTATGGAAATTTTCAGTTCTTCTATAGTTTTATTCCTTGGCAGGACTAACCTGGTTACTCACATGATTTATTTTGAAAATGGAAACACCCCGCCATCTCTCAACTCCAACAGTCCAGTTACATTTGGAAATAGTGATAGGTCTTACACCGTTGACTGCTTGGCCGTAATTTCCATCAGGGACCAGGTACAACTCCGAAGCAGACCGTATTATTCTCCAGGCTAGCATTCCTCTAAAAATAATCAGTCGCCCGCCAAGTCGGAACAGTGGTCCTTTCTGAATCCGATCTTCAAGGCGATAGTGGACGACAATTGTATGAAAGAAAACAGCGCACCACCACCAGCACATATAGTGGATGAGACTATAATATCTGGATGAATAAGTGATTGCGGCGGCCAGAGAGGCGCAGTCAATCACGTCCATTTTTTCTTCAGGGTATAGCTTGACCCCTTGAACAAGTTCATATCTTCCTTTGATTTCATTTTCCAGAATATCTGGAAAAATCAAAGTCGTGGTGTCCCCATTCCCACCCCCCAGCCCGTTATGGTCTGGAAATTGCGTACCCATTGCGTACTTTGAAGTTGTGAATTGAGTATCTTTTGTCTTATACAGCAGTTGGACTCACAAGGCTGTTCTTTTTGTCGAGACTTCATACTGCCTCCGCAATGTTCCGTTGCTTGGGTACCGGTCAAGTCGGATACAGTGTTGAGGGGAATTAGCATGAACCTGAATATGAATAACTATAAACTCGTGTGGCACACTCGTAATTGTCGATGCTCGATAGTGATCCACACGGACTACGCGACAGGACTCAAGCTCTTCCAGACGTCCAGGGCGTCCGACATTCTCCTCTTGTAGCTTCCGGTGCCACTCTGCTGTAAGGTATCGCCTGGTGGAAAGTTCCACAACATCTGGGATTCGGCTTGTCATAAAGCGAGGGGAGCTTGTTAGCTGAAGTCATTCTGTCTGGATTATTTGCTCAAGTAGTTATACATTGGTCGTGCTGTTGGACTAGTACCAAAGTGTATTAGTATGTACAATGAACACTCAGCAAAACCTGTAGGTGCACAGGATCACTTGAACAGCAAATCATAGTGAATGCAGCCCTGTTAATAGAGGGGCGATTCGGTTAGCGCAACTCAAATCAATGGTTATGACCAAAAGAGGCCGATGGCACACGTATACTACTGCAAACTTGGGGCATCGGGATATCTGTATATGGGTAAATTTCCTGTTAAAAGTTCCAGCTGTATTGTTAAACGCCTCACTGGCGCGTGACTCATCTGGATTCTGGACAGCTTCGTTACAGCTTTTCGTTAGCTTCACCACGACTTCAGGAAGCCCATTCAGCGGTCACGACCCAACACTACGACGAGCTGGCTACAGTACAAGAATCAACTTTATAGTAGTGGATCGACATGAATATGCTCATAGTGCAACAAATGTTGCTAACAGGAACCAGACGGCTTGAATTCGCAAATTGGACAACAAATCTGAGAGTTCGACATTGAACGGCTCAGATGAAGATATCGTGTTTGTCGTATCTGTAGGTTCACCGATGGCTATCTTCTATTCCTCCTCCCGGGTTGCTCTCGGGGCTCTAGATCCTTGATTCCAAATTTCATGAACTTGACTACCACATGGCAGGCGCGACATCGTTGAATCCCAGTATGAATATCTCAATTCCAGAACAACGTCGAGTCGAAGTGCAACGGACGTCCTTTAAATTCTCAGGTGAAACTGATTTGCGCTAAAGATTACTTGCTACAAGACCGACCCCCCGTAATACCCAATCTTTACGGTGTACTCCCGATTCCCTCCTTTCGATCCCTGGTTTTCTTCCGCTTCTTTTAAAACACTTTCATTTGTAACGTATTCACAGCTACTTATATAAAAGACGAATCCATCCACTACTATTCTGGGAACTTGACTGGAAGCCTTCGGCGGATTCAAGTTAGCTTGAAGCTTCATCGATCATTGGACTCGGATACATGGCTGGCGCTAGGGCCGACGCCTTTGCATGATGCATGATGCATGATGGTCGAGCTCGAGTACGTATACTTAGTCGGTCGGGCTGCTCGGGACCTGGTGGGTACAGAAGCTCTGATGACGTAACTAGCTTGCTAATCTCAGTTCGATCGAATACATAAATAGGCCTTTCCAACTTTCCCTTCCTCAAAACTTCTTCATTTTTCCCTTCCCATGTCTTCAGGCGCCGAACTTATTCTACCCCCATTCACTCGCGAAACAGCCCTAAAAAAAGTCAAAGCAGCCGAGAGGAACTGGAACACCCGCGATCCTGCTCGTGTTTCACTTGGTTATACGCCTGATAGCATCTGGCGCAATAGGGATGTGTTCTTAAAGGGACGGGAGGAGATTGTAGGATTTCTGAAGGCGAAGTGGGAGAGGGAGCATTTTTATGTGTTGAGGAAGGAGCTGTTTGGGTTTGAAGATGATAGGATTGCTGTTCAGGTGGGTTATGAACGTGCTCATTTTGCTGTGATGAGCTTGCTTTGCCATGCTTACACTGTCCCCCTTGCTCCATGTAGTTTTTCTACGAATGGAACGAAAAACCTGATGGATCTGGCCAATGGTTCCGTACGTATGGTCTGGAAGTAAGTCATCTCCCTTGGCGTCGCATGATATCACAGGGTACTCCGCTCATTCAAGAGTCTTACTTCCTTATTACTCTTTCAAAAGGACTGGACATTCGACAGAGAAACAGGTCTCATGCGAAAGCGGATGATGTCCGCCAATGATGTTCGTATTACGGAGAACGAGAGGTGGTTTACAAAAGGGCCGGAACATGTCGATGAGGTGGAGATCAGTGAGAGGCATCTTTGAGATGAGTCGCGAATGAGAATAAGGAAGTTTTTCGAACAAGAAATGTAAGTATGTAATCCAAAATGTACTTGTATCAGTTGTGCACAAAACAGACGACTTCTGCGAGGCGTGGCGCTTGCAAATGTACGAATAGTGCGAGCATAGCCTCCATACTTAACGTGATACTAAACACTGTGGATTGAAACACCGGAGATTAGTTGTTGCACTACATAAAGGCTGTCGAAAGGCACCATTCAAGTTAAAGCTAAGACCAAGGTAGTAGTACCAATGTCGTTATAACCCGTTGACGATGTCATAAGATGAAATGTGGAAAGGACAGGTGAACTCATCTGACATCCACAACCGCTTCTACAGTTTTGACAGTTTTTTTAAGCCATGCAGTTGCACAGTGCACGGAGGCACTAATCCCAGATATATTTTGATGTGGCCAGCTGAGCACGCATCCGCGTCGCGTAGGGAATCATCGTACGTTTCATTTTCAGTTTCCTTTCCAGTTCGCTGAGCGCGGATAGTACGATATGGCAAAATCTGAACTTATATAACATACTCTCAACGCCTCAACGAGAATTATGTACAACGACTGGAGGTATAAAACAGTAAAATATCGAGGTATGACGTGGCGGACACTTACTCGGCAAGAAGAGTAAGAAAGGAAAGAAGAAAGGGAGCTCTCAACCTGCCAGTATGACCGTGGAGCGGATACCCCTGCACCATCCACGCCTATGGAGCCCCAACAGTACGGAATAGTTCTACAAAAGGGATCTCATGCCTGAGAGTCATAGTCGGGGGGATGATCATGGACTACTTCTTCCATTCTTTGCAGCCGTTCCAGGATTTCAGCAACCTTTTGTTCCAGAGGTGTCATTGAGTCGGGGAGAGAGTTACCTATGTTTAATGGCTCTCGGGTAGCATAAAGTTGTTCCCTTCGTTCTCTAGCGCGCTCTGATCGTTTGGATCTGATACCCATGCTGATACCTATATGGTGTGTTCATATTGAAAGCGCGCGCTTACAAACTACCTATAAGCTCACCCTGTATTGAACGCGAAAATCGCCGAATTGTTGATATGCCAACGTATCTGGGAGGATTGCTAGATCATAATAAACCAGGTCTGTCAAGCAATGCCAAAGAGAAGTCCAGGGAGATAACTTTCTGAGCATTCTTCATATGTTTTCTTTCTCGTCTCCGAACCAGCCAGCGGTAGCACATGAGGGAAACGAGGAAAAATAAGAGGACGCCTCCAATTAAGATCCCAATTGCTTTTGCCAACTCCTTAGACCGTTGGCGAGAAGGTGGGGGAGAACCGACGTTGGAGGATGTGAGTGAGGCAGCTTGAATGAGTGTAGGAGCGACTGAGGCACCTCGAATGAGTGTAGGGACGAGTGAGGCAGCATAAATGAGAGTAGGGGGTGTGGGGGAGGCAGCTGTATTCCCAGAGACCCGAACTGGAGTCTCAACCTCAAGTATTGTAGATGTGACAGAGGCCACCGCAGCTATATTTTGCTGGAATCCTGCTGTTGTTCCACTATGTAGACTGCAAGCCACTGTTTATGATTCTCTCGTAGGGGCAAGGAACATGGGTGCGTACATAAGTGAAGTTTCAGTAGAAGGACTACCAATTGAGGTAGCTGCAGCGCCAGCATCCTCCGTCACAAGCAGCTGCAATGGGATAGCTTCATCGATGATTTTTTCCAAGTTAACTTCTTCCTCGACTCGGATGACGCTTGACTGACAGTGGATGTAACCTTAGAAAGAAATTAAATAATCTTTGAAAGGCTTTAGCTCAGGCTAACTTACCAGTACACACTATGATGAAAGAGGCCAAGTACGCCATGGATCCCAGGTAAGCTCAGGTAGAGTGGGAGTAACAGACGGTAGTTCTCATATTAGTGTACAGCTGTTATAGGTTATAGCTGCTCGACTTGACCCTATACAGCCTTGATCTTGGCACGCAGACTTGGGATCACAGAATACTGGTAACAGTAATCAAACAGCCCAAACGGCTACAACGCCGGCGGCATGACTATGAAATGAAACATACTTAAGAGTGTCCAGCGAGTGTTGGGGTTTCAACAATTTATATCAAAAGCTTTTGATCACTGTAGTCTGCAACACTGCTCTTTCCATCGGTTGAGGTAGAGAATAAGGCCAAGCACTGGCCAAGCGCGGTCCACGGAGTAACTTGATATTGGACACCAAATATAGGATCGACGGCACTGAGTCTGCAGCGGTGTTCAGATCTTGGACCATACCCACTGGAGTAATTCTCCTCCTTCCTCATGGGGGGCTGGAGCAGGAACGTAAATTAGACTCTGTGCAATACCATCATTTTTCTGCGACGTGGATACAAGGGTGGGCTTGGAGCGGATAAAGAAAGTGCGGTCCGCCCTGGTAGGATTTAAGACGCCCTTGATTTTCTTTTTCTTTGCTTACCATTAAGTATGTGAATTCGAATGTTAAAATGACGAAAAATTTAACTGCGGACCAACTCACTCGTCTACACTGATCAGCGAACCGCGGGTGGACTGGAAACCACTGGAAATGGCTGTATAGTGCTATATAACGCTCCAGCACACCCGTCTCGTGGGCTCTATCATTGACATCAATGGCTGCAATGTTCTGCACCGTAGCCATACTTACGGGCGAATACAGAGCTATATAACTTCCCCAGCCTTCATTATCTACCGCATTTTAACGGCCGATGAGTATACATACTTTACAAGGTCAACTAACCAGATAATTAGCTCCTCCACTCAAAAAAAATCATCCCTCCCACGGACCAGCACAACATTATCGGCGTCGACCTCTGCCGGTTCCATCCAGCCTGGGCCATCACAAGCCCAGTTTGACGGTGCCTTGCTTTGTTGAATGTCATTTGGTCTAAGCGTCTAATTTCTCAATTTGGTACAGCTGGCACAGCATGACAAACAATGAAATTGACTGGAATATGAATAAACCGGCTAGGACAACTTGGAAAAAGAAAAAAGTGGGAACCCGGAAGCCCAGGGAGAACCGGACGTAGGTATACCAGATGACTCAAACTGCTCCCGAGTCTTTTTCGTTCTTTGTCAGTTTCTCGATAATGTTGACAGATTCACCCGCCGTAAAAAGCCACGCTCGGGGACAGATCGTCACAGATGCGTGTACTATGCTAGGATACCGGCCTACGAATAATGATTTGTGTGTGTGTGTAATCCCAAGTTACTAAAGTTAGTAATCTGGGCGTTTGTGGGAACTGGTGACCAGTGCTTACGGATATATCACTAGTAATTTGGTACTAATCGTACTAAGTCAGCCAAACTGCAAGTATATCTGAATGTTGTTCGTATTCGTAATCTCGCCTCACTCGGTACCGGATGGAGGACATAACAGAGGAAGGAGAGACGTGCTTTAAAAGGACAAGTGGCCTGCCAACTTGTAAGAACCAATATCCATATCTATCCCCCGAGTCATTTATTACAAAGCCATGTCTTCAAAATTTGTCGAAGAAAACGCAAAGTATATTTCTCATTATGAGAATACAGGAGCTTTTGAGAAGCTGTTGATAGGTGTGTCCGCGTAACAGCGATCGCAACTATTGAAATCTAATGGTGTGTGATAGTCACTTGCCAAGACGCTCGAATCAAGTATGTGCTTTATATCACAACAAGAGGGCAATAATTCAGATCCTTCTAGTCCCTATGAAAGTCTCGGTATTAAACTTGGGACCACCCATATCGTTCGTAACGCAGGAGGCCGTGTTTACGTCGATCTTCTTCCGGCCCTATCGCTTTCACCTGACCACTAGTACATCCCTCAGGAAAGACGCCCTCCGCAGCATTATCATCGCTCAACAGCTCCTCGATACACGCGACATCGCCATCTTCCACCATACCGGCTGTGGTTTGACAAAATTCACCACATCCGAAATAGTAGACACGATCAAGAAGAATGCATCTCCTGAAAAGGCAGCGGAGGTGGCGCAGGCTCTGGAGCAGTTTCCGGATTTTCAGGAGTTCAAGGACGTGGAAGGGAGTGTTAAAGAGGATGTGGAGTTTTTGAAGGGGTATGCGCTTTTGTTGCCAGACACAAAGGTGATGGGGTGGGTGCATCATGTTGAGGATGGGAGGGTACGTAGTTCCGATGCTTGTGTTTTCAATTCGCGATGAGCTGAATTTTCGTGGTTGTGGTTTTTCTTGTTGTTTTAGGTGACGCAGGTCGTATGATTACTTGAATCGCAAAGGAACGATATGAGATATCGTGTGCATTCCAATGCTTCTGTCTGTATGGGAGAGAAGCAGAACGACACAGAGGCTACACCAAGGAAAGTACCGTTCGTCAGGTCTCATTCCTGTGTCAGGATATCGGCCGTCTGTAATTATAGAATAAGTATTATAATAATCGATGAAATGTCTTGCCAATCTCGAAACAACTACAAAAAACTTTATGATTCCAAATCGTGCGGCTTGAGTGCCCAGAGCCTGAGTACACACACCGTCGGTCAGAATGAGTCACACGTGAAGGAAACTGTTTGAATTTCAGTAATAAGGGCACTTGTACACAGGGAGGTTGTTTCGAGAGACTAGTATCGTATAAAGAGAAATTTGAGTATCAATTTTGTATGGATGTAAGTATCATTTTCTGCAAGTAACATTTCGCGTCGCTCTGTAGCACAGGAGACTCAGAGGCTGTGTTCACTGCCAGACAAAGAAAAATCAGCGTCGAAGATGCAACGATGAGGAACTGTGATCAAACATACTCGGCGGCCTTCTTGCTTGCCCGACTCTTTCTCGGCCTGCTCAACCATATTCAGCATCGCTTCAGGTGCATAATCCGTCCAATGCTCCTTCTTCAAGCACCTCCTCATCTCTCCACAATTCTTGCACTTCTTAGGCTTATCGTCGAAAGCAGATTCGGGGTATCCACTGCCAGAGATTTCGGGGTGTCGAGGACCGGTGTATTGCTTCCTCTGGTCTCCGTGAAGATAGGAGGTCGTCATGGTGCAGTAAGGGACGCCGAAGTTGGCGTTGGGGCAACGACAAGACCCGGTCGGGGCCTGCAAAATGTTCCGGTCTGTGCAAAAAAATTGGATAAGTTTTTGGGAAGCGGTATTCCAGGCCATACACTCACCCTGATTCTCCGGAGCCAAACAATCCCTACAAACAGTCCAGTCACAGTCGTTACACCTTTTACCTTCGCGGCGTGGTCCACAACGCCTGTTACTATCGTCTTCATTCGGGTCAAAGGTGGACTCGTTCCAAAGAGCAAAGCAGCCATCGCAGACACGGGTTGGTCGAGGACTACGAACCCGTTCTGCCCAAGCCATGTCTTCCATCCTAGTGAGTCCTCCTAGAGCAAAGCCTGGACCGCTGAATTTGTTTAGCAGTTTCTCGGTCTTGTGGGCAAGAACGGGCTTAAGGCAGACGCTACGCTTATGCTGTTTCCAGTCTAATGTTTGGCATTCACGTCTGACGCGAAAATCTCAGCCGTAGATAAAAATCTTGAACGAGTGGCATATACTTACGAGCAGTAACTAGACATCGGTTTGTGATCAGAGAGGCTATATATGAGTTATGAGGAGTTTTACATTGTTTTTTGGCATTTTGAACACTTTTGGGGTTTCTCGCATTCCTTTTTGCATGTGTGGCAGCGCATCGTAGTTGAGAGCAAGAAACGCGAATCGAAGCAAACCTTGTTACGTGTTCACGTGTTCAAGAATCGCGCTTCTCGGACCGTAACCCGCGATTCCACTAGAGCGTCTATCAACTAACGCCAGAAGCTTTTCGCCTCACTTTGGCGACGACTTGCGGCGCTAGTTCAATGTATACGCTAAGCTAGTTACTATGTAAGAATCTGCATGATCCTATAACGTCGTAATAGAAGTAGTACATCACTCTGCAGCAGGAGAGGACTCGGAGGTTGTGTTCACTGCTGGACAAAGAAAAATCAGCGTCGACGATGGGACTAGTGATCAAACATACTCCACGGCCTTCAATTTCCTTGCCCGACTCTTTCTCGGCCTGCTCAACCATGTTCAGGATCGCCTCAGGTGCATAATCTGTCCAATGCTCCTTTTTCAAGCACCTCCTCATCTCTCCACAGTTCTTGCACTTCTTGGGCTTGTCGTCGAAAGCAGATTCGGGGTACCCACTGCTAGAGATTTCGGGGTGTCGAGGACCGGTGTAGTGCTTCATTTGGTCACCATGAAGATAGGAGGTCGTCATAGTACAGTAAGGGACGCCGAAGTTGGCGTTGGGGCAACGACAACACCCGGTCGGGGCCTGCAAAATGGTCCAGTCTTTGCAAGAATCGGATAAGTCGTGTGGAAGCGGTAGTACAGGCTATACACTCACCCTGATTCTCCGGGGCCATACAGTCCCTACAAACAGTCCAGTCACAATCGTTACACCTTTTACCTTCGCGGCGTGGTCCAATGCATGTCATCATTGTCTAACTTCGGGTCAAAGATGATTTCATCCCAGAGACCAGGGCAGCCATCACAGGTACGCTGTGGTTGAGGATTACGAACCCGTTCAGCCCAAATATTGTTCAACATGTTGGTGAATCTCCCCAGAGCAAATTCCGGACCACTGACTTTCTTGAGCATTTTCTCGGCCTTGTGGGCTAGAGCGGGCTTAAGGCAGTCACTACGCTTATGCTTGTTCCAATCCACTGTTTGGCATTCACGTCTGACGCGAAAAGCTTAGCTGCCGATAAGAATTTCGATCGGTGGCTTCCACTTACGAGCAGTAACTAGACATCACAGTTATGATCAGAGAGTCAACATGAATTAAGTGGAGTTTTACATTGTTTTTTGGCATTTTGTACATCTTTTGGGTTTCTCGCATTCTTTTTTGCATGTGTGGCAACGCATAGTGGACCGTTGGTTGTTGAGAGCAGGAAACGCGAATCGAAGGGAACCTTCACGTGTTCAAGACTCGCCACAAAATTCTCGGACCGTACGGCCGCGATTCCACTCGAGCGTCTATCAACACGCCAGAAGCTTTTCGCCTAACTTCAACCTCACTTCTACGACGACCTGCCGCGCTAGTCCAGTGTGATCATGAGCTCTTTCAGTACGTCAAGAATCTGCGGGCCACGATTCGCTGATGTCGTCGGACGGACTCGGAGTCGTAATAGAAGTAGTGCATCTCGGCCTATTTCGTTCTTTTGTGCTATCATCTGCTTGGCTGGAGGTCTCTCACTTCTTTTGCTGTACACCCGATGCTTTCTTTTTCCAAGTCGCTCTATCCACGGGAAAATGTGTCCATGGCCGCTCCATGCAGATCCTGGTTCAGTAATGGAGCTGGCAACAGATATGGTAATGGTTCTATGTCCACGAAGGCTGCGACTCTCAGTTGGGTTGGATTAGTTGCCGACGTTGGGTGATATAACGGATAGAAAAGAGACCAGATTATCAGAGAGGGAAATGACTTTTGTCATAACGTAAAGGCCATGCGTTTTCGATATGTATACTCTCGCCAAAGCTAACGAAGCCTGGCTATAGATCACTGGATTTCCTCTCACTACAGACATTCGCCGACTGCGCCGGTCAGCCCAGTCAGATTTAACTCGGCTTTCTGTTCCTCCAACACTCGACATCTCGCTCATCTGCATCACCTCTTACCGGTACCTTTGCCAGTCATCGTTCTGAATAGACAACAAAACATCTCTGTGTTCGATGCTTCTTCAACGCAGACCTTCGCCGTACGTAACCCAGAAACTTTCTGCCTTTACAACTTTGTCGAGTCGCAAACGTCAACGTTTGAGTTACTTGAGCTGAAGAGTACACCCACAATCAGTTTAGATCTTGTCTTGAGTACTCGGCCTAAGAGTTTATTTGTCCTCGCTTTAGTGTCGCCCAGACTCACGGGACACCCAGCGAAGACTCGTCCCGAGTTCGGATGGGGTTGGCGTACTTGGCTTCAACGCTATGGTCAGAGTATGGGTGTACACGATGAGCAAGGCAGTTGTACTTGCTTCGTCCTCAATGGCCTAATATCAGGAATTTGCATTGATGAATGATATATGGACAATCCAACTGCGTATGTCTCGAAACTCGCTCGGCGTACGCCCTCTGGTCATAATATCTCGTTTCTTAATATCGTGCCACGATTGAGTATGCAGCTCTAGCCTATCTTCGGTCTGTATCTCACGCAACTTTATTAGCCATACAAACATACGCATTGACTATTTCAAAGTAAGCAACGTTTTTTCGATTCACGCTCACAGACATTGACTGAACTGTTTCCAGTATCCTCGAATGAGCAACCACCAAAAGAAAAAACACCGGCGCACTCACATATGGATTCAGTACCTGACATGTGAATGGCGACTGGCACACAGTTCCGCCTGCCCAGCCTATTCCGCCGCACTGGGCAAACTCTGGAACTGTCCCCGTGGGTGACGATACTGGAGGGGAAGTAGGGGAAGTGATAGGGGCGGTAGTAGGGGAAGTCGTAGGGGACCCGCCCACAGGTGTAGTCGGGAGTCCTGCAGGTGTAGTAGGGTTTCCTCCAAAAGTTCCTATATTATTATTAACGAAACCATTAGCTCACACCCTAGCACCGACTCTAACCTAACAACTCTGCAACACGTACCCTGATTTCCACAGGCCGTGTTTCCAGGCCAGAACGCTGCTGATTCGCCGGCAATGCAGGATCCGTTGAACTCGCCCGCTCCGTCTGAGCCAGTCCATTCGCTGCAATCAACCTCGGTGAATGTGCCGAGAAGTGCGGTGTGCCCTGAAGGAAAGAATGCAGCTGCTCCTCCCGTATCTTCGCAGATATCGAAGCTGAGGGGCGATAAGGCCTCAGGTAAGGTCGTACATATGATGATTCAGGATGAGGAAAATACGCACTGGAATGGCTGACCGAATTGATTACCAGGGTCCGAGGCGGTTTGTCCACACCATTGCTATGATATGTCAGGTCAAAATGGCTCAACTCGTCTTCTCTAGCTCGGCGGCCTTACTTCGTTTCCTGCAGCAGGACACATGTCTGTCACCTAAGAGTAAACCAAGTTCAGCCTCAGTGATGAAGGACTTTTTATCCAGGGTACTCGTACTCACCTTCACGATAATCGAATTAAAAGGTCCTGCAAAAGCAGGGGAGAACGGGTCAGAGGCTCCCGTCAGTTTAAAGCAACGACCACAGGCATCTCCTTCGCCGAGTCCAGGAATCGACCCGAAGGTAAGTTGGTTTACCGCTGCTGAGAAGCCAGTGACGGATACTCCGCAGGCTGATATGCGGATGAGGTATTAAAGGTATCGTATCAGCGGCGCTGTCTATGTGAACCAAGCCTCGGAACTTACCTGGAGTAGCGCATCCACTGTATTCCGTGAACGACGTGTTTCCAGAGGGGACTTGCAGGTACGCATTCACAGCGCGCAAGCTGGCAATAGCACTCAGAAAGAATAAGGATTTCATGGTATCAGGAACCAAGAACAGGTGTATAGTGTATTTGACTGAGAGCATTCATGCGTTTATATGTACTCTCGAGATATCGAGAAAGATTTCGTCACTTGAACGCTTCCGAGTGCGCAGCTGCTAAATCTCGCTTTTTCTTCGGTATTTGTTACATTGTTGTCAACCGAGGTTTCATATCCCCGAGGTCATTCTCAAACTGTGTTTGGCCGAAAATTAAGCACGAGCAACGAACTATATGCCTTGTGCCCATAATAACCCTCGATTAGAGTGATCGGTGGGAGCGATGGGGGTTCTTCCGAGTCGAGGTGGATCGTGGTCTATATATTCTTTTATACCCTCCGACTCTCATATTGGACGTATTAGGCGTAGCTATAATTATATTGGCAGGTTAACTCTTATCACTTCTCCAACACGTTTACCCTACAGAGTCCATGAACCGCGTATGATGTTTCCCCGCCATTTGGCAGAATTCGGAAGAATAAACTAAAATGATCGGTAGGAGCGAACGTGGATCCAAAAAGAACAAGTCTCGTTCCCATTCGCATGGCGTTATGCAGACACATATCACTTCAATCACTTCAGCGTGGACAAACTCGGGGATTATTTAGAATTAAAGTAAGCGGGTAAGTCGTGAAGAAGGAAGGGAATAGGCAGAAGCCTGTGGAAACCCAAGAAGATGGGAAAGCCTATGGAAGGGTTACCTTGTGAATAGCTCGGATGATGGAGCCTGGAAGGGAGCCATGCTTCGAAACTCACTTAGACAAAGCATGATTGAAGCCTGATATAAGTTATGAATGATGAGACCCGATTCCAGGATAGCATAAACTGCGTCCGAGTCTGGATGTATGCTCATGAGGGGTGCTCTGCTTGGGACTGTGGCAAGCACACCGAAATGCTGCCGAGTTAGGCGGATAGGAGTTTTCGACTGTCTAGAGCGGCAGAAGGACGATTGCAAGACGGAGCGGCTGTAGTACTATGGTAAGGTCTGAGCTTAAGGCTGCCAAAATGGTATTCTTCAAAATTTAAAGCTTCAGGATTCAACATCTTCCCCTGACTAAGTGGCAGAAGATGCAAGCTTGTACTAGATCGCCCGAACGGAAAAAAACAAGCGTGCCATATGAATGTTCGTATCCATGTCAGACTATTCAGAGCAATTCGGGTATCCAAATCACGTGCGGTTGGTTGAATCGCGTTCCAGTACAAGGTGAAACGCCTTTGTCTTGGTGAAGTACCTTCATCACGGCAGATAATTTACTTCTTCCCAATCTTGTTATAGACAGGATGAATTCCGTCAATACAACACGGCTGTGAACACTGGATTCAATTGTACCGAGGAGATGCCCGTCTTCCTAGACGAAGCTGTCTTGAGCGAGTACTATAAGATCTCCACGAGACAGGGTTCATTGTACTCAATAATCCCTGCGGCAGATGATCACTTGAAGGATGTGATCTACTAATCGGGTCATTTAAACAAAGCTTCAGTAAGTGCTATATCCACGATGTAGGCTGCTAGACTAGTCGTAGTTATAGGAGTTTTGTATGTGTTGAGAGATGTACTTGTTCGGAGGGAAATCGGCTGCACTAGTATAATAGGCAAGATATGTATACAGCTTGCACAAACAACCCTTTGTTACCTCCTTCTGCCGGAACCCACTATGGCTTACTCTGTTCTACAGCTCCTACTAATAGCGGTGCGTATTGGTAAGTAGTTTAAGATCAAATATGACAACTTGTTGACTGTACTTCTTCGGAAGGTTATACCTACTGTCAACTTCAATCTGGCAACGTTATATTACCAACCTTGTCGACATCTACAAGTCAAGAAAACGCACCTTCTGTGCCCCTTCCAAGTCATGCTCCATCAGCTTCGTCCACACCAGTACCCTCACCCAACAGTATAAGTGTTACCCAGTCTAGTCCCACAGCAAAAGCAATCGGAGGGGGAGTCATGGGGGCTGGTTTACTTTTTTTGATCTTCCTCACATGCTGGTGGATTCGAAAGCGACGGAGAAAGCAATTCCATCCGTTGAAGAATGCTCAGGAGGTTATAACCCCATTGTAAGTGCACTGTTTAGAAACATCAGTGACTGACAAGCCTACGAGATATTGATTCTGCGATTTTAGTGACCCTGATACTAGGCCGGATGCGCCAGGCCCCTTGTCAATAATTCGGCGATTTTCAACTGGTCCTATACGAGGTGAGCTTATGGCCTTTATGATGTATAACGCCTTTCAAATGTGAACATATTGCCTAGCTATCAGATCAAAACGATCAAGGATGTTAGGACGAGAGCGCGCTCGGATGGCTGCACAAGAGGAGCTTCGTATTACACCGGTAGGTAGAATTTGGAGTCAGGCATGTGAGTCTTGAGTCTTGACGCAAATTTATTAGAGTCAACTACTTAAATCATAAGTACCTAGTCGTTCACTTACACAATGTCAAATAATATGTATAATTGTGTACTACAGCCTGAACAGTGTGCTGAATGTTTTCTGGTTGGGATTCTCGCCGCTCACCGTCTTTACCTTAGCATAAGTTGCTTTGATGGGATCAATACACCCATCAATGAGCTTCGCAGTGTACAAAGCTATCTAGATACCAATGGATAACAAACTCTAGTTATCCTAAAGTAATACTGGACACGGAATATCTAAAACATTTCACCAACTCAGAGTGAAAATGTTATAACTCTTGACTCCACTTACTCCAAATTTATACGCACTTGACTTGAACTCAAATGTTAAAAAGTCAAGTGAGTCAAGTTGAGTCAAGTTGAGTCAAATTGAGTCAAATTGAGTCAAGTTGAGTCAAGGACTTGAGTATACTCAAACTCAAGTGACTCAAATGTTTGACTCATATTTATATTTGAGTCACTTGAGTTACATTGGAGTTCAGTGAGTCAAGCTTGAGTCAAGCTTGAGTCACACTAAAAAATTTAACTCGGAGTCATTTGAGTTTTATTAGAGTTGAGTGAGTCAAGTACGAGTCACTTGAGTTTTATTGGAGTCACTTGAGTTTAATTGGAGTCACTTGAGTTTAATTGGAGTCACTTGAGTTTTATTGGAGTTGCTTGAGTTGTATTGTGTTAAAGTATACTTACTGTCGTCTAGTCGCTCCGTCTTTTAGATAATTAGGTAGTTTATTGAATGTACACTACGTCGCCGCGATTCCTCTTGCTCTGAGAGTCGACGATCCCATACACATCTACAGATTATGAGACTCAATGCTCGCCGCCATCTGTTGTGCTTGTAGCCACTGTTGAATCCATTTTACCCGCCATTGTACTTATCAGTGTCTAATTCAGTGTGCCCAAATTCTCTCACCCGCTGCTGCACTTACTGTGCCCAAATTCCCTCATTGTCGGCGCCGCACCTGTGCCTGTTTGTTGTTTAATTGCTGTTGGACCATGCTCGCTCATACCCGCTTGAAAATATCATAACCATTCATTGCCGCACCTGTTTGTCACTCACCAGATTGCTTGTTCATACTCATTTGTTTTGTGCCCATTTACTCACTCTTTATTATTGCTGGAGCACTGCTCACTCTGAGAGTTGACAATCCCGTATGCATCTACATATTGGAGTCACTTGAGTATTGTTGGAGTCCCTTGAGTATCATTGGAGATAACGTTGGTACCGCTCCCACAAGTGTACATGCTATGCCGGATAGCTCCTCTACAACTGATGTCAAGTCAAGATTGGTTTAGTCAAGGTTTAGTACATAAATAATATCAAAGTCAAGTCAATAAATAGACATATAGCTTTGCATCATCCTATAGCTGTATCAGATTTCAAGCCCTTTCCAACAATAAGTGGACAACGTACATCATTGATGGAGTCGGGTCCGTTTGGGATTGCGAGTCGGCCTTTCTTTCCTCTCTTTACTAGTATCCTCTGCAGGTGTCACTTCTGGCTTCTTTCTCTTTGGAGCCTTTGACCTAGCTTGCTGGTTATTTCTGCGCTCCTTTGCACGTTCCATCTCATACTGTTCCGCAACAAAATCATAGTTTTTCCCATGCTATAACAAGTGCCACAGGTTAATAAGGATTAGAAAATGAAATACCGGAATAAAACATACCAAGGTTTCTTCATCTTTTCCATCTCTGCGTTTGTCTGTAGTGACAGAATGGTGATTGATTTGAGGAGTCCAAGCAAGCTCGTGTGGTCCAATGTCCAAACCCCACTGATGGTTTCCTGCAGCCCCTGCTCGTTCTGATTCATCAAACATAATTTTATCCAACAGACTGATAGCCTCAAAGTTGACATCAACAATTTTTGGCCTTGGCTTCCCAGTAGTTGTGCGCCCAGTCCAGTCCTTCAATCTCTTCCAAGCCTTTTCCAGCACCTTTTGCTCTAGAGTCCCATCTTCAATATCACCCATGAACTCAGAGCGAAATAGATGTGCTACAACAAGAGTACGAGCATGTCCTATAGTAGGTCTAAGCATCATGTTGATATCTAGTTTGTCTGCCATGGGAATTTTTGTATGTATCCAATTATTTATCTCTGCTACCTGTGTAGCCAATAGTCCCCCAGTGTAATATGTAGCATTTCCGCTGATTAGGTCTTTGGAGTTTTGGAGAGCAAGAGCAGGTACTTGTTTTAGTGAAAACTTCTCTGGATTAATAGCCAACTCCATAAGAAGAACCCGGTGTGGCTGAAGCACAGCTGCTATTTCACTGCTGCATCTGACTGTGGTTGGGTTTACAAGGAGATCATCTTCTGCTTCTTGCTTATGAATCTGCTCTTCAAGTGGACGGATATATGATCCCAACTATGTCTAGATCAATAAAAGCAACTGGCAACTCTGAATTATTGTACTTCTTACCTGAATTGTGCGACGTCCATCTTGATCTTGCCATAGCCCATCAACTATATCAGGTAAACTGACATTATCAATTATTCCCCTTGCTGCTGCTGGAGATTGAATACCCCGCCACATCTCAACAGTTCCAGTCTTTAATTTTTTATCCCATGCAATCAGTCGAGCTGGATAATAGTATGTACCTCCTTGGCAAACCAGTATGCCCTTTCCAGGACTTTAATAATTTTAGAATTCAATTGGGGAATTATTAATGCTTAAAACTCACAACAGACGGTTTGCAATGCTAGCTAGCTTCTGCTTTCGTAGGCCTGGTAGGGTATTTCTGAAGTGTGCAAAGCCATCCCTAAGAACATGTTGGACTTCAGGAAATCTGCAGTCATCACATTCAAAATGCTTCGGAATTTGGCCATTGAAACGCATGGTGATGCAACCTGTGTGGGTGTAATTTTTGCAGATTGCGCATTGAACAGTCATCTGTTCAATGCTCTCTCTATATCCATTTGATTCAACACCACATCTGCAGAGTATATGATGAGGTGAAGATGGTAGAGGAGAGCTTGAGATGCTGAGGTTACTGTCGGTGGATATGACTGGGGCAGGGGATGTGAACTCATTTTCTAGTGTACTCAAAAGGAGGTGAGTGATGGACTCTGAGTCATCTGAGAGATATGTTGGATCACCAAGTTGAAAGTCGTCCCCACTTGGTCCATCCAGTGTAGGAAAGGGGGCATCAACAAAGAGTTTGGTAGGTACACCAGACGAGGTAAAGTTGTACTCCCGGGAACGTTTTGAGGAGGTGGAGCATGGAATCCAATTAGGAGAATCAAGAGCTGGAATAGGTTGGTTTTCTATGTTGATGTCAAGTGTGTTTTTGATCTCAACCTGTTGTTGTACTCGAAACTTCTGCTGAGCATCAACCCCCCCTTTGAGCTTGTAGATAGCCGAAAAGGTTGTAAATCCGGATGCACAGGGAGGATGAGCTCCAGCAAGCAAATCTGCAACCTTGCCTTTTGAATGCTGAGAATATCCTTGGAACATCATCCCATCATGTATAAAAACGGCCTTGGCTTTTGAAGTAGTGGGAATTGCCATATGGGTAGTGTAGTGCTGATGGCCAAAGAAGATACGTGAGACTAGCTCATAAACAACTCCTTTTTTTGCTGCAGCTTCTGATCCGGGCAAAAGTTGCATGGGAAAATCCCAGTATTTTTCTGCTGGATATGAGACATTTGCAAAGAGGAAATTTAATGGATACTTGCCTACTGTGACATCTGGTGTGATGATTAGGATTACTGGGATCTCCGTTAAGAGCTCAATGACTTGGGAGCTTCCTGGACAAACTCCAACAATCTCATCTTTCTCTGTTTCTTTTCTCCAGCAACCAGAGTCTTCCTTCACTGTAATAGCTAGACTGGGTTGACATAGGAAAGAGAACCAACTTTGGATCTTCCCATGATACTGATCCCACTGTCGTCCTAATGGAGACCAACCAATTGGTTTTATATGAGGGGTAATAAGACAGTGCTGCATTCCGGTCCCCTCATGCATACATTTCCAGAACTGCAAACTGTGTGGTTTGAAAAAGTCACAAGCTGGTGAGTTGTTTGGAAGAAGATTGTCAAGCCATCCCTGACAGAAAAATGTTATCACAAAATTGACTAGGGCATTTTTTTTTTGATTTACCAAAGGCATCTGATATGCTCCGACTTTTCCCTCTACAGTGTGGGTTTCATGGAGAACTTTACGGAAGGCATCCCGGATGTTAGTGATTTCTTCTGCAGGCTGCCGGAAGGGAGAAACAGGGCCAAGGCTAGGGCGCTGGAATTTATTGATTCCTTCTGCCATACGGAACTGAAATGCGAGATACAAGCAGTATAGAGGACTTGGTGAAGATGGATCTTCTTCGGCAGTAGTGATAATGGATTTGAACTCTGCCAAACTACCATAAAAGGCCATTGGACAGAAAAGAGCCTCCATGGAAGAATCTAGCCAACAGGAATTATTAGTCCATGCCGGGCCAGGAAGCTCATGCATGGTCGATAGTTGTATAGCATGGAACTGGCTTTCAGCTGACTTAGCATTCAGTTTAGAAGGTGACATGTGCCTTAGCTTCTGCTGCGCCCCTATCAGGGTACTCTGCTCTTTTGAAGGATTAGGAGGTGCATCTGAACCTGAATCATTGACAGACGCGGAGTCAAGAGATGTGGATGAGTCTGAGTGTGTGTGAGATTCAGGGAGATAAGTAGAGTCAGTGCTTGACTCAGAATTGACGAGCTGATGTGAACTGCGATGATGTGTGGAAGATTTTGCCAGATGGTTCCGTTTTCTGAGAGGGGAGATAATGGGTTTTTTAGAGCAACGTAGGCGAGAAATAGTCTTCCTTGGCCTGTATGGGGGGTTTCCTTCATTACGCCCTTTGCGCCGCTCCCTTGCCTTTGCCTTAGGATATTTACGGCTAGGGTGTGTTGTTCCAAATTTTGCTTTCAGAGCCTTTCGCACTTCTTGACCAGACTTTCCGTAATGATTTTTGATTCCCACTGCAGCAGAAACGTCAACCAAAGGATAAAAATTGATGGAAAGGAGATATACACTGAGCATTCTGTACTTGCTGTCGGTACCATTTGATAACAACCAACAGTCCATCCAAGCCGGCAAAAAAAGGATGGTTTTTACCAACTGCACGGTGGATATTAGCATGTATAGCCTCTTCTGGATTAGTGGTTTCTGGAAGCTTGGAAGCAAGGTGTGATGGCATTGCACGCATACACTCAAACAACATTGCTGCATGATCTATGTTGAGCCACCAGTTCAACCAACTGGATGCGCGGGGCCATTTCTGTTGGATTTGTAGTACTGCATCATGAAACTCGGCAGGAGTTTGGAGCTTGGGAAGAGATGCAGCAAGCACTCGAAATTCTGATTTGGTGTTTGGATCAACCATTGTTGACATCTTTGCAATCCGCTCAACAGCTTTGAGATAGTGATAGAGACAGCCTTTCAGCAACTTTTTCGCAGCAGCTCTCAGCTGTTCTTCCAAGCGGGGATCATTAGGTTGGGCGAGGAAATAGGTACAATAAGCATCTTGAAAGCCAATCCGCTCTGGATCACTGAAGTCAACAACCTGAAGATTCAATCAGTCACTGAAAGGGGTCATATACAGATTTCAGAAAAACTGACCCCAACCAGATGTTCATCACTGATGGAGATGCCTCTCTCAGCTGCCACCTCAGCAATGCTTTCAATAAGGATCAAGAAGTGGTACTCATAATGAGCAGCAGTGGAACCATTGGCATAGGAAAAAAGAACCGGAACCCATTTTTGAATGAGGGGAGAGTAGATCGAGGTGACAATCAGGCGGCCATTAGGATCATCCCAGTATTTATGGGCAGCATCCGTAAGCAATCCACCCAGTGGCTCGGAAACCCCTGACATATCAGGCATCAGCTGCTGCCTCATCCAGTCCGTCTGCAATGTAATACAAACAATGTCATTGCTGACAAAATCCTTGCAGGTAGCATCAGGGTGTTTCTGCTTCCACTGCTGCAGTTTTTCAAAGGTCCCAAATGCACTAGTTGGACCATTACCATTTTTCTTCTTCTCCTGACGCAAGCGGTAACCTGTGTACGCTTGACTGGCAAACTTCTGACCCAACTCGGCAGCTCCAGGCCCAAATCCTTCTGGAGCAGCAGGACCAACCATGAGCTGTGTAGGTGTTACCTTAGGGCGATTTGAGTATGTGGATGTGAACCGTTTATCTTCAGCAGAGGTAGTGCGGGCAACATTTGGAATGCGGCTGTGAGTATGAGCAAATCCATTTATGTAACGGTACTGTGAAGTGGATATGTCATTCCCAACTTGTCCCCACTGAATAATGTAGGATCGTGATGCACAAGTCTCATGACTGAGCGCAGAAGAGCAGGATGGACACTGGTCGTCAAGTTGCTTTTGAAGGCCTCCAGGTGTCACTTGAGGTCGGCCGATGTAGTTGCAGTCTTCATTGGTGCAGCATAAAACACCCAGACATTTTTTGTTACGGACTTTTCCCCCTGCAATGTCAGGAGAGTGGATAGAACCTTTGCCATTATATGAAGAGTTTCCTTTGGTAGCCCAGTGCACTGCAACCCGCTTGGTGTCAAGAAGCTCTGTGTAATTCAGATCCATCCAAAAGCGCCCATTAACCCAGGGGTCCCACTCCCCACCATTTAGATTCTCCAACGAGGTAGCAATCACACCTTGATCCAACTGGGTTTCTGAAGGGGGTTGAGGATCTAGTGGAATGAACGAAGTTTGCAAAGCAGGGTTGGTGAGATCAAAGGATGGGATTTCTGTCCAGTTTCGAGGTTGGGGAGCGGTGACAACTGGAGCAGTGGGAGGCCGTGAAGTGCTTGTAGCAATTTTTGGAGGTCCAGCCAAGGTACCCAAAGCAGGCGGCATGTTCAACTGTGCGGTAGCATTGTGAGGGACCCGTTGAAAGCCAATTTGTATACCTATTATAACAATATTAACCTATGATTCACACTACACATTTCAAAAACATACCGTTCTCGTTGAACAGTGGAAGTGTGTCAAAGGCAGTGGCAGGAGGCGGCACAGGAGGTGCCGAATGTGCCTCTGGATTGTTGGGGTAAATTGCATTGGCAATGTACTTGCGGAGCTGAGTCTGGTAATTACATTATTACTTTAACTGTATTTCTTTGCTTGGCGACTTACAAACCAACTCATAATGGTAACTGTATACTACTAGGCTACAGGTTTTTTTTGGGAGCGGGGGTAAAAAGCGCAAAAAAGCGCAAATCCGGGACCTTATATGCTGTTTTCAAAACCCATCAAAATATTTTGCAAATTTATCGATGCGCTTGAGCGGAAAGCTAGGCCGGAAGGAAGGAAGAACCAGGGTGGTCCCATCGAGGAACAGCCGGGCCCGCACCGAACATGCCGCGCAATCTGTGTGCCGCAGATGCTCAGATGCTCTACTGTGGCAGTGTGAACTCAATCGCGCCGACGCATAGAATTTGTTCTGACACACCTAGGCACAGCTGTGCACAGTAATGTATTTGCAGTGCCACCACACGGCGGCCTGGTTCCCATCGAAATACTGGGGAGTCACTGTAGTAAGCTTAAAAAGTGGCCCATAATATTAGCAAAAAAGTGAAGAGTTATCAGCGCATAGCTGAGTACTGGATTCTGACCTGCCATATAGCACTATATATGTCCATAAAGCTACACTCTACTTGATAGAATACCATTTTTACTCAGACTCCAATCAAGTAAACTCATACGCCAATCGAGTTAACTCATACTCAAATCAAATAGACTCATACTCAAATCTTTTTGACTCAACTGACTCAAACTCGAAAGTTTTGACGCAAACGCAAATTAAATATACTCAAGACTCACCATCGTGACTCCAAACTCACTACCCTGACTCCAAATTATACAGGCCGGTATTACACGGGAAGCACTATTAGGCAGTGTCCATGGAGAGGAGGATACACTACGTCAACAGGTATCTGAACTAATAGAACGGGTCCAGAGAATGGAAGAAATTGTGACTGATCATCCGCCTGACTATGAATCTCAGCCTTAAGTTTCATTTCGTAGTCATGTTCTAAGTACTGCCATACTGGTTTAAACGGGTAAAAATTGTGCATGGCGTTCCAATTGGGTGCTTGCGTTAGTGATTGGGTTGTTTGTATTTAGCCGGTTCTTCTTTTTATCTTATCTTATTATCGTACAGTGTCGCTTGGAGTAAGGTCACCATGAGATAGCCGCATCAAACTGCGCAAACAAGATTATCATATCGTGATTTTGATACAAGCTGTTTTTGCCCTCAGAGCTCAACGAGTGTTCCTGCCGTATTCCCTCACCCAGGGTCGCTGTCGCCTCGCTTGTTCAACAGCACCAACACCTAATAGACTACCCGTGTTCAGTATTTTCCAACTCGATACATTTCAACTTCGCTTCCCAAGCCCGCTGGCACCCGCTACGCATCTATCGCGTAATGTCTAAAGATGAGATGAGGCTTACTGTCTTCAAGCCATTCTACGATGATCTACATAGATACTCACAAGAGGCAACTTAAACATCCAAGATTGCTCTCGGGCTCTGAATTGCACCTAAAAATAAGTCTGACCGTCATTGTGTCAAGTTGCTCAAATCATGATCATCTCAGCACTGTTGCCGGTCTCTAGACTACTTACGATGTAGGAATCGCATGGCTCAATCTCCAAATGTGCCCCGACTCTGTTTGCCAAAGATACCTTGATCTAGTTCTGTTGTGGAACCTAGGCTGCCATGTAGCCAAAATCGGCCATGCGTGCAATAAAAACCTGGTGGATCTTTGTTTGGCGTTACTGAGCTCTGGTCTTCATTCCCAATGACTCCAGATGCAGCCGTTCCTCGACTTGTGATTGTAGATGACACGGATCCTGCGATTCGGTATTCGCCCCAGTCTGCATTTTCACTACAAGACGGTGTTCTTCTTAATCAAGCCGGCTTCGGAGGGCCGGTGTACAATAACACAATCACTGGTACTAGAACAAATGGCTCCTTCTTTACTTTCAACTTTTCCGGTGAGTGGGAAAAACATCAACAGTCTCGTATAATGCCCTAAACTCAGCCTAAATTATGGGCTTGTAGGTAGCTTTATACGTGTTGTAGTCGCCGCTAGCGGTAGCTCCCCGTCCTCAACTCCGGCATGGAAATGCACGGTGGACAATAATTCTATGGCAACCGCCGTTTATTCCTGGACTCCACCTCTGCAAATAACCAACTACTACGCATGCGATTCCGGTCAACTACTCTACGGTGACCATCGTCCACATACCCTCAATGTCACCTTCACCATTCCCGAATCAGCTGTCGGAGATTCTATAGTTTGGCTGGATAGCCTACAGTACCAGCCTTTGCCATCCGATCCCCTGGATGCGGTAATGCTCAGAGTTCATAATAGCGACCCTACTTTCTCTTATAACAACATCTCTGGGCATGGATCCAGGACATACATATGACTGGCTCTAACTATACAAAGACAGTCGGTGCCAGAGTGAAGTTTAATTTCAATGGTGCGCTGATATAAAACTTCCTCCAAAACTTCGGCCCATCTGAACATGTCATCTGGCCACAGGCACATCCGCCACTATGTATGGAAAAAATTGGAGGCTTGATCAAACTCTTGCCCTCAATGCCACTACTGCTGAGTACTCGATGGATGGGAATGCTAGCAGCTACTTTACTCTTCCTGCTAGCCTACCTTCGAATCACAGTGGTGCAGGAAATTTTAGAGTGTTAGCAAAGGTACTGAGTTTCGTACTTTTATCGTACTTTTATCAATATAATCAAGTTACTTTATTTTCACATACTTGACAGGTACTTGACAGGTACTTGATGCCATACTTTGGCAGAGTGATTGAGTACTGGATGTACTAATAGCATGTTATACCTCTCCTTTTGCACACCTCGGACTGTGTTTATTATGCAAGCCCACCACCAAACACAATACATATGAGCTCATCGCAATGGCTTTGCAGTAACTGCAACTGTAAGTAATTTACTGATATCATCCAGACTCCACTGCCATACTATCTTTCTATCACACATCTTTAGACCTGGAAGCATGAGTAAAGTCTCAACTTAGGCTCAAGCAGAAAGTGGTCTGTTCAACCTATACTTATTACTTATAACAAATATATTCAAATAAGTAGAATTTGGTTCCCATATACAAGTCTGAAGGTAGATATAGAAACTGAATGCTTACAGCCTTACCTACAAACATCCAGTAGCTCTGTAACCACAATAATACATCAGCAAGTTGGAAGGCACATGGGAGGTATGGGCCGCATAGGAAAAAATATTTCCATGCACCCATACCTTCCATGCTCTTCCTATGCGGCCCATACCTCCCATGTGCATTTTGTTATTTTTCTCTATACATTGTAGAAAGGTATGGATGTATGGAGTACATTCAATTTTGTATATTAACTAGTTCGTTATTATGTACTGATCAACTTTAAGCAGAGTCGAGGGTGTTACACTGAGCAGAAAGTCGGCCTTGCCTACAATTTTTGACAACTCCCTCAATAGCATCCAAGCTTGTACGGTTTGTAAAGATCCTGGGTGCACTCAACATTGGCATAACTTTCAAAGATGTGCACCTATTTCCTGATTTTTCAAGTTTTCAACTCTTCCTCATTGTCAACAACTTTGGCCTCCAGACTTCGTACCTTTGCTTCGAGCTCTTCAATGATGGCCATCGGAGATGACATGGGCCCGATGACTTACGAATTGACTTGCGAATCTGAACGAAATTGGTGGAAGCTCAGCATCATATGGTTGCTCGGTGCAACCGCAAAAAGTCAAAAAAATACCTGGCTTCATACTACAATCTAGTCTACTTCTGGATCCATCGGATTTAAGTTCTCTTTGCGATCACTGTTTAAGTCATAAATACGCTGTTCAAATAATGATTTCAATACAGTACAACTTACCAAGTCAAAACAGCTTGTAGAAAGTAAGTTACGTAGTACTAATGAACTACTCGAGGATACGAAGTATGTGTAATAGTCGTAAGGACCAAACGGGAGACTGGGTGGAGCCAAGGTGGAGCAGTGTGATGGGCGTCCCGGAGCACTTTCGTTCTGAGCATCTGATCTGGGAAGCAAGCATCTCTGGCTTTTTTTTTTTGGACATTTCGCGGCCTGTAGACCTGCTATCTGGGCTATGCGCATTAGGAACGGCCCCATAAGCGTACTTGACTAGTACTTGGCGGGTAATTGGCCGCATCAATAAATTCAAACTCCGCTACTTGGGAACTTCTTCACATGTAAATGCTGACATGTTATTTTGTTACCCTCGATGGGCTAGATAGTCAATCCAGGTGCTTCAAGGTTACTACAATTAGGCCAGTCTTGCTCAAGCTTAAGAATCGTGAAATTATAGGAAATACATCGCAATTATCAATATAAGTACCTAAGTAGCCAAGTACCATCAAAGTACACTAAGTTACTTTGTCGTACTTGTACGTGACAAAGTAACTTAAGTAACTTAAGTACCTCTAATCAGCAAGGCGCCGTTTTGTTTTTTTTAAGGACACGTTAGGTGGACACGGGAGTCACCCTGTAGCAGCGATGACTCCCTGGATTCGGATTGTATAGTGAACAGGGTACAGATGGTAGTACATGAATGTAGATGAATAAAAGTACTTGATAAGGGCAAGTGGAGGGAGGGTAGCGAATTTTATATGAACCAAACAGCTAAGAGAGCACATGGACAAGTTAAACACGAGAAAACTTATACCAGAGCTATGAACATACCTGAGAGCGAACACGGACAAGTTAGACAAGGGAAAACTTGTAGCGCTACCGTGGCTCTCAGGTCTTTACTAAATAGGAGTAAATAAAATGAGACAAATGGAATGAGACAAAAAGATGGCTGGAGCCGCAGGGTACGGGACCCGGTGCTCGAACCGATGGAAAGGAGAACGGGGTCTGAGTCGCGCAGGGCGTACACTGACCATCGGTGAGTGTATGGGGGATGATGTATGAATTATCATCACTTACCTTGATGATTAGATTCTTGTAAATAAATCTTTAAAACGCAACTAATCAGCAAGGCGCCGTTTTGTTTTTTTTAAGGACACGTTAGGTGGACACGGGAGTCACCCTGTAGCAGCGATGACTCCCTGGATTCGGATTGTATAGTGAACAGGGTAGAGGTATAGAGAGTTGAATGAAGTGATGGTGGTGAACGGTGTTGGGAAGTGTTCAGTTTGAACGTTGCCCAAACAGGAGAGCTGTCAACAATACTGGATGTTGGCGAATGTAGATTTTGAAAGTATCGGAAACCCAGCGACCGGCAGCTTGGATAAGCTCTGAAGGTGTCCCGATTTGAGCGAGGAAGGTTGCACCGCCTGAGCGAAGCGAATGGCCGGCGACGTTGTCACTGAAAAAAGTGCGAAGGCGACGGATGAACCAAGACCGAGTGGGTATCGAACCATCCGACTTCACCCAAAGATGAGGCAATGCAGGGAAGTGTTTGTCGCGCTCGCCGACGTACTTCAGCATGATGGCTACGGGACAATCTTCGTCGTTAGTTGCACGAACCAATATTCTCAATCCATCGAAGGTCTTGTCAGCCTTGTGAGTGGGCAGATTGAATTTGATGTGGTTCTTGTCTCCGGAGAAGGAAGAACGCAGTGTGACCTTGCGGAATGACTGGAGAGATTTATTGGCTGGCCATACCAGTTCCCCTAGTCTCATGAGAGCAAAGAAACCAATAAAAAGGATGGCTAGGAATAAGAGGTCATCGTATGAGGACGAGTCGTTCAATTTGCTGTGAACCTCGGTAAGCTCGGTGCGGTGAAGAGGGCGTTTGCGAGATGCAGGTGAGGCGTGTAGCTTCTTGCATCCGCGTAGAGTTTTTTGGACGAGGCGGTGCTTACGGGAAGCGCGAACTTCAGGATAGAAGGTTTCAAGTTGGTTGCATATTCCTGACAAGTAGCTTGGAACAGATTTCGGAATGAAGTGATACATATACACAATGTAAAAAGATAGGGTTTCAGGTGTTGGTTCGATGGACATTGAATGGTTTTGACAGAAAGTGACGTATGATTGAAGTGCGGAAGAGTATGATGCCCGTGAGGAGGGCTCGAGGGCATGGCCTAGAGCAATATTTCGTTCGTGCACGAGGCGTGCACGGCTCCAGACAGGTCGGATAGGCTGTCTGGAGGAGGGGGTCGGTATGTTCATTTTTGTTCTGCCCCCATCATTAACTGAGGGGGTGTAAAAGGGGAGATTATCAAGTCGGGGCATAATTCATATGCCTTGGCATTGTCAAATCGAGATAACGCGTCGGCGATAGAATTTTTGACACCGGGAATGTGTCCGACACGTAGATTACAGTTTGCATTTAACCCGAGGTCAACGGCAGTGATGAGTAAACGATTATACTCAGCTTTAGCCTTTAAGGAGTTGAAAATGTCCACGGTGTTGGTGTTATCCGTGAGAATGAAGACTCGACTTGGAGGAGGGTTAGAGAAAGTAGTCGCATAGTGAAAAGCAGAGAGAACAGTGAGTGCCTCGAAGAAAAATATTGGTTTCTCTGATGTTTCCTCGATTTTGCACTGATAACCTAGTGTAACAGAACCCGAGTTCAACCAGAATCCCATGCCGGACATGCAAGCGTCTGTGTAGAACACAAGATCTGCTTCGTCTGGACCCCATTCTTCAGATTCCAGGATGCGTATGCCATTAGACTTCTCGATATGGTTGGTGAGCCAGAGGATTTCATGGCAGACACGAGAATTGATCCATATCTTCTGGGATGGCTTATCTTTACCCGACATTTTCTCATATAGAGAGGAAAGGCCCGGACGTAGCAACGGGTAAACGTTCAAAGACCAGTTTACCCAGCCACCTATTCGTTGAAATTCTCGGAGTTCCCATCGTTTTCCTGGAACTGCAAATTCGCGCAAGGCAGCTATGAGGGCGGATTGGGAGTCAGAGGTCATTGTGATGGTCATTTTGTTTGGGTCTACTTCGAATCCAATGATCATGAGGCACGGTCCCCAGAGTTGTTTTGGTTCATCGTGGGGAATTCCGAGTTCGTCCCAGAGAAGAAGGAGGCGGGTCTGTTTTGTGGGCAAGAATTTGTTGTAAGGTGGGTAGTATTCTTGATTTTCTTCGAATTCCCAGCTGAAAGCATCATCGACGTAACCAAATAGGTCTTGGAGTAGGAGGATGTAGACTGCTATCCACAGAACAAGGCAGAAAAAATTCCCCCAAATGCCACCAGCACCTCGATTACCGAAGTTGTTGCAGTTATCTGTATGGAATAGATTTTCAATTCGGACTATTTGGCACATTTGCCATCGTGGTTCCATTGGTAGACGTCGGTATGCTTGGGAGACATCAGACTTGAAGACGACGAGGCGTTTTTCACGCCCATGGACACGGCGTACGCGGAGTAGTGCATCACCTAGATCATGGAGGTTATCCAATTTTACAGATACATACTTTCGGTCAATGAAAGAGTTAGGCGAAAATGGTCCGGCGCTGTGGTGCACTGTGAGTCTGAGCTTGGTGGAATGGGGTTTCGGAACGACAACTACTGGGATAGATTGCATCCCTGGTAGGAGCTCTGGGAATCCCTGTGAGAAGCGATGAGCTTGGATTTCGAGGTCTCGTTGTGAGCAAGAAAAAGCGAGATGATCCTTGTCTTTGAGAGGGTAAGACCGGTCCAAAGTGAGTGGTACTTCAGGATTGGTTGTATCAGCCCAAGGCCAAAAACCATACCGTAAACCATGGATGACTGAATTTACGAAAAGTTTGTTTGGATGGGACTGGAGGAATGCTTCAAAGGCTTCAACCTTAATTGGCGTGGTGATGCGAAAAAGGTGAGGATTGCTTTTGATAGTATGAATTGCAACATCATTTAATATTTCGTTATTAGGTACTCCCGGGAGAGCAGGCATAAGTTCAGAAGCTTTGGCGAGGGTGAGTCTTTCGGTTGCATCGTCCGAGCTATCCCAGATAAAATCACGAGCATAGCGGGGACGAGTCCATCGTTCAGTTAGTTCTTGCTGTGCAGTCTGCTCGGCCATGGGAGTTACTTTTGCAGTTTGAGCATACATGTTTGTAATTGCAAGTTTCGGCTGTATTTGGGCACTTTTTGTCATTGAACCGTCTACATGGGTCTCTTCGACGGTTGTTGGACTGTTTCGTACTCCCAGCTTTGCTCGATAGGGGTTTGCTAGTCCACGATGGAGCTTGGAGCCAGAGGAGAGATAGGTCTGTGAAGGCACCATGGTCGGAGAGTAAGTGACAGCGTCTTTGTGAGACGCGGAGTCTAACGGCCTTGTCGTAGTTGAGAACTCGACCATGGTTTCCCGTGGGGAGAGAAGCGAAGAGTTGGGAAATGTAGTCTCTGTAGGATCGGAGTTCATCACCACGGTGGGGGAGCACGTACTCGACAGCTCTTGCATATTTATCAAAGGTGATGGACCATTCGCCGTGAGTTGATATGATTCGTTTGGGGATGTGACTCCCAAACCTGAACTCGATATCGCCGACCTTTTGACTTTGCTTGTCATCGAGGGAAGTTGCGTGGATGCTTGAAAAGATGTGATCAAATTTGGCTGGTTTTCCTCTGATGAGGTCATCCCAATCCTCGAAACTAAAGGCGGGACAGTCAGGTTGAGCGATGATTGATGATCGTACGGTCCTAGGATCTCGGGAAAAATTCTCGAGTGCAAGTCGGGTTTTCTCCAGGACTGGAGATAGTTGGGGGACATTGGAACGGGATGTCCAGGCAAAGGTACTGACGTCAACCTTGCGACGAGGGGCAGATTCTGCATCATCGGATTCTGATTCGGAGTCAGACCCGACAGATTCTTCATCTCTGAGGGGCCGTTTCCGATTCTGTGAAGTAAATTGGGTTTCACCCTCATTGTGAGATTGCCCGATTTCAGCAGCCTTCTGTCTCTGTGCCTCCATGACATCGAGGAGGCTGAAGTAGAATGAGAGTGTCTGAGCAAGGGCGTTTTGGTCAAGTTTTTCTGGGATGAGAGCTCTTTGAATGTTGAAAAAGGCATCAAACTTGGTGATATCGCCATCTTCGAAACGTTTGGTGAACTCAACACATTGTCGTGAGACCTCAGGAGAGAGGGGTAAGGTGGAAGATTCGACATTCCCAAGTGAAGAGGTTGATCCTGATGCAGTATGGATGGTGTTTGAGCCAGTCGCTGTTCGAGTGTCACCTGCAACGGGGACATCCCCAGAAGCGGGTTTTGAGGTGTTGGTTCCATCAGACATAGAGTTGAATGAAATGATGTTTTTTATAAAAAGATATAGCGAATTTTATATGAACCAAACAGCTAAGAGAGCACATGGACAAGTTAAACACGAGAAAACTTATACCAGAGCTATGAACATACCTGAGAGCGAACACGGACAAGTTAGACAAGGGAAAACTTGTAGCGCTACCGTGGCTCTCAGGTCTTTACTAAATAGGAGTAAATAAAATGAGACAAATGGAATGAGACAAAAAGATGGCTGGAGCCGCAGGGTACGGGACCCGGTGCTCGAACCGATGGAAAGGAGAACGGGGTCTGAGTCGCGCAGGGCGTACACTGACCATCGGTGAGTGTATGGGGGATGATGTATGAATTTTCATCACTTACCTTGATGATTAGATTCTTGTAAATAAATCTTTAAAACGCAATTAAAGTACCTTTTGTAAGGCCAAGTACGAGAATTTAAACTCCGACAAGTACCTTTGTCACCCACCGAAATTTTACAGATCACTACAATTGGCCTCAATTCACAGTTTCGGGTTTATCTGAAACATCGCATTCTCTGGAAATTGCTGCAGACTTCAATATTTCCAGTTTCCCCCAGTATCTTACTCTCAGCTATTTTGTTGTCCAAACAAATACTGCAAAGTTGTCTACAACTAACAGAAGTAGTGATATTAAGCCCGTAGTTGGAGGTGTACTGGGAGGGCTATCTGGGCTCATCACGCTGTTTTTTAGCCATAATTCTGATTCGCGGACGGTGGAAGCGTCCTTGCACTGCCAGTATAGTCACTCCTTACCCTCCCATGCCCATTGAGATTGGAAATGGAGCTGAGACCGCAGTTTTGTCGTATACTTACAGGCTGGGGAGGTTTGCTAAACGACTCTTCCCACCACGGAAGACCCTACTTGATGCGCGAGACTCTCACGGGCATATAGTGCGGAATATCAGGCTATATACTACAGACAGTGGAATACGTCTTTTACATCCAGGGGACATCACTGTTGAAGTACCCCCACAATATACGGAAACCTAGTTTCACTTATATCTTCTGTGTCAAAACTGGATTGACGTGCTGACAATTCAAGTTCTTCCGCCATCCTTTATGGTCTGTTGCATCAAATTGTTTTCAAAGGGATTGCCAACGCTAAACAGATCAACAAGTCTGACTTCTGCACAACTTTTGCAACATGACTTTAGCAAATGTCATCCTCTTGAGTTGACCTTGAGTTTAATCCTTCTTTACCTCAAATGTTATCTTACATTGGAGAGCATCCAAGCTTGAGCTTACAAGTATGACCCCTGTAGCATAAGTAGATAACAATTCTATAATAATTTTCTGCTCACCACAATCCTGCAGACCAACTGCAGACACCCCTATTTCCAACATTAATGCCTCAATGATCTCAACTTTCAAGTCAGGACTGGTGCCTACAATGCAACTAAGTATGCATTACCTGAAGTTACTGTTCAAGAGTGAAAAAGAGAGGCCAGGATGACATGAGCACTGGATAGCAGTTGGACATATAAATATAGTTAAAATGAATGACTCGTTGGCATGATGATCAGCTATGCCAGTCCTACGGATTCACTTAAACCTCTTCTTTGAAATGCACCTCCTGTACTGCAACTCCATTTGTTTCTTTGTCAAGTGCCAATTCAGACGAGCCTGAGGAGCTACTAGGCTCATATACAATGTCCATAGTTGTATGTGTGGTGCCTGTTCTACGGCTGTCCACGTGCCATTCTTGTGATGGATTTGGTGCAGCAGCAAAGGGCAAGGGGTTTTCTGGGACAGCATACTTGGAGTCATAGGCAGCATATGAGAATTGGTGGTCAAGATGTGATTTCTGGAGAGCAACGAGCAGCAGGATGATGGTCGGGTACATTCCCTGAAAAAGCACGGTCGATTAGAATAAGGATAAATGAGCATGAGGTGCATTTGATCTCAGGCGCGAGAGAGTGGAAGGGAGAATGGGAAAGGGACCTACAATTGCTTGGTTCATTACCATGACAGCATAGTTGGTATAAGATGTATGCACGACGATGAGTACGACGCTTTTTAATATCTAAAAGCCAGACAAGGGGTCAGAATAAAATCTGTCCAACACGAAATACACGTACCCAAAGGACCGTATAGACGATACCACTCTCCATGAACAACGTCAAAATGTTCTCTGCAAATGACTTACGACTGCCATTTGCCAATTGGAACCGGATTTCCCGTCGGGATCTCCTAGTAGCGATGATTCATATGATAGAGATGTACCATGCTCGTAAAGCAACCATGCCTGTAGCCCAGACATTGACCAAGGAGGAAAAAGTGAGCGCAATGATATCAATTGGAAACTGCGAGTGAAGCTTTGAGAAGTGGCATTTTCGGGGGAGAAAACAAAACCACACACCTGCGAAGGAGCTAAGGAATGCAGATGCACTACACTTGGGAATCCAACACCAATCTGTGTGAGGTTGCACACGAAAACAGTGCCTTCGAAGTAGAATGGACTGGCATCAACTACAGTGAATAAAGAAGACGAGCTTAGTCGCACTCACTGAAAAGAGCAAGCATAAGCGCAATAGCCGTCATGAGGACACGCCTATCCCATCCGTAGACAACACAGACTCTCCAGCAAACCACGAGGTCACTGATAATAACCTATTATACAACATTATAAAATCCGGCCTACAGAATTAAACGAGGGAATGGAACCCACGCAGATGTTATTAGTTATCGACTGAATAATGCGCAGCAGCACGTTGGTACTATTGAGCCTTGATTCATCGCGGGCAGGGGATAAAAGCTCAGCCGGAATGGAGATCTTCAGGTCCGTCCATACCCGGCGGACATCGATAGCCCAATCCAAGGTCGAGAGCACATACATGAGCAGCGTGAGGACAAGCATGACTTGCTTTGATCGCGCGTGGAGACCACGAGAACTGTTGACAATTTGCACGTTGGTATGGATGAAACTGAGAAACAGGAAGGTTCATACACGAGGAGAGTGGTCGATGTGCATATGAGGACAGTAAAGATGCCTATATCTAAAGGTCAGCCACAACAACAAAGTATGAAGGCGGATCTATGAAGCTTTACCCCAGAGAACCGTTTCCGCAATGAGAGGGAAAACAAAGAAGTTAGTCGAGTCCGCCAAGCTTTGGCGAACATTGTCGACCTCTGTTGCGGTGAGGGCCATTACGCAAAGGGAGTCCTGATTGATATCGGTAGAAAAAGATTCTGCTCAAGTTTAAATGAAACAGTTATCGCTATCTCGCCCTCTTCTCTCTATGCGTCATTGCCGTCGTTATACAAAATATACATCCACATGAATGATGTGAAACTGTACTTGGATTGGTATTCGCCGCTCGAGGGAGCCACACCCACGGCTATAGTCAGAATGCAACAGGTTTACAGATACCGGACGACGAAAACATCTCCGCCAAGACCTACGTTGATCCCTGATTCGTGCCGGCGAGTGATTAATTCTTTGTTGCTCATAGAGACTTTCCATATAACCACTACTCTTCCCCATACTCCTTTGACGTGGCTAGTCCTTCTTGATCTTGGCGAACAATGATGGCGAACATTCGAGAGCAAGTGGACATTGACTCAAACACACTCTTCTTTGTACCGGCGTGCGCGGCCCATAGGCAAAGGCAGCCGTGATATGATATCCACAGTTTACCAGCGTTCTTGCACCACAGATCCCGGGAGTGTTTGAGTGAGGTTTTATCAGCGATGCTAAACTAAGTCATCAAAAGCAATCAGGCTCAGTTTGGACAAAGCTTTACCGGCTATACTCAATGAAGACAATGATGTTGTAAGGCCCTCGGTATACGCTTGTTTTCCGGAACTCTCTTTTTCGTAGTTACCGAAGTCACCACTCTCTTTCATTATGGGCCCGCATGTTGGACAGTTCTGAACTTACTCCAATGATGATGCGAAACCATTTGGTCAATATTTTCGCATACTCTCGGGAGAAGGCTCGAAAAAAAATCGCCTAGAAATCGTCTAATTAGTTGGGAGTTCTTCATTAGGTTGCACAGGTTTCAGGACTCAAACGCCACCCCGATGGAAGATTAAGTCAATAAGTACTTATGTTTATGTCGCTGCTCGAGTGCCTGGCGTAGTAAGTCACTTGTGCCTCAAAGTCGGAGGCCATCCTATCAGCATGTCAACGATCAACGGTTGTTGATAGTGTCTGGAGGAACATACCGATTGTACCAGAGATCAGATGGTGAAATGATCGAAGCTGGTCGAATTCCTTCCTTGATCTTGTATCAAATGATATATTCGACATGCCCTGGAAAGTAGAGTCCCCCCTTGAGATGAGCGATAGCTTGTTTGCATGAGGTCTACCCAGTTCACTTGCTTTCACCTGTCGTAGTCAATTTTTCGACTACTCTTGCTGCATTAGGAAGAACAACTCTGTGGCAAGTGATAGAGGAATTTGCGTATCGCATTGGTGGCGTGCCCAAGAGGCATGAAGAGTTATAAAGGCAGGGAGAAAACTCAATATGGTCGTTGCTCAAGCTCAAAATAAAGCCGCAGCGCGGCAGGTGATCTTAATCTCGGAATCACCGGAATCACCGCGGACCGGTAGTTTTGTTTTCAACCAGAACCAGCTCGAGCGACTCGAGTCTGCTCTCAGTTTGGGATCGACATGCTGAAGCTTTGACACGTTGCTACTGCACCATACTGCATCCGAGTATCTCGTCGTTCAGTCAGACTCCGGTAAACGGCTCTCTCAAAAGTTGTCCGTTGCGCAGTTTCCCTGTCAGTTGTACGTGTGAAGGCTACTTTTTCTTGTTCCAGCCGCTTATTGCATTTCTTTAGTCAATGAACCTACTTCCGCTTATATCCCTCCAGACTTTGGGTTATTGCTTGCAGGCCGCTTTTCTCTGAACGTTCAAGTCTTTTAGATGAGGAACTTTCAGGATAATGCAACCGCCCTGGAGAACCACAGTACGGTATATGTATTTGTCTCTTTTCGCGGCGCTGATGGAAGAGTAGACAGATCTTCAACTGGAAATTTGGGCTCATTGATCTCGTCGAAGATTTAACCGCGAATCTCTGTCTTGAAACGATGGATATTGCACTTTCCCAGATCATGAATCGCGTATCTTTCCAGGATAAAAGCTAGATCCACTGCTGGTTGAACACTCGAGCACCCACCCTAGGACGAGACGGACGACTAGGAAAAGGAACAATCAAGGTTGGACAACGGCTTATGGTCCGACGTCGTCACAAGTTAGCGCTACTCGGTGAGTAAAAGGATACTTTTGGTTGTTCTCTTTACTCATCGAGCTCGCAGAACTAACTCTACGCTCAACGCTCAATTTCGGTTAACTGGATCCAGGTCTAAAACAACCTCTCCATTCGATCCCTCCAGCGCAATTTTCTACCCGGAAATCGACACATTTATCCTGTGCGCTCAACGACATCATCCATCGACTGTCAGTCTGTCAGTTCTCCGTCCACGGCTTCTTCGTTTTCTCTGAAATCTTGGCGCTTGGCCCGAAGTGCTGCGCTGGGACGAATGGTGCCAGCGCTCATCACCATTTGCCAATTTATGGTTGCGGGCACTCTTGTCTTCTAGGAACGTCTTTCACGTTGACTTCCCGTATGATTCATACAAGAACTCATCGTTCCTTCGGTTTTACCACCCAAACCGGCTTCCCTTTGGAACCAAGGAGGTTCTTCATCGGGTACAAATTGCTTTTCTCGAATGTTGTTGAAAAATCTCGGTCCAGGTCGTTATTCCTTCACTTGGTCCTCACGATGCCCTCCGTTCGTCCCGGAATAGGATAGTTCACCTTCTGTCGCTCCGTCCGACCTAACGAGTTTCAATGCCACTACTTCCGCAGACCCTTAATTTGCTTTGTCGCCACCCCCACCTTGCAAACTGTGGCTGTCGTTGGTCAGAAGCATCGTCATCGTGTGTCGCTAAGCTAGCTATTCAAGCGAGTTACGATGCCGTCTAACGCATTTGAATACCTTGAAAAGCAGAGGGAGCTACGGCAGTTTGGATAGTGACACCCATGGGCTTGTGTATGGTACCGCCGAGAAGAGGAAAGGATATGGTATGGGGACTGAGATAGGGGGTAGCTGGTGTCAACTGGACTTGCCCTTGGTGCTTGGGGGTTCCCCGCCGCTGCCGAGTTACTTTTGTCGCATTCTTGAAAAGTTTTCGCCAACGATCAAACTCAATAAGGGGATACGGTGATTCGAACTCCCTCCTGTGTTGTCCTCTCTTCTGACTGGCACACACTCTCCACCTCTGCATCCTGCGACATCCCTTCACCTATCTCGAAAATCGATGATCATAGCAACGGATATCATCTCGACGACTCCGGGTCCCAAAATCAAGCTGATCTACACGAGCCGTACATTGAAGGGACTGCCGGTATAGACAAGGAACGGAGACAGGATAGTGGGGAGTCTGTGGCGTCTGGGTGGGAGCATTTCTCGCTGAAGGAGGATGGGTTCAAGACAGCGTCGGAGACCGTGAAAGACATGACCTCTCTGGTTCTGTGCCGCCATACTTCTATATCTTGATCCTTATATCCCGGAATCAATTGTCATTTGCTGTTTTTTTTTGCCTCGTTCGCCCGATGTTCTCTATAATCCCTCCTTATAATCCTTCTCATCTTTGCGGTCTTACCCTCCCTTATATGTACATAACGGTACGGACCGGTAAGTGACAGGTGTAAAGGTTCGGTACCTTGGTGCCCATATACTCGGTTCTTCTCAGTAAGCCCGCAATTTGAAGAAGTATTTTGTTGCAACTGAGACTGCCGTCTGTTGCTCCTCACCAAGTAAAACTGTTCCTGATAACTCAAATGAGGGCCATTGTTGGCAACCGCAACACACCTTGCGTTTAAGCGAGGAGCCAACGAGATGCCCTCTGGTTATAATTGATCCATAGGTGCGCTTGCTCGTCTCATAATATAGATACTGACCTCGATAGTAACGTAGATTCGCGCTGCATGACTTTCAAGAATTTACATCAACTTGGATACGAATTACCTCAACGTCAACTTTTTGGTATTGGCATTGGCTCTCATTCGAGTAACACCAATCATTCGAGTAACACCAAAGCCCCGATAGAGGAACATTAATATTTTACAGGATTCTGCGACCTGCACAAGCGTGGCGAAGGAAAATGCCAACTTGATGGCAATGCAGCTGAGAACACCGAAAAGGATGTGATTACGGCCTCATTTAAGTACCGTCAATGCAAGCTTTTCCGGCCAAAGTATCAAAAAATCGGTAGATGGAGGCTGGCGAAGCTGCCCGTTCTCTACAAGAATCCCACGGCTTTTGGCTGTCATAACGTCCTGATTTCTTGCTATCCGTCTCTGCTGACCTATCCATTTACAGGCATCACGCTGTACAGAAGGCCGTCGCAACAAAAGTAAATGATTAACCTTCTTTTCATGACTAGCTCCTCAAGGTCTCAAGCTCGACGTCTCAACAGCCATTTCGGCAATATCAAAACTATCTAAAATCAAGGAAGATGTGCAGTCTTGTCTGATACTCATGCATCATGGGGGGGCGGTTCCCTGCACACTATGTCACTGGAGATTTTCTCATTCCGCTCCCAAGTGCAGGATATACATCAAAAATCACACCTCCTATGTCATCCCCAACGGTAATAGAAAGGCGCTGAGCCAATTTCTATACATCCTACTTCGTTTGTGAGATCTTCAAAGGACGTCTCGTATCACTAGATGTACCACATGTAGAATTTTATGCTGCCTAATGTCCTCGCATTCCATGAACTGTTGACTGAATTTGGATTCGTCTGATCTTCCGGTTTCTTCTACCTTGAACAAAGCCTACGTTCCGGAATTCAGGAACACCAAATGATCTTACCTTGAAAAGGATCTGTTCAATTCCATTCCTTGTTCTTTTGGGTGACTTCGAGGACCCAACATTCCATTCTTCAGATAGGCTCCGGCTCAATACCAAATCTTCTTATTGAGAAGTAAGATGGGTGGGCTGTGTGCATCTGGGTGAGAGTGGTATCTTTAGGCAGGCTTTGTGGAAAACCAATAGGTATAAAGGTTAGCCTAAGTTGGGGGGAGTTCTTTACTCGAACGATTAACAGTCGTCGTTCAACTACATCATCATGCAGCTCAAACTTACTTTCGTTTCCGCCGCTCTTGCTACTCTTGCACTCGCCTCGCCCGCTCCTCGTGATGAGCCCGCTAGCAGCTGCTACACTGGTCCGGTTCAGTGCTGCAGCAGCGTCCAAACTGCCTCGCAAGCTGTCGCAGATCCCTTTACTCTCATGCTCCTTGGGATCGTTGGTATCCCAGTTGGGAATGTGACTGGACTTGTTGGTCTTACTTGCTCCGACATTAGCTTTGATGGTGGAGGCACCTGGCAGGCCATTTTCCAATCATGTGTTAGACTTGAAACTTACTGTTCTTTTTCATCAGGAAAAACGCCCACTTGGAATATCTCATAATTCTCAATAAGTTTCCAAAAATACTCAAAAGTCAATTAAGTTCTCAATAAGTTTACAAAAATACTCAAAAGTCAATTAAGTTTACACAAATATGAACAATTGCATAAATTTTGATAATTCTGATAATTCATGTAATTGTGAAGCAGGTTAAATACATCACGAAAGCTTTCAACTCAAATTTTGACAACTTTCGTGCAAATATTCTCAAATTCTTATAATGTCAGTGGTCACATCTCATGGTGAAATGACCGCGAGCGAGAACTTATCTTGTGTGTCATCATAAGCCTAAATCTGAACCCGAATTATGAGAACTTGAGCGAGCTGCTGCGAGCAGCCAATGTAATTCCAGAGCTTGATGGACAGTTGTAGAGGAAACACAAGAAGCCTAAATATTGGAATAAGCAACGAAAAAAGAAGCAGAAGTCAAAGAGTACTCAACTTTTATGGATCCATCGAGACGGGAGAGGCCCACTGGGGCATGGGCGCAGTAAAGACAGCTGGCAGTGTTAAAGGTGATGCCGACATGTGCTGACGTGTTAACGACTCGGCTCCTGGCCCGAGAAAATCGAGAAGTTGTCAAGCCAGCCGGGCCCTGCCCTTAAGATTCAAACCTCGTGATGCGACATTAAAAGTTTCGCTGGCAGGCGCCTGTTTTTGCTCGTTTCGCTCTCCCACTTATGTTGATGATTCTCCTGCAGTTTTACCAGTCACCATTGCTTCATCTTTTTTGAAGTAGCTAGTGACAACACCGTTGCACTTTGGTATGTTTTACAGTTGGCTATTCATAAGTTCGTCCTCTGACACGCTTTTGTAAGGACTACAAAGTAATTGTTTATACACTCAGGTAAGTTCTTCGTTGGCCACGACATTCACTGAATATTGACATAATCCTTTGAAGTTTTTCCTTCAGCACATCTGTGGATTGTCGTGTAACATGTTATCTGGTGAGCTTACGAAGCAGGTGTAAGTCGACTGTCTGCATGGACCACTGGTATGTGACACGTATTTACATATTTTTTCTGTTCTGATTGAAGTCACAGTGACATAGGAACATCGAACATGTCTATTGTTGACTGTCTTTTCCCACTGCTCCCGCTCTGAAGATGCTCTGTTTTGTGTCTACCACTGCCACTGCCTCCACTAAACTACTACTCTATTATGCTAGCATTCATATTACCTCCCGCTGTACTGTACTTTAGTACTGGTTACTTTATTTTTGTGTAGATTATGAGTTGATTATGAGATAACTACACTTGAATCATAATGGAATTTTGTTCTGCATTACAAAATTGGGTGAAAGTTTCATGCAAAGATGGTAAATATGAAAAAATGATGTTTGAAATATACTATATTTGTTAAAAATATCCAATAATTCTTGTGAGGATTGGCAAAAGATTGGAGAAAGGCATAAAACTTATTGAAACTTATCAAAATTTGCAAGGGGACTGTGGAATTACAAAAATTTACAAAAATTTCAAAATCTTCAAAATTTTGATAATTTCAAACAATTTGTGTAAACTTTGTTGGAATTAGCAAATATTTCCTGTGGGCAGTTTTCCTGATGTTGTAGCTCTGCTCAAGCTGTTTGCTGTACTGACAACGCCATGAGTAAGAATGATACTTTACATCTCATGGCTCCATTACTGACTGAAGCTCTGCAGGTGGACTCATCTCTGTCGGCTGTGTTCCTGTTACTTTTGCTAATTTCTAGGTCTCTTGATTTCTCTACTCTCTATTCTCTTCAAATCACAGTCCACACCAGCTTCATTCAAGCATCAGAGACTACCAACTTTTTCAGCTTAGCCAGGATGCGTACAAGTCAAACATTCGGGACTTTTTCTATCACGCCGTTCGGGGCAGTTTGGGGACTTATTGAGAAGTCGGGACCTTTGACTCGTGCATCAAAAATTGTATTCTAAAAAATCGGTATATAAATATACAACAGTTCTGTATGCTTCCGGATATGCTTGTTGAGTTCAATCATATATGGTGCTTTGTACTTGAAGTAAATCATTTAAGGTGTTTAGTAAATTACTCTTTGACCTTTTCATACCTGCCCGAATGTATTGATATCTTCTTTCTCAAGAGCTACTGGTGCAGTGAGAGATTGCCCTATGAAGTACAAGAATTGAAAATGGGTGCCCATTAATATCTGTTCTCAGGCCCCGAACCGAAAACAAGTGATAACAAGGATTGGTGGCGTGCAGTAGATGGCCTGACCAGGCAGTCCCAAAGCAAAAAAACTGGCAGGTTGTCGAACGCGGGAGTAGCCAAGTTGCAAGCTAGAAGAATAGACCTGAACGCATTGCGCGAGGTGATAGGTACTGGATGAACAAATAATGTAATATTAAAGCCACTCGCCCCAGAGGCGCAGTGGGTGACAATTTACCTGACCTTATTTAAACTCCGCTACCTTATCGCTACCTTATGTATTAAAACTACCTTAATCTACCTTAATCTACCTTTAAGGTACTTAAAGGGCCTTATCGACCAAATTACCTTATTTGCCCTTATTACCTTATGAGACCTTATCATAAAACCAATAGATTTAGAGCTCGTGCTTGCTCCAAATGCTCACCAGCATCCACTATACAACATTACAATCACCATAAACATGTATACTTGTACAATACTAATATTAAGTGCTAATTCATACATAGACCATACCATTTTGGCCAAGTTCTGAGTCTTGCTAGAATACTAAGGGCCCAGTTTGCTCCCAATAGGGCTTGTCATAATGATACAAGCCTGCCATACTGTGTTGGCCAATACGTCAATCTTATTAGCCGAAATAATGGTTTAAAAGGATCGCTTGGACATATATACTTAACATACATCTCAGAATACTCATCGGCACTTGATAGTCCTTGAAATAATGCTTGAGCATGTTCGTAGACGGTGGGATTTCCTTTAAGGTAGCGCACTTGTAATTTCAATTCAAATAAGGTAGCGGAGTTTGAAAAATAAGGTCAAAAGTTGATGGCTTCACTTTCGAAATGTTCCGCAAACATAACGAGATTCTTGGTACTTGTATTTTGCGCAGTTGGTTCTAAATCATCTAATCTACATATAGATTACTGATTTTCGGTGTGCACACTGAAAATTTGCATGCCTCATATTTTTGATCAATAATTTGTGAACAGTGTACAGCCCGATGCGTATGATCGCACAATTGTGATGCGTATCAGTTCACATTAGGCGAGTTGAAACTCGCTAATCGACATCATTTCTCCCACTTCTACTCACTCCATTACCTCACTCAAAATGCTTAACTGGCTCGTTAATCTTCTCCCTTGGCACAGGACAAATAGTGCCAATAATTGCCAGCTGAAGCTACGTACACTTGTGTACGGCTAGCCTAAGTGTAAGATAAGGCAAGCCACGGCCAGCAGAAGACACAGAGTCACTCACTTGTTCGGTCCGCACGGTGCGGTAGAATAAGCGCAGTGACGCGTGCGCTTGAGAGAGTTTATCTCTCTCGTTGCTGCACTCATGTCGTAGGTTGCTACGGTCCTCTTTCCTTTGCTCAGACTCTTTGTAGTCTTCTCAATCATATCTTATGGTTTTTAATGCTATTCTTTCATCTCCTATGGCCATAAAGATTGAGACATCTTCCAAATGGATACCAGTGTAGCAACTCCGCTAAAGACTTGAATATGGGCAGTATTTACTTGTGAGATCTATGAACCCATATCCCTTGTCCTTTCTCGCTCCTTCAACCTAGTTGAACCGCTTTGGGTTTTAGTACCAGTTGTACTTTCAGATCCTCCTACAATTCTCCTACATTGACTGTCATCCTTAGTCTACAGCAGAGGATCTGTTTGTGTTATTTAGTTTCATATTCAAACTTTACTTGTCAGTCTGAATGTCTGGGTGGCCTTTTTGGCTGGCCACCTCTCATTGGCTGGATTAGCTAGCCTGGGTTAGTTGTAATCCAGTCAATTACCTCTCACTCTGTTCAGCTCTTCTGGGCCATCTAGACTTCTCACTGGCTTAGTTTCTCTTCATTCATTTGGACAGGGTGTCCATTTACCATTCCCTCTTTTCTCACTGCTGGGCTTCGCATACCCAGCAGTCACCTCAACCTATGCCACCTCTTGCTGTCAGGTTCTTTGAGACTCAATCAGCCACCTCTCTTCATTGTTGAGCTCTCTTAGACCTGTTCAGCCATCCCTCCTCATTGTTGAGCTTCGCTAACTCTTCAGTCGCCTTATATGCTACCTCTCACTGTTGGGCTTTGCATACCCTTCAGCCACCTTGTTTATTATGCCTCCTCTTGCCATTGGGTCTTCTGAAACTCATTTGGCCAACTTTCTTCACTAGATTTTGTCTAGTACACCTTTGCTTCCATTCCTTCTGGACTTCATTTGTCCACACCTCTTGTACTTGTGTCAACTGAATTTACTACATTCAGTGGGCACTGATACTGACAAACTCTTTTCATTAGGACTTCATCTGGTAACCTTGTTATAGATTTCTCCACTTCAGGAGGGAGCCTGGTAGCCTCAATCAGCAGTCATCTTCTCAGATTACTCTCAATTTTGCTACTAGCTTACTGCCTTCCGCAAGTCTCCTTTGGTGGTGTTTCGGTCACCTTCGGATTTGTCCCTCAAGCGAGCGTTGCTCTTGGGCTCCTTTTGGTGTGTTTGGGTCTTATCCTCATGCTTCCTTACAGCTGATGTAGGCCGGCCTGTCTCACCTTGTGTACTGGAATTGGCTGACACTGTTCCACGCCTTCTGGACTTTGTGCGCGCCAATTTCATTCGCAAACATACTTTACCTTCTTCCTTCCATTTCTCCTTATGAAAGCTACGAGCCTATGCGTATGTTTACTACTGCGTCTGGGTTCACAAGCTTAGATTTTTATTATATCTTCTTGGCACCCGTGTCGTATGCTAGTACTTGCCTTATCCAGGCATATTGGCTCCACCTCCGGCAGCCCTTGCCGCGGCGCACCCGGGCGCTGATATGCTGACTCTGGGCTATGCATAAAATGCTACTATGAAGCTGAATACCTCACACCAACACCAACACACACCAAAGATTAACATGAGTTCAAGGGGGTTATCATTGAACAAGTCAGAATTCTTATTGCAAGTACATACATCTGCATCATATTTACAAGGTTGTGATAGATTTTCTGTCTCGAGATTCTAACAAACTCGGGCATGCTTTAATCTTTATCTTTCAATTGCCTGAACTTAGACTTTACACTAAAAGTACAATTGACAGAGAGAGTATGCGCTACTCACAACACTCTCACTGCTATTAACTTTCTGGAGCATAAGGTAGTTACTGAGGACTTTGGTTTTCTTTCTTTATACTTTCTTATTTCATTTAACTTGTACTCTTGTTTAATGTGCACTTGTCACTAGAAGACACAAACCAACCACACCAACCCTGTAACAGGAATGGGGGGCGGAAAGTGCTTGCCTCTATTTCGTGGGGGACACCTTCTTATATACTGTATCTCAATATCACAGTGTAAAATACACCATACGGGTTGTGCGGGAGTACATATGCTCTTATTATTCAATAAATAGCGCATGAAATATTTATTTCACGCGCTGTCTTAAATCTGCGGGACGCCGCGGCATGATCTTGGAATGATCCCGGAACCTCGGCACATCAATCTCCTCGCATCAATCTCCTCGGGGTCGGCGATGTATTAATCTCCTCACATCAATTTCTGATGGGAAGTCTCGTTTGGACCGTTTAACGTTGATACCTGTTGCTTCTGTCTAGTAGTCTTCTAGTTGTAATAAGATACCTTTGGATCGCTTCAATAGTCTGAATATAAGTCATATTTGTAGTGGGTTTCAGTATTCTTTGCACTATCATTGATTACAACTGTGTTCTGTTGCCGAGACTCAGTTTTGATGTCATCAACAATTAACATCTGTGTCTTTTAATGATGCCGCGCGGTAACGGCGGATTCTAGAATACTTCGTACAGTGCATATCTTTAATACAGCATGACTTGGTGCCAAAAACACGCATATACTGCATGTTTATGCCCAAACAATTCTGGGCCGTATCATCCCCCCTTTCTTAACATGAACTGTCCTCAGTTCATTAAACTTCAAGGCTTCTGGGGCTGCACAGACCTGCACTATACAATGGATAGACAACTGACTTCATCAGATATGTTATTCTCATTGCTGCATCCAATACAGTTTCTTATCAACAACTTTCATCTTCTTGCTTATATGGATTAAGTCATTTCAATATTGTTCTTTTCACAGGTTAAGCATTATCAGTGATAACCCCGTTATAAAATTGTTTACTCAATTGTGCTTCAAGATCAATCATCATATTACTCTCTCTTTTTCTATCATTCATGAATCACTTGTGTCAGGATCAGCGCTCTTGTCTTGTTATGTCAACTATTTCAGGCTAAGTTATGCTGCACTGACTTGGATCTATGCAAACATGGCGCCTGCACCAAATTAGAAGTATTGGTTTTTCTCAGCCATGCTTTTGTTCTAGCTCTCTAAATATTTATTCATTCAATGCCAAAACAGGTGTCTAGAACTCCATCTGACTACACTTCTGCCAGTTTGGTGTATGCAGTTTACTGTTTACTTCACCATAGTGTACTCAACCCTCAGCTAGGTGTTCTGTTATGGCCAATGTCAAGTCCCTAATCTCTTCTTTTAGGACTGAGCTCCTTGTCAATTCAAGGCTACTCTCAAATCTATGTTGCAATCTAAGCAAGCCCTTGAGGCATGGTCTAACACTACAGAGGTTCCCTTCAGGCTTCTCCTATCATGCAGGATGCAAAGACAACATGTTCTAGCTCCTTACTTTGTATATGCTTTCTAATGTTCCATGCTATCTTGTTCATTCATTCAAGTTGTCAGGATAGAAAGTATGGGTCATCTAGACTTCATCCAGAGTGGTCCATGCAGTACCATGAGCCTCTCTTATTTATTCTTCATTTATCTGTGAATGCTCAGTGGAATGCTCTCCAGTTCTAATGATATACCAGTGAAACTGACATATTTTCTTCAGTACTTGCTGAATAGGCAAGTCTTCATACTGAAACAATGTTCTGAGGCAGAGAAGTTTCTAGGTCAATGGAACCACATAGTACAAAGTCTTGCAAAGTTGTACAAAGTGCTACACATGTCCTCATTCTACAGATCATTTAGAGCAAAATGAGTTTCAGGGAATATCATCTGAGTCGATCTGACATTGTCTCCCCCATACTAAATATGAACTGTCCTCAGTTCATAAGACATTAGCTCTAATAGATGCTACTCTGTGATAAATAGTGCACTTCTGTCCTACTTGTCATTAACACTTCTGGGTATTTCAAAACTCAAAACAGGGATCCAGGTTAATTTTTTTCATGCAGTGGTGGCTTCTTTAAAAACATCATTTGATCCTTCAAATTTCTAGACAAAATGCCTTTCACAAGTGGATATTCCGCTCATGGTCCTCAAATTACTATTTCTTGGGAATCACTTGGCTATATCACTCAGACGTGACTGTGAGCTCAGTATTCTGATCAGTATCAAGAATTCAATTTAGCTTTCTATTCTTGCTAATATGCATTGATAAGGTTAACTATGGGTGTGTTGGCAGAAGACAAAGGTTGCTTCTTCACTCTATTCAGTTCCATTTCAGATCATAAATGTTCAATCTTGACTTCTTTGTATGTCCTTTTTCATTCATTCTTAATTGCCAGTACTTACAGTGACTCATGACTGTAAGTAAGTGTGAACCAGTAGTCCACAGGCTCCATAGGTCAGGGATAACTTGTATAAGGATGTATCTCAGCTATTCTCGCCTTGATAATTGTCATCCAAGCCCTGCAACATCAAGTTTCATTCTAATCTTTGAAATACTGCCATGAGGGACTGATCTCAGTCCTGTGCCGGAGCATTGGAAAGCCACCCGGTATCGGGACGTTTTACCGTATTTCTAGCTTGTATAAACTCGTTTCGAGGGTTGCTAAATTTTCTAAGGTCTCTGATTGATGGGCACTGAGGTACAAGCACATCTATAGAAATATAGGTATGTCTCCTCCTAGTACCTACTCAAACCTTGTCTCTATCGTCGGGGGAAACATGGAATATAGGGCGGGAGGTCAGGGGACGTCTACGAGACCTCTTTGGACTCGGTTTGACCCATACTCCTGCCCTGTATCATCATACTATGGAATAATTTCAAAATGAGGCATTTATCCCAGCAACTGATGGAACCATGTTTGTTCTGGGACCGGAGAAATACTCTGGGTATCGGTATTTCGATGCCGTCGGATGCTTATGCACTGCTCTCGTTTGTTCTAGTGCATCATGCTCTCTGGTACATCTTATTTCTTGCCCCAGATTGCCCTTTTGCATATTCTAAGTCTTGTACCCTTAATAAGGTATTATCATTCAAACAATGTTAGAATCGTCTGAACAATCCACAACATTGAATGTTTCATATAAAACGGCCTCCTGGTGAGGTAGTTTCAATCAAATCAAATATATCAAGTTCAGAGTCTAGGCTGAAATGGCCGATGCTTTCATATCAATGTTAGGCCATCGCGCACACCAAGATGAGGCAGTACAGGTGTTGTGTGAGCTTGCCCAATTTGGGGTTGGTGAGCACAGCACTGGGTGACCGCCTTCAAGTGGTGTGAACACTAGTACATATCATGCAAGGACTGTCCAGCAGTGATCCTTAAGTCTAGTTTAGACTCAAAAAGCTGCGGGGCATATCAGCATTCTTCATTTTTTTATCTTCATCTGATTTCAACGTCATAAAACTCTTCAAATACTGGACGTGATTTCTTTGTGTCACATGATTGGCAATGCATTACAGAGTCTATTGTTCTGCTAGGGTAAACCTAAATATGTTTCAGGTTTGCGTTTGATTTCTAGTTGCTCTGACTTGATCTGTGAGCAACTGATTTCTTCTGTCATCAATAAGCCTCAGTGCATCATAGTTGGGCATAGTCTTGCTTGAACTGAACACTCTTTGATTAAAAGGGTGACCAACTTGAAGAAGTAATTTTCATACAATTGTGAACAGCATTCCTGTTCTAACTTCTGCTAAGTCCCATGATGACCCAAATGTTTTGGTTGACAACATATTACACATCTGAGGCAATTTCTGAGTTATTTCAACACCTCTTAGGCTTTGCAAGTGTTGTCATATGACAAGGCTCTCTAGTATAGTCATTTCTTTGTTCAGTCTTAGCTTCTTGTTGTTACTACTAAGTCATCTGTCATCCTTGGAGTTCAAATTTTCATTGAGTTCACTTCCAATTCACGCTCTTGTGATGGACTTGTCCACAACTCAACAGGGTCTTCTTCTGTTTTCCACTGCTCAATCTTGGCACATCGGCTGTTCAATCTATTGAAAATTATCTCCAACGTCTGTCTTGAGCTCATAAGATAACTAAGTAGATTGTTGACCAAGCTAGTAACACATCTTGGATATCTTCTTTACAAGACTTCAAAGTTCAGGCAGCAACCTGGCACTTTCACCACTGTGTATTCTTCCATCACAGATTTATCTGAACATTTTTCTGACTGGTATTTATGCTTCTTTCAAGGATAAAGTGCTGAATGTGTCAATGCGGGGCCTATTGAACTAAAGTGTCTTTAAAACACTTCCATGGTCTTCAATATTCCATTCAAGTCTCGCTGGCTTCCTCCCAGCAAGTACAAACACTGAACACTTCAGTCAAATATCCTGTGATGAGTTCTAACTTTTCCGTTAACTCTGAATTGCTTAGGAGGTTCACTGGGTATGACCTTGGTTCCGCGTCCTTGGCAATTGGTTTCTACATTCTAGATGACATGCAATGCTAGGTTTCTTTCAATAAATAAAGAGATCCAGAAGGGCGCACAACACCATTCTAGGACATTAATAATTTTCATCAAGTGCACCAGAGTCAGGGGTCTTATAAATTAAAGGAGTGTTTTGAAGTTTCTGAATGTTTTTCGGAGCTTTCTGAATTTATCTCGATTTTTATCATGATTTATACAGCTATCAATTATTTTTCATGTCCATTAGGACTGTTTTTCTTTTATAACAGTTCCTGCACAACTTTTACAGATATAAGTTGCATTGCAAGGCTGTCAGATTTTCTCATACAATTGATTCCGGGAGGTTGCGCTCTGGAATTGATACAAGGTTAGGACTGTTGAAGTCCTCAAATTTTCAAAGTGCAAGAGCAAGAACAAGATATTCTTTTCATATTTTCAACATTTTCTGAGTGTTTTTGTCTTTTCTACTTTATTCAAATGTTTTTCTTGTCAGGTGTGACTTTTCTATTTGTTATAGGAGATGGTATTCAAAGCGGTACGACTCCGAAATGTGGACTGAAGACATGTCACTTCAACTTTATAATTTCTGAGTGAGCGGGAGCCAAGCAGAGTATCTACCGGCAACCCGGGTATGAATGGGGTTGAAGGCTTTGAGTTCAAAAAGCATTCAATGTGGAGGAGGTGGAGCCATTTGTAAGGTGATGAACCTCAATGGCAAGCAAGGTTGTATGCTCAATGTATGCAACAAAAGAGAATGATATAACACAGTAATGAGATGAACTGCGTTAACGCAACTAATTCTGAAGCAATATAAACAGCTTCAAGCATGTTCAATCCAAGGTTCAATCAAGTTCTGCAATATCAGACAAGTCCAAGATGAACTTGTCGTTGCTTTTGGGTAGATGCAAATGAAGCAAATGCAACTGTTTTCTGATTTGAAACCCCCTCGCGGTGGGCTCCATATGATATGCTGACTCTGGGCTATGCATAAAATGCTACTATGAAGCTGAATACCTCACACCAACACCAACACACACCAAAGATTAACATGAGTTCAAGGGGGTTATCATTGAACAAGTCAGAATTCTTATTGCAAGTACATACATCTGCATCATATTTACAAGGTTGTGATAGATTTTCTGTCTCGAGATTCTAACAAACTCGGGCATGCTTTAATCTTTATCTTTCAATTGCCTGAACTTAGACTTTACACTAAAAGTACAATTGACAGAGAGAGTATGCGCTACTCACAACACTCTCACTGCTATTAACTTTCTGGAGCATAAGGTAGTTACTGAGGACTTTGGTTTTCTTTCTTTATACTTTCTTATTTCATTTAACTTGTACTCTTGTTTAATGTGCACTTGTCACTAGAAGACACAAACCAACCACACCAACCCTGTAACAGGAATGGGGGGCGAAAATTGCTTGCCTCTATTTCGTGGGGGACACCTTCTTATATACTGTATCTCAATATCACAGTGTAAAATACACCATACGGGTTGTGCGGGAGTACATATGCTCTTATTATTCAATAAATAGCGCATGAAATATTTATTTCACGCGCTGTCTTAAATCTGCGGGACGCCGCGGCATGATCTTGGAATGATCCCGGAACCTCGGCACATCAATCTCCTCGCATCAATCTCCTCGGGGTCGGCGATGTATTAATCTCCTCACATCAATTTCTGATGGGAAGTCTCGTTTGGACCGTTTAACGTTGATACCTGTTGCTTCTGTCTAGTAGTCTTCTAGTTGTAATAAGATACCTTTGGATCGCTTCAATAGTCTGAATATAAGTCATATTTGTAGTGGGTTTCAGTATTCTTTGCACTATCATTGATTACAACTGTGTTCTGTTGCCGAGACTCAGTTTTGATGTCATCAACAATTAACATCTGTGTCTTTTAATGATGCCGCGCGGTAACGGCGGATTCTAGAATACTTCGTACAGTGCATATCTTTAATACAGCATGACTTGGTGCCAAAAACACGCATATACTGCATGTTTATGCCCAAACAATTCTGGGCCGTATCAGCGCTCCAGTACCTTATCCGCCACATAATTTTGGTATCCCGCCCACTTTAAATGCTCACCCAGCAGTTTATCCGACTGCTCAACCAGTTTGTAATGATGAGGACAAACAGCACTTCCTCATCTAAATATTATGCAGCCAGAGTCTTGTCTTGGAATCCTTCAGCTTTGGTCTTCACTGTAGAGTGGTACAACGGAAATTGCTACTCAGCTAATGATGTTCCCTCTGCATCAACCATAGAGCTTGACATTGGGTCAGTTCAGAAAGCTTTTGAAGAAGGTACTGTTATAGCACAGGTATGTTTAGTTGGCATCATTTTGGTTGTGTTTTAATATTATCAAAGGGAAATTATGGCTCAATTAAGTGGCCAATCCAGTTAACATCTAATGCGGTTGATACTCCGAATGGGTATGAGAATCCAGAGGTTACCCAAGCACTTCAGGAAGCAAGGAACAGAATCTTAGATATTATTTCTGGTTCAGAGTCTCAGACTGTGCACCCAATAATCGATCTTTTTGCACGCTGGTCCCACCGCAACTCCAAGACCATGTTAGATTCATTCAAAGATGAATGCTTCCAATATGATTTACTTCCTGCAGGTAACAGTCATGCAGAAGAAGCATCTGCAGGTTTGGGTCCGGAAGTCAATGGGACACTTATTGCAGACCTCATTGGAGGTGCTTTGTCTGGCCTCCCCATGATTAAAGTTCTATTTGACTTAGTTGTCATTAGAGTATATTTTGGGAAAATATCCCGTGAGGATGGCCAGATTTATCACCTTGCAAGGAGATACAGTTCAAAGGAGTTGGAGTCTCAGCTTCCTACTTCACCGCATTATGGGTATCTTCAGAGACATCTCTCTCTCCCCGAAAGTGCCTTGGCTGCCTCCCAAGGATCTATCAATAGACTTCTTCCTCCATTTGCAATTGATGTATACCAACATCATATTGGGATGAGGCATGTTTTAACCTCTGAGGATTTAATATTATTTCCCCAGGGCATGCAGCCCATTACAGCCCATCATCCGGATGGCTTTGATTATATTTGGTTGAAAGGGACAACAGATGATGTATTTTCAATGACCGGCGCTCAAGCGGGGCTCAGTACAACACCCGCAACCCAAATCACTCATGGTCCCCCAAAGTATCCACCAAATATACAGCCAAAAAGCCATACCGAAGATGTGAACTATTCCCCATTGCCACATTATAACTTGAGAAGAAATCCTCAACCTAGTGCGCGGCAACAGTCTCTGACAGCTGGAATCAAGTGCTGTGACTCATGGGATGCCTTAGATTTTGTTGCTGAGATGCCTAAAGAGGTGGCAGAGCCGCAGCTTCAGGGAACTGGACAGGGTACAACAGCTAGGGGAAGGGGCAAGAATAAGACAGCTAGGGGAAGGGGCATGGGCAAGCATGGAAGAGGTCAAAATAAGGGAGTGTAGGCTATAGTTAACATTTGACCCTTGGCGAGCACATCAGATATGTTTGTACATCTGTTACAGAGCTACTGGACGTTTGTAGGCAGGCGACCAGTTTCTATATCTACCTATGGACTTATATACTTTGTGTGTAATGAGAGTGAACATTATGTATATTCTTTTTACTACTGAAGCGCGCCTTGTTATATGGTACTGTCATCGTCGTAATGAGATCAGAGTCCTAAGTCAATCACAATGAATTCTTGAAGTATCAAGGTTGCTCTGACATTGAGTAACATGTTGCATGTAGTAGCGTTGAACTAACTTGACAATGTAGAGTTGGATGTAGCCAAGTGATCTACCAGCATTGTACAAGGTATATAGCTCATGTAGGGTGTTACACAATCATAAGGTAGTGGGGCTGTAGCCGAGATCTCCCGGTAACTTGTCATAAGCATGGGAATGGTTGACTTTCCGTATCAATTAAACATCCAATAAACCAAATGATGGATTTTCATCAGAATTGGAAATGAGGTTTTTTGAAAATTTAATTGACTTATCATTCCCGTAAGACAAAAATGGCATTTGATTTGTCTTGACACCACATTCGGCTAAGCTCAGTCACTTGCTGGCAGCGCACAACGCAAAATGGACTTAATTTCTCTCCTTTTGCAACAGCAGGAAGAAGACAACGATGAAGAGCATCAACTTAATCTGCTGGCTGTAGCTGGCCTAGTTTCTGGTGTGTTAGCACAGGAGACAGAACAAGTGCGCCGCCGTAATCCCTCACGTTTATATCTTACTCGGCCTCATCTTATGCCAAATCCACAGTTAGGATCACCATGGATTGATCTTTGGATGGGCCATCAAGATCGCGGCTTTATTACCACTATGGGATTTGATGTTCAATCGTTTCGGTTCATATTGGAAGGTCCAGCACATTTTGCGGAGGTCTGGAATAACACGCCTATTCCGCAAGGAGATGTGTCTTGTAATGGCAATCCTTGTTTGGGAGCACGTTCACTAGATGCAGCTGGTGCTCTAGGATTAACTCTGCACTATCTCGGATCTGCTATTCTGGAAGCACAACTCCAGCAGATATTCGCCATTGTTCCATCTGTGCTTAGCAGATATCTTGATTTTTCTCTCGATATCCTGCTTCAAGTGCTCCGTAAAATGAAGGCTGCTAGGATTGCCTTACCACAAACTCATGCAGAATACCAGCATTATTCAGATTTAATCTCTGCTCGTCACTCACTCCTTGAAGGAGCCTTTGCAAGTATCGATGGCCTCTCACTTGCCGCTGAAGTCTCGGATGACCCAGAGATAGAAAATGCGAGTTACAATGGTTGGAAGACAGACCATTGCATAACAAATGTGTTGATGTTCTCACCAGAAGGTACATATTAGCCCACTATACTTATACTACTAGACAAGTTAATTCATGTTCTCTGTACAAAGGTACCATTGTTGATGCTGTTTTAAATGCTCCTGGGAGTTGGCATGATGCTCGCACAGCCAAACCTATTTTTGACCGACTCCGTTCCCAAGTTCCAGATGGGTTCTATGTCATTTCCGACACTGCGTTTCCTCGTGGGCCAGTGTCTATCAAAGGAAAGATCAAAGTGCCTATGAAAGGTGGGGAACAGATTCCGTCAGACCCGGTAGAACAGGATCGTGTAATGCGCATCAACCGCCAGCTTTTATCTTTCTGGCAAACAGCTGAATGGGGGATGCGGACCATTCAAGGATCTTTTGGACGCCTTTGTGTACCCTTGGATATCAACAGTGGCTCTAACCGTCTTCAATTGCTCGAGATATGTTGTTGTCTATTCAATGTACGTTCAAACTGTGTTGGTATCAATCAAATTTGTTCAGTCTATTTACCACCATGGAGAGAATCCGAGGACACAAAATTATGGGATGAACTAGGAGATATGATGTTTGGAGAAATTTGCTGGAAAGATAGAGTAGCTCGATTTCATGTCCTACCCATTGAATAGTAACAATGTAAGCGTATTGTGTTATACTAATTAACATCTGTTTCACTTTGAGGGGGATAACTCAACGTCGTATCGTGCGGATCCAAAGGCTGCTGCAAGACAACATTCTCATTGACCGGAGGAGCCATGGGAGAAGTGGAGTAAGAAGAAGAAAAATTGTCTCTTGTGGGCCGGGGAGAACGAGAGCGCAATCGGTGATTCAAATGTGAATGATGCAATGAATATCGTGGGCTAGGTGAGTAATGCAACCAATGAGGAGTGGGATTAGGTGAGCGAGACCGTGAACGGGAATATGAATGGCAACTTGGAGACTGGAACTCTTGATGTCAACTGTGGCGGCATGAACGTGAATAACTACTGTGATGGGTAGGACTTCCCCCAAACAGGAGTTGATTCATTTTCAGATCTGTCTCTGCCCTGTCGAGTTGGCGCTGAAGTTCATTGCGCTCGTTCTGTGCAGTTGCAAGTTGATTCTGAACCGTCATGAGTTGATTTTGCATGTTTTGCAACATCAGCATCTGCATATTACCTGCAGATCATTCTTCGTTGCGCTGACGCTGAGTCTCGGGATCTAACGACAACAACAACTTCTCCAGGAATGTATTGGCCTGGCTTTTCCGGGATGTGCAGGACGGTAACGTTGACGACAACGGAAGCTCTGTTCTCCAGCCCTTCGTGAGAACAGTCCCACCCTTGTCTTTCTTGTCTTTCTTCTTCTTCTCTGGAACCACGGGTTCAACCTCTTCCTCTTCACCTGAAGATATGGGAACAACATCATCCTGCATGACGCCGAGCTCGGATTTCTTGGTGATAGCAGCATCTACCTCAAGGGCATCAAGATACATCTGGCGATGTTCGGCATCACCAGTGGGCTTTGTTTTACCCTTATTCACAATCTAGGTCGAGGTCACAGTGAGTAGTAGCTATCGAATATTTACTATGCACTCACATTATTGAACTTTGCAGTTAAAGTTTTGGTGGTACGTTCCGGTTAATTATTCAATTTTGCCCACTTGTTATACTCCCCTGCCACTGCCTCCCAACCTCGGCCTCCCAAAGGTTTCCATTCACCCACAAGTTCTACCAGCCTCTTGCATTCAGCAGTCCCATATGATGTCGCTCCTTCACTCCGTCCTTTTTTTTTGACGGGTTCTTTTTGGTGATCACTATCCTCGCTGCCGTCGGAGACCTCCCTCTTTTTGCCTTTGCTGTTGCCATCCTTTTTCTTGACAGCTGGCACCGAAACTTTAGCTACAGGTACACTTGCTTTGGCAGCGCCAGATTTTGGCTGTTTGGGTTTTTTGGTAGGTTTGTCTTCGGTCTGTTGTGCATACTGCATAATCTGATTAGGACCAGGCAGCTCTCGTAGCAATGGAGGTGGACTTAATGGTGGCGGTGAAGCTGGAGCCTGGTAACCGTTGTCTTCGTGATGACCCAAGTTTCCAAAATCATCAGGAAGGTTGAATTCGGGACGTTTGCAAGGGTGGGCACGAGGACAAGGACAAGGACAAGGACGAGGATGGACAGATGAAGCGGGGGTATTTTGGTTTGGAGGTGGCATGGGCAATGTTGAGGTAGGAGAATTTTGACCCGGAGGGGGCATGGAATAGGGCGGTACAGCATACCCATAGCTTGCCTGTTTGAACAAGTAAGTTCGTTTTCAATTTGTTTACAGTCATTTACATATCCATAACCCGTTCCATATCCGTTGTTTGTAGGCTGTCCGTGACCATTGACAGTCTGAAATAAAGGTGAGCTTCGTTCGTCCATATTATTGCATCGCATAACATACTGGTGTTGTTCACAGATTGTCCATGGCCAATATAATGAGGCAGAGGTAGTCCAGGTGGAGGGTAGTATGCATAAGCTGGCATCTGAATATTGTGTCGGAGCATGGCATGGCCAGTAGGGGCTTCTTGCCCTTGACTGGGCGTCGAAGGTACAGCATTGGGTGTTGCCACTGGTGTTTCTGTATTTCCATCAGTGTTAACATTGTTGGTGTTGTTGGTGTTGTTTGCAGATGACATCGTGCGTGTAGCTTCTTACTGCTGGTGGTAGTAGTCGCAAAGATACTGGGGAATTGGGGACTAAATTTTCGAAATTAATCTCTGTGGCATGTCTCACTTGTGTCCCTTGTCCTCTTGTCCTCTACTTTACTACTACTTTGACTACTACTACTACAACTACAGCTACAGTTACCAATAATACTACTTGCATATGAGTTATTGTGAATATATAGGCTGTATTGAGAAGGAAACCTGCTTCCAGTACTTACTTATAACGAAAAGACCAAAACGGCACGACACGCCGGCAAGCATAAGGAGGCGGCAGAGAAGAAGGAAGCAAAGAAGAAGAAGGAAGCAAAGAAGAAGAAGGAGGAGGCAAAGAAGAAGGAGGAGGCGAAAAAACCAGCGAAGAAGAGCAAGAAGGGGGAACTGGATCCCAAGAGGAGGAGCGTGGTAAACTCAAGCAATGGCGAGAGGTCTGACGCAGAGTCTAACCGTGACAGTGAGGGCTTTGACCATGCGTCCGGCGGCAACGACAACAATGGCGGCAACGGCGACAACAACGGCAACGGCAGCGGAAACGACAACAACAACAAGGGCTCCAAGCTCAAACACAAGGACTCGGATGGAAAGTCCAGCCATGAGGGTGAGGGGTTCAACGAAGGGTCCAACCGCAATAGTAAGGGGCCCGGCGACAGTGGCAGCCGCAGGTCCAATGCTGGAGACAAGGGGTTTGGCGCGGTGTTCCACAGTGAAGACACAGGAACTCCCAAGGTGCCCATTGTCGGGGCGGAGGAAGGTGGAGCTTTCAGCATCGAGTCGAAAGCGGAGGGATCAGATCATCGCCCAGACAATAGCCCAAAACTGGACGTTAGGAAGGAAATCGGGAGCAAGATGGGGATAACAGATTTAGAAGATGTGATAGAGCTTGACAGTGACAACAATGCGGATGGAAAGGAGGGAAATATACAATCCCCGAGCACGAGCAGGAATTCTGGCAAGGTGGAAGAACAAGACGTGGGAGGGAAGAAACCCAAAGGGCAAAAAAACACCAGAGGAGCAAAAAGCGCCGGGAACACTGGGGTGCAGAGAAATCTAAGATCCAAGACAATGGCTGGAAGCCATGGGGGTCGGTGACACAAAATATTCAGTCGTTTTTCACTACTCTTTGCATCTTCCATTCGCTTCATTCACTGTCTGCTCCATTCATCATTTGCTTTATTTGCCTTTCATATCTGCATTTGCTCATTCTGCTGTATATATATTGTCCTATCAAATATTATTTGAGTACAGGAATAATCCTGCTGTCGCTTATTTCAGGAAAGCAAAAATGATTTCAGAACTAAATTTAAAACTGCCAGCAGCTCTGTTGAGCTTCCTTGGGTCATTGTTTGAAAGTCGGGGCTCAGCCATAGCTGTTCTGAGGTATGTCTGGGGGTTTAAAGAGACGTTCCGCGACAGCCCGAAGGCAGACCACAACATCCCTGGGACAGCCTAGGAACATCCCGAGACATTCCTGGGACAGCCCAGGGCATCCATCCCTGGGACAGCCCAGGGCATCCATCCCTGGGACAGCCCAGGGCATCCCTGGGACAGCCTAGGGCATCCCTGGGACAGCCTAAGAACATCCTGAGACATTCCTGGGACATTCTAGACGGTACTGTAGGAAAGTTCAAGTGCAGCCATAGCTATTTGAAGATATATCTGAGGGATTCACAGAGGCATTAGGGATGCTTCCTGGGCAGGACAGGAGGCAAGTCAGTTTCTTCTTCACAAACCTCAACTGCTCACAGAGTATTAAGAATTTTCCAAAGTCATTTTGAAAGCTCTACATGGAACCTTTGTAATAATCAAAGGATGTTTCTCTGTAACCTCTGATAGGTATTGTCCTCTCAAGAGATATCTCAGAGGTATTCTAATTATCCTCCGGGCTCCTTGACTGTTCTTTAGCCACACCTGAAGCTTACAAAAGCTACTTGAGGCACATCTTGAGGATAGCCTAAAAGTACTCTCCTGGGTCTCCTTTGTTGCCTAGAAACTGAGGGAATTATAGCTCGTCCCCTGGCAGCCTATGAAATCTAGAGCTTCCAGGTCATTGGGAGCACCTGGTAGCTCCTCAGGAAGATGTGAATCATCCTTGGCAAAGGGGTGTTTTTCCGGATGCAGAGAGAATTTAGAAAGCCCAAAGTTTTGTCAATACCACCAAGTCTGCTCCTGCTTGTGGTCTTGTTGTCCTCCAATGACCAGTCCAGAGTCCATACCCGTCACACATAAGCTGAGCGCTAAATATCAGGCCTTTCCCACTAGGATAAGGTTCATTGCCTCATGTTCTCCCGCCGCCAAAGCAGCTTTTTTGATTGTACAATCTGTTCCTCCGCCATCTTAACAATCCCCCTGACTTCCTGGGAGGAATGAATGATATGGGGAACGCTGTTGATTTTCTGGGCCAAGGATCAATGGCCATCACTTGGGAACTTCACTTTCCTGAGAATGTCTGCACTCATAAGGCTTTAAGACAAAATGATGAACAATAGACCATGATCATTGAGATCTGTACATAACAAAGCTGATCAGATGGATATGATATGTCTGGGTGTGAGAACCATCTTCATACAAGTAATAAATAGCCCGGTTGCGAGTTTACTTGCCTGACCCACACCCTTCCCCCACAAATAACAATGTACATCCTGAAGGAGGCACCTGTTGTAGTGCCACTCCCAGGTGACTTGGAAGAAATAGTACACAGCTGTACCGAGAGATGGGCTAATCTACAAGATCTCCGAATGACCGCAAGGATTGAAAAACAGTGGCAATCTGAATGCATGATCCTTTTTGAAGGGACGGCCAAGGTCTGCACACACTATTGTGTAACTGCTTATCATCTTCATTGTTTTCCAAGGATAAAGTGTTGCAGTGGCTTGACCAGTGCCTACAGATGAGAGGGGAAATGGAAGCTCAACCAGCATTGGCTCATTTTCTCAACATCATTCGTCTTCCAGTTGTAAAATGGGAAGAGTACCTTCAAGCGGCACAGGTTCACCTTGTCCAAGAGGTTTGCCATTGACTGATCACAGACTGTCCTGAGGCTCAATAATCCTAGGGAACTCGGTATCAATGTGCTCCGCAAAACAGTGAACCTATTTCACCCCACTCTTCAGAATTGCTTCAAGGAGTAGATGACAATGAGGGCAGAAAAGATCACAAAACTCGGACAGATCTCTCCGATGTGTCAGCTGAAGTCCTTATGCGCAGGTGGACCGATACTTTGACAAAAGTCTTCTTGGAAGAAGTATGTATTTGCTCAGAGTCTCCGCCTCAGGTTACCTGTCACTTGATATTGAACTCATTATATAAAGGAACCACTGAACTGTATTGATCAAGATATAGCTCAGGCACTGTGGCTGGAAACCTTGGAGGAGATGAAGGGGATCCCAGAGTCAAGATATCACAGTCACAAGTGGCAGAATACTTTCAAGGTTTGTAACATATTATGAACTGCCAATATTCTATTGCCTAGATGAAATACTAGGGATCTGAGCTTGCCCAAGCAATAAACAAGATCACTTCACCAAATTACTTGGTGAAGCATGCTTGTCATCAGAAGAAAAAAGTTCCACCATATAGGATAATTTGGGTGGGATATTATGCCCTTGGTGAAGTATTGGGTCTTTTACAGGAGCGCTGGACACCCAAAGAAATTGTAGAGCAGTGGGAGGCAACAAGCAAGACACAAAACTTTCTACAAAAGGTGAGAAAATGATGTTCTGAGTAGAAGATTTAATTTAGGTGTAGAAAATCCCTGGTGTTAAATATACGCCATTGAAGAACATTCACAATCCATCCAAGCTAGTCCAGACAATATTTGCCTTTGAGAATCTAGTGCCTTTAGAAGCCTTCCCTACTCAAGTATATCTGCTGCTCTCAGCTGAAAACTTTGTACAGGCATGGAACCGCACAATTGCTCCTGGCTTACATGAATATCATTTTGATGTAAGGATATCTTTCTTTGGACCTTTGGCAATACTAAAATAGGCTGAGTTAAGATCGAAGGTATCAGTCCAGAGACACAATTTGATCAAATTCAAAGGTGGCTCAGAAGCAAGCAAGGCTGTAATGATCTTGCTCGGATAAAACTACATCTAACCAAGCCATTTCAAACAATCTTGGATTGTACTGTGGATTATTTTGAGTTTTTGGAGCAAATTCAAAGTAAAGTGTGGGACTTTCGTCTGCGCAAGGTTCTTCACACTTATTTTTTCCTGATTTCAATGGTTGAAATAATTATGTACAGGATGAATTTGATTCCATGTTCCAAGATGGAAACACATGGACTCCTGGCCTATGCAAACACTGTTTTAATGAACCACCGATGAATCAATGTGTACAGGATAAACTCACTACACTGCTAACTTGGGAACAAGTGAAACAAAAGCACCCAGACTGTAACGCCTACGGCACGTTCATTCCCGTTAGCGCCGATATTACATAATTAGTCTACTCTTATCCTCGTACCACATACTCGTTTCGGTCTATTTCTCTAATAGAACGAGATCTTGCTCATGGTCTGAGGCATTAAGAGTCAGGGCTCTTACACTTTTTTGAGCAACCTTGTCCTGAATAGGACTATTACAGCAATATGACCACACAACAGCACAACTCAAGCCATGACTCTGTCATGGCTCTGGCTTACTCTTTTCTTTCTCAAATCCTTTCCATGTTCCCTCATGATCCTCTCTCACACATCTCTGGGATCCTGGACTTCTCCTCCCAGGGAATTCAACAGCTGCTAGTCAACTTTAAGCAGCTCTGGGAACAACATGGTCTTTCAGTGGCTGGTATGGATTTGGCAGAGGCAGTGGTGCAGGATTCAACATTAAGATGTTGCTGGGCAGTGAAGGAAGAAGGTTTCTAGGCAGAGGTCTGTTTTCAGATGATAGAGTCTATTAAGAGACTGGGAGAAGAGTTTGGGATGGAACTGTCCAAATCTCAAACACCACCTCCTGCTCCAAGTTCTCCATCACCTTTGACCGCTCCTACTGCCTCATCACCGACTCCCACACTCGCTTCGAATGCATTGAACGCATTGAAATCATCTCCACATGCTCTGACATTGGTTTCACCCTCCAAACCCACTTCCCCTTCATTTCGACTCCAACCAACCTCAGAGTTTGCACGGGAGGTGGCTGAACTGCGGAAAGCAGGCCGGAAACTCGAAGTATTCATGGATGAACATGTCATGGGGCTCGAACACACAGCTGGCACACCGCCAGCTCGTGTTCATCTCTCAAACACTCCAACCGAGTGTACACCTGTGACTGCTGTTCCACCAACAGGCCTTCGTAAACGTGTCAAACACAATGTGTATGGTGCGTTTGGTTCACTCTTGCTTCGTTCAAGTCATTGCCCATCCCAATCTGGTACACTCATGCCATCACCCTCACCCACTGAAACTCCCCATCACCATATTTGTGCTCCCAATCAATGCTCCCATTCATGGCGCTGGAGATCTACTGTCTCCAATGTGCCACCACCATCTCAATCTGGACTTAGTGTCAGCATCCAGAGAATCCGGCAATTTTCACAGGACACTTTCTCTTCTTCTGCACTTATGGAAATTGCCAGCATACTACATCGTACGTTACCTATTAGATGACTGTATGTTTCCCTTTTCCATCTTTCTCTTTTGTTTTTTTTGGGTAAGATGGACCTGTGGGGTCAATCTAGGGGGCATGTGTAACGCCTACAGCACGTTCATTGCCGTTAGCGCCGATATTACATAATTAGTCTACTCTTATCCTCGTACCACATACTCGTTTCGGTCTATTTCTCTAATAGAACGAGATCTTGCTCATGGTCTGAGGCATTAAGAGTCAGGGCTCTTACACAGACCTTGACTTGGAAGGTGCAGGTATCAGCTGTGCTCCCAGGGGCCACCAGGTTATGCCAGTTCCTGTAAGGTTCTTCATACTTTAGTCTAAAAGAGAAACATTGAATACATCAACAGCCACCTCAAATTCGCAATGAAGATGGGAGTATCAAAGAACACAAACCTATTACCAGCATATACCACCCAATAATTGATCTGCATCTTGTCATTATTGAAGCCAACCAAGCAATTATTGATCAATGTGGTCGTCATATCATTCGGCTCATTGATAGTCAGACAAACCAGCTTGTAAGTAGTATAAATACTCTATGTTCCATTCTTGATATGAACAAGTTTTACATAACAGCATGATTTTATCTATTTTAATGCCTTCCCTGGGGACATATTGGATGACATGGTTTCTAACAATGAAAAAGACAGTGGGGTGAAAGCGTTACACAGGGAAAGGTCAGAAAAAATGCTTTATTGGAGCAGAGGGGATATGGTAAGTATCGGAAGTCAGATACCAAAAGGAGGAGCTAAAGGTACCTCCTACAATACTTATTGTGGAATGGTGGCCAGCAGCAAGGACACTATCCGCTTATTGTTTGACCACACAAGGGATTCCTTGGCAATTCTTGAAGCTGCCTGTTCTGTGGACCCCAGATTGGTCTCCAAACTCAAAGAGGTCTCTAAAGAATGTAACCGTCTTGGTATCAGTGGTGCTAATATTTATCGTTGCCAAAATTATCAAGCTCCTGTTCACAATGAGACTGATGCCTCACGGGGACTCTGTGCGCAGCTTTGGCATAAAGGCAAAGATGAATGGCTGGAATGGGGATTTTTTAATCTGCAGTTGGGTTATTTGATCAAGACAAGATCAAACACTTTATGGTCAGTTTGGGTTGTTGCTTTATGTGCATGTTACAATACTCTGATACCTACCTTTGTAAGGTCCTTTGACTCCTCCCACATGCATCATGGGACAAATCTCCCCAGTCAGGAGTCCCTCATCACCAGTAATCAGTGGCATTGGGTAGAAACTTCAGATAATGAGGAAGATATGGAAATAGTAAATGAGCTGGAGGAAGGTGAAGTGGCTGAGATGCAGGACAGTACTGAAGGTATCAAAATTCTCTCTGGTGATTCTTGTAACAGACTAATGAGGTCCAGGAGAAATCACACGTGTCACTGGAAGTGTTGGAATTCATGTAACAAGCACTTCTCGCAATGTGAAGGCTGCCAATAGAAATGCTGGAGTAAGAACCAGAGGCGAGGCTCGCCAGAACTACTATTCATGATGCTACAGTGTATACTACATAATGGATGATGATT